>OY848920.1:9732181-10332181 GCA_963693285.1 Xestospongia muta | reverse complement strand
TCTCTGACGTATTACATGTGTAAGTTGATGCTTTAGTTGAAAACTCATAGCAACCACTGGATACCCAATACTAGAGAGAGAGAGAGAGAGAGAGAGAGAGAGAGAGAGAGAGAGAGAGAGAGAGAGAGAGAGAGAGAGAGAGAGAGAGAGAGAGAGAGAGAGAGAGAGAGTGAGTGGAATGACACAAAAATGTCTATATAACACATACCAATGAGCACCAAATGGGCGTAGCAATGTTATTATAGAAGGTGGTAAAAAATTTAGTCTCTGAGATATCTCCACATACAAGAAGAACATCCATAAAAGAATAGAAGTATAACCAAATGTGCTATCCCAATTTCGTATCAGTTCTAACCACACACAGGAGCTAGCTATAAGAAACAGCCAAGGACCGATCAATAACGTCCAACAGATTACGTCCAAATAAAGCACAAGCAAAATGAAGAAAAGTGAAAAAACCTAGGAATATAATCAAAATGGGTGTGGCTAATATAGACACGGATAATACCACAGTAGTTAATGTACAAAATGTCATATTAAGTTTTAACATTTGAGCTCTGTGCATTGAATCTATATCACAACCAAATGTATCAATTATGTTGAAACATGCATGAAGTAATGACCAGTATGCTACACAAACTATATCTATTATATAGGAAGTGTCTTTATTAGTAGTAAAACATCATTCTTTAATGTGAAATTAATCCATTACTTTCACTGTAAAGGTCTAGAGAGTATAGTATTAAACTTCCATTAAAGAACAGTGTTCTATTACCGTTACTCTAGACACTGCCTATTATAAATCTATCTTCTATTATAATCTGATATTGTCATATCATACCAGCCCTTGATATTTGTAAGAATCTAGTACACTTCGTAGGAACATAATTGCTGGATACAGGTACTCTAGCCGGAATCCTACAACTGCATCCAAAAGGACAACCACACCCCAACCACAGACAAGTTTAAAATGAAGATAATTACTAGAGAAAAGGAGAAAAAGTGAATAGAAAAGTCAAGAGTTTTATAACTCAGCATAAACAATAATAGCGTGTACTTTATTAAATAGAAATCTTTTTCTAACCTGCTCTGAGGAACTTCAGGTGTTTTTGATTTCTTAGAGGGCAACCTCTTAACATTCATCACTCGTCTTCTCATCTTTAAGTTCTTTTTTTACTCAAATACACGCCACACATAAAAACATGATGAAGGTAAAGGGTGGAGGAACAATAGACAGACCACGTTGGATTAAATTTGAAAACATGGGTCTTATAAACAGCAGAGTACACACGTTACTGATTATCACACTGCTTAGTAAAGTCGGTTTAGCAGGGCTCTCTGTGTATATATCTATATTTTTGTAGTGTATATTACAAGTGTCATGGCTACTAAAGGTGTTTGCGTTCTGGAGGGAAGTGTTAAGGGTATACTAACCTTCACTAGCAATGTTAGTTCATTATTATGCAACAAGTAGGAAATTAAATATATTATTTATATTTAGGCTGATAATAGTACTACAGTGACTGGTGAAGTAACTGGTCTAACTCCTGGTAAACATGGCTTCCATATTCATCAATTTGGAGATTATTCAGCTGGTACGTTTAAACCTGTTTTTTATCATTATTGTCTCTCTCTCTCTCTCAGGTTGCGTAAGTGCTGGAGGTCATTTTAATCCTCATGGTAAGGATCATGGTGGACCAGATGATGATAGTCGACATGCTGGTGACTTGGGCAATATTGTAGCTGATGATTCCGGTAAAGCTACTGTTAATATCACAGACAAGCATATTCCTCTGTTAGGAGAAAACAATATCATCGGACGATCTGTTGTGGTAAGTAAGATTGCAGTCTCATTCCTAGATCTACATGCTAGCTATGTAAATCTGGGAATGGGTCTACTCTGTTGCTTTCAAATACTAGATGAAAAGTAACTTCACATACCTCTGTGATGTAGGAAATTCCTGCTATTATAGCATTTAATTATTAAATGTATAATGTGGTCTTTTAAAAATACCAAGCAGATATTAATGTTACATAACATTACATAATCAAGCAGATTATGCTATCCCTTTCATTGGCCACACCCACAGGTCCATGCCGACCCTGATGACTTGGGGAAAGGTGGGTTTCCTGATAGTCTTACCACTGGTCATGCTGGTGGACGACTGTCTTGTGGAGTCATTGGATATGCTAAGTCCTGACTACCATCACGATATTAATGCATGATTATTAGAATGCTAAATATAACTATTTAGACCTTTCATAGTTATTTTGATTAAGTTAATTAAAAAACCATTAGTATTATTTCATTTAATTGATTAACTGTTGCACATAAATATGATCCACCCACGCACTTAACTAACCCCGCATCAGGTGATCTAATGATCAGGTGAATTAGCTATGGCCATATCATCACTACTTTTAGTAGCTAATTCAGGTGGTAATGAGGAGGGGTCAACCCACCCTCCCTCACCTACTGTAATAAGTTCCGCTTCTGTTTTAATAAGTTCCCACGGTATGTAACTAAGACCAGGTTTAATGTCCCAATAACTTTGATAACTTTTACCCTTGACACCACGACCAGGAGCCCAGGCTACCTATAATATGAAGGTAGATGTTATAAAGTGGGTGTGGTTTCATTTGTTACTATAGCAACAATCTGTGAATACTTCACTAGCATCATAAAATACAAAATTCTAAATATATAAATCAATAAATCGAAAGACTTGTCAAAATTATTACTATTTGAACCAATAGAAAAAATATATATTTGAAATAGTTTTTTCAATAGTCAAGTCAGTACAAAGATATTAATTAAACTACTAATTGAAGGAACTTACTTTACACTTTTGTCCTAATATCTTCATATCCTTTAACCGATCAACAGCCTTTACAGCATCATCACGTTTCTCCATAACAACATAGGCACAACCACGAGCTACAATACACTAAATATATCAAAAAATTACCATAGCAACAGTTGTCATAGTAACGTACATCAACAGACTTGACAGGCCCAAACTGAGCCATCATTTCTTTAAGTTGTTCATCGGTAATATTTTTACTAAGATGGCCGACCCATACTGTAGTACTGTAGACTAGATAAAGTAATTTAAAATAGACCACACTTTCTAACCACACCCACCTGTGATATGATTTGGCTTATTAAGTGATGGAGGTTTTCTTTCTCTATATGGTGGAGACATTCGTCTGCCTCTGTCATCATGTGACCATCTGTCCCGCCCCCTCTCATAACGAGGTGGACTTCTATCATGATATCGTTCTCTAAAAGAGTCTCTAGGACTTCTGTGACGATAACGAGGCGGAGATCGAGGGTGAAAATTAGGGGGTGGAGATCGTGAAGGAAAAGAAGACATAGGAGAGCGAGAACGATAATTAGGGGGAGGAGGAGGGGGTGGTGGATAAGAAGACCAACCTCTATTGTCTCTCCATCTAATTATTTGGTAACCATGGAGATAATCAATTATAATTAACTTACCCATGTGAGGATGATGACTGAGACGTAGGTGGAGGAGGTGGTAAGTGAGAGGGTATCCAATCTTGGGAAGTGGGAGGAGCTACTTGAGGTGGAAGTGGCATTATAGGAGGAGGAGGAACCATAGGAGGAAAACCTGATTGCATAATTAACGGAGGTGGTAAAGTGGGTGGAGCTGGAGGTAAAGGAATATTTATTTGATGACTTGTTTCAGCTAGATTTTTTTCTCTTTTGAATTGTTCTTCTAACTGATCAATAATGTCTGTAGCACTAGAGAGAGAGAGAGAGAGAGAGAGAGAGAGAGATAAAAACTAACATACCGTATACCGGGATTTATTGGAGACCAATAAAATTTGGCGAATTGGCGAATTTCAAAAAATCGGCAAATAAATAACTGCCAAAATTTTTCACATAGTTGCCACGCCCACAATTTTTATTTGTACACGTGAAACATTGTGGCCGGATGGCTAAAGTGGGTGTGGTAACAAGACATGTGCTAAATTCGTCAAATTTAATCTCGCCAATTATAAAATTTTACAATTCCGCCAAATTTTATCGTCGCTAATAAATCCCGGTATACGGTATCTAATACTTACCTTGACTGGTCTTGAGGTGGTAAAGACTCTGTTTTTTCTATCACAAGGTTACCTCCTGCCATATCACCATCACCTTCTTCCTCACTGCTATAATCAAAATTATCAAGTAATGCCTAAAAGTATTCAGAGATATATGAAGATATACAGAGATATAGAAAGATATACAGAGATATACAGAGATATAGAAAGATATACAAAGATATACAGATATATACAGAGATATACAAAGATACAGAGGTATACAAAGATATACAGAGATATACAGAGATATACAAAGATATACAGAGGTATACAGAGATATACAAAGATATACAGAGACGATTTGAGGTAAACAATGATATACTTTAGAATATCTTTAGTATACTGACCTTACTGAACTCATTAGCAACAACAGATTGTCGACTTGTCTTATGAGTGATAGGATCAGTTAATATAGGTGGGTCTTCTGAAGGATCAGGTTGAGGATTATTACCAATGAATTCTTGTTGTAAATTTTGTAACTGTTTTAATTGCTTAGCTTTGTCTAATAGAGCCGCTAACATATCAGTTTGTCCTGAAGTAACACTTTGAGTAAGAAGATGTTGTAATTGGTCTTGCTGCTGTTGAAGAAGAGAGTCAATTTGTTCTTGGTGTGTAAGTGATGTTAGTTCCATTTCTTTTTTGTCATCTGATACAAGTTGAGTACTGCTGGGCTGTTCTTGAGGACTACCTGTTTTGGGAGCCAATTCTAATAATGGTTGAAGTATTTCTGATGAATAAACATTGTTTTTCTGCCACAGAGTGAGAACTCGAATTACCTTTGGCTAAAAAATGGAAGTTTGAATTCAATATAATCACTGTGGTAAGTACTGATGTTCACTAGTATAGAGCTTACTAATGGTAGCTATCCTAGGTCACTGTGGTAAGTACTGATGTTCACTAGTCTAGAGCTTACTAATGGTAGCTATCCTAGGTCACTGTGGTAAGTACTGATGTTCATTTAAACTTACTTTATCAGAGTCAGGACACTGGAAGATATGAGTAAAGGTCTTTTCAAAGTTCTTAGCAAATCGAGGACCATAAACTTCTTTAGGTCCTGTAAATTGATGCTTTGATTGACGTACAATTGAGTCTATAGTGTATAATGCAGGCAACTTGTATGGAGCAGCTGACTGTGTGATAATCACATGACAATCATATGACTTGTTATAAAAATATGCTCACCTTGTTGATAAACTTTTCCACTATCATTACGATATGTTTGTAAAACTATAAAATAGAAAATTTGCCTAATTTATTTATTTAATTTATTTATTAATTTATTAAGTAATCCATTAAATCTAACCATGCGTCCATTAAAAAACACCCATTCTTATGACTATAATTCATTCGTCCATTTACCTTAGCTCCTTTCATGGCTAACTTAGTGATGGTGGCCATTTTTGCTCTCGATACAGGAAGTCTGCACTCATAAAGACTGTGAATCTGAAAACTTAATAAAAAAAATTTGAGGTCAATAAACTTGACAAACCTCTTGTTTAAATTCTTCCACGACCTCCATCTTGATTTATAAGTTTGCAACACACCTCTGAACATGCGCAATACGTGTGGCGCCTTATATACCGGCAATTTTTACAGTTTCTGAGCATGCGCAGTTGGTTTCTTGCCGATCTAGACTTCGAGGGGCGAAGAAAGGCAACCGTTTCATATTACGAAAGTTTTCGCCGAAAAGTAGCGTAGCCACGATCGAAAGATAAGTAAGTCTGTTCGGCTCCTATACAAGACAATATTCATGTTTGAAATGATTTGTTAAATGACATTATCTTATTTTCATTTCAGCAAACTGAGAGCGTCAAAGTGATTTGGCGGGTTATTGGCTCAAAGGTAAAATGGCACACTATTATACGGTACATTAAATGCAAGCGTCTCTCTTTTTCCATCAATAGTAATGGCAGCGCTATCTCTCAGTGATCACAGAGCAGACAAAGCATCTCCAGTTAAAAATCATAATAACAAGCAAGTAACATTTGCACCGAATCCTGTAACTATCCCTCCACCTGAAACTATTACTGCAGTATCTGGGGATACTTCTCTCTCAACAGCCAACGTCAAGGGAACAATACAAGTCACTGATACAACAGATCCAAGTCGAATTAAGAACGTTCTTGTTAGCGTACCCTCGGGAGCTGGTACACCTACGCCAGATCACACCTACGCTAAATCTTTAAAAAATAAGGAGAGCAGAGACACCACAAGTTCCAGTGACGATAGCTCTGATAGTGAAATGGATACTACTAGTGACGACGTCATCAAGACATTACTCACCCCAAATCCACCTGTTTTGATTCCTTCGTGCTCCACTCCAGTGGCTCCTATCACTCAAGCCACACCCACTGTTAATGCTACATCAAAGGTCTCTCAAAATTTACCTTTGGTAAGACGACGAGGTCGTCCTCGTAAAGACAACTCAATTTCACGGTCTGCTCCTACTACTCCTGTTAGTAATAAGAGTCCAAGATCTATATTGAAGGTTAAACCAATTCCATTGTCTGAAGTCAAAGAAGGAATTAATTCTAAAGTTCGTCGACGAGGAAGGGGGTGTGGCACTTGTATCGGCTGTATCCGTGACGACTGTGGGAAATGTTCATATTGTTTGGATAAGCCGAAATATGGTGGACCTGGAAGGAAGAAGCAGCGATGTGCTTTGAGGATCTGTTCTCAATTTGTAAGTCTTGTGTATACAATTGTACATCATATCACAATGTTGATAAAATGAAAGGAACTTGTGGTATGATTTTAGATACAATATAGCAAGTGTACGTATTGAATTGAGTTTGTTCTCTCTCTCTCTCTCTCTCTCTCTCTCTCTCTCTCTCTCTCTCTCTCTCTCTCTCTCCCTCTCTCTCTCTCTCCCTCTCTCTCCCTCTCCCTCTCTCTCTCCCTCTCTCTCTCTCTCTCCCTCTCCCTCTCTCTCTCTCTCCCTCTCTCTCTCTCTCTCTCTCCCTCTCTCTCTCCCTCTCCCTCTCTCTCTCTCCCACAGAAATCTGCTCCTGGTGTTAAGAATTCTATTCACACACCTCAAGCAGCTACACTGGCTACTGTTATAGGAACAGTCACAACTTCAGAGCCAGTAACTGTGGCTTCTCCTATATCAACCAAGACCACGTCTGTATCAGCTGAGACTCACACAGTTCCCCCGGAGCCTCCAAAAATTGTACTTACTACAAGCAAGTCAAAGTCTACTCCATCTGTTTCCACGGTGATGGCCACAACAAGTTCCACAGCCATGGCAACCTCAGCAATCACTACAACCACGTCCAGTACCCCTGGACGTTCAAAGCAGGTTGAGCGATCTGTATCATTATGCATACTTACATCATTATGTCTACTGGAACATTTTCATAAATTACAACAGGTTCGTCTGAGGACACGCCTACTAACTGTCTCATTTTTGTCTCCCATGTAGGGAGGGGTCAGTGACATGGGTACAATGAAGTGTGTCATGTGTACGAGACAGAGGAAACGTAACTTAGCGAAGTCCGATAAGTTTTGTACATTGCGTTGTATGACAATGTGGCAAGAGTCAAATCCTGGAAAGAGCCCTAATGATGCTGTACCTATGGACAATACATCTTGTGAGTTTTAGATTAATGAACATTAGTACTTATCATTCTAATCTGAGATAGATACCATTAGTAAGCTCTAGACTAGTGAGCATCAGTACTTACACAGTGACCTAGGATAGCTACCATTAGTAAGCTCTAGACTAGTGAACATCAGTACTTATCACAGTGACCTAGGATAGCTACCATTAGTAAGCTCTAGACTAGTAAACATCAGTACTTACCACAGTGACCTAGGATAGCTACCATTAGTAACCTCTAGACTAGTGAACATCAATACTTACCACAGTGACCTAGGATAGCTACCATTAGTAAGCTCTAGACTAGTGAACATCAGTACTTACCACAGTGACCTAGGATAGCTACCATTAGTATGCTCTAGACTAGTGAACATCAGTTCTTACCACAGTGACCTAGGATAGCTACCATTAGTAACCTCTAGACTAGTGAATATTACTTAATATCATTTTCCAGTACCATATATGCCGCCCACAACTTTAATTGATCAGACTTTACCACCTGCAATCAAAAGGTTACAAATAGATATGGCATGTAAGTCCATTAATCCTTAGCCACGCCCATTAATTACTTCCACCACAGTACCTGGCAGCATCTGTCATCCCTCAAGTGTAACCACAACAACCACCACAGCCCCTCCCCTCACAGAAGCAATGATCACTTCAATCTCTAATAATATTACGGAGATATTAAATTCGTCATCTGGTTCCAATGGTATAAAACGTACAAACAAAGAACAGCCAACAATTCCAAGCAAGAAAGTAAAAGAGACCACTGGACTAGGAGGTATGCATATGTAAATAATGTAGCATCTCTCTTTCTGTCTTTAGTAGTTTCTACTTCCTCTAAACCAGCACCAACCACTACTACAATTACCACTACCACTAAAACAACTGTAAAACCAATAACTAAGAGGAAAGGTTCAGGTATATATCAACAAGACATGATACTCACACAACTTATAATTTTCAGATCTTTCAGTTGATGTCAAAAGTTGGAATGTTGCTGATGTCGTCAAGTACTTTGAGTCTGTACCGGAGTGTCAGTATTTCGCTTCCACTCTTCAAGAACAAGAAGTTGATGGACAGGCGTTGTTGCTATTGACCAGTGACTCACTTGTTAAATGTTTGGGTATGAAACTGGGGCCAGCATTGAAGGTGAGTAAAGAGGGGATGCCCCCTTAATATAAGCAATTAGGGTATCTACTTAAAATGGAATAAAAATTGTAGAATTGAGATATTTTTGTTATTTTGCTTCTCCTTTTAGATTATGATTCATGTTGACAAGCTAAAACAACAACAAATGACACAAACTTAAATGACTTGGTTTCCTTAAAATAAAAGAACTTTCATAAATCAGAGCAAGTTCTCTCCACATTCAGTAAAACTGCACAAAATATTTTGACACCTTTTTTTTCCACCCCTGTTTAACATAATATGATTTTAAGATATTTTCTTCGTTTTTGCTGGTAAAAAAAAATTTGCAAAAATGATTATCTGAAAATTTAAAGAATGCAAACTAATTGTGAAAGGGGAGTGGCTTAGGCAGTTGGCTCCTCCTCTTTCTCTTTGTCCTTAAAGACCTAGAAAAATGATAATTATATTAAAATGGAGCAATATCACATACTAAGATATACTAGAATATGCTAAGATATACTAGGATATACTAAGATATACTAGGATATACTAAAATATACTAAAATATACTAGGATATACTAACTAGAATTAGTATAAAAATATTACATGATGTTTTATATAGCAAATATATTCGCTGATAAAGAACTTGTGATGAAAATACAAACTAGTGAAGTATCGTTTTGAGAGTACAATGTTATAATGTTAGTAGTACATACTCTATCGTGTTGTTTTCATTATTCTAAGTCCAGTAGCCATTACATACTAAACTGACCTGACGATGTTTTAATTCTTGCACTTGTTCTTCTAATTCTCTATTTCTTTGTCTCAATGTCTCAATGGAGTCACGCTATATAGAATAATATAACTAGTACTGAACATATCTAGTTACTGGTTAATGACAAGGGGTTAATTTACCTTGAGTGTACTAATTTTAGCTAATATTGTAATTATAAAAACTATAATTGCTAGATCTAATTAATGCAGATTCTAGGGGTTACCCCTTTATTATTATTACAGTAATTACCTAATAATACAATATTATTAATTAACCTGTGTTTGTTCAATTTTGAGCCGATCTTCAGCTCTATCTCTTGCTTCAGTTAATATTTTGCATTTTCTATTCAAAACAAGTGTTTCCTTTAAGAGTTTCTTCTCACTGTCTTTGAGACGTTTAGAATCCACGCGTAGTGACTGAGAGAGAGAGAGAGAGAGAGAGAGAGAGAGAGAGAGAGAGAGAGAGAGAGAGAGAAAGATGTTAACACATTGACTATTAATAACAAATCAATTTACCTCAAGTTCTTTCTGCAAATTATGCATATTGACATCAGGATGAGAACGAGCTTTTCTTATACCAAAACTAAGTACTGGAGTTGTGGTACCACTACTAGAAACTGAACTGGCTTGTTGTAATTTTTGTTTCTTAAAGTCATCATATGAAGTGGCATGTTTCATTCCGCTACCTTCCTGGATAACAGCAGGCAGCTCAATAGGTCTGTATAATTAATAAAAATATATGAATATTTAATATTCTGTGCTATGAATAATTAATGAGTTAAATATCTGCTATAAAGCCGCTTGTTCTAGTCCCATACTAAATTTTAACTTTTATATTGAGGACAGCTCTATACTAAGGACAATATTTAATGTCTTATAATAGCCATCATGTTTGTCATAACATTAGATCATACAGTAGTGGGTTACCTTGGATCTATGCCTTCATCTGCAAGTTTCATTTCTTTACAATATTGTTTTAAATCTGCGAGTTCTTTCTTGAGTGGAACAAGAATCTGAATTGTCCGCCAAAATGCATCTAAAATTTAATAAATACAACATGTTGTCATAGCAACTATTGTTTGTTAAATTATTATTACAACGCTTAGACCAAATTATTATGGTAACGGAAAATGTAGTGGTTTCCTTCATATAATTATTAGTAAATTACTCATTAATAGTAGGAGGTACCGTAGCCATGACAATTACCGTATATCGGGAAACTTTCACGTCAGGATATTTTTGCGAATTGGTAAAATTGTGGTTTTTCTCGAATATAAATTTTGCGATTTATACCATGTTTCCACCCACTTGTAATTATTACCGTTGACCACACCCTAAAACGTTTCTCACACCTGGACTCGACAATGAAAGAGACATTCGAAATGGACTCCTGTATCAGAGGATACCAAGGTCATAATGAGGTATGGATATCCAATGGAAAAGAAATCATTTTTACTAACTATTTGTCACATGGTCACCCATAATCAAATTTTCTGCGTAACCATTTGCCACGCCCATAATTGTAAGAAATTGGCGAGGGAGTTAAATTCGTGAAATTCGCAAAAATTTAGCAACGCAAATGTTTCCCGATATACGTATTACATCAATTAATGACCTAACTAGTCAAACCGGTTTTCGTTACCTGACATGAACAGAACATCAGACTGTGTTGAATTATAAAGTTGTACACGATATGCTAAATACTCCGTGATAACTTCAGCTTGATGCCACAGTTTAGTACACGCCTCTTCTAATCTAAAAATAACCAAAACTAACAACGTCCCTTCTATAATTAGCAGTAATTGTAATCCTCATAATTAAAGCTTTATTTATAAAAATTTACTCACTCTACTTCCCCTCTTGTCTTAATTTGAGACTGTAACTGTTCTAGACTATTAAACAAGTCTGATACAGCTGATATACTGGTCCCTTTAGCATCAGCCATTATTACCACACACAATTCAATTAATTAACCATTAATAACTTTATGACAGTTAATGATATTCATAAGCAGACACAACTTTGACCCACAAGTGCTTAGCCACAAATTTTGAAGTATATATATAAGGAGTACAATAGCTAGAATTAATTTGTATAAATAATATAATTATATATATGTATATAGTATGTGATTGTATTCAACATATTGAGATACAAGTAAGGACAGCCTATATGTAACTGATGACGTCATAGAGACTCCTAAATGATTGATGTTATCAAAAAATTATTAATATTAATTTTTTAATGGGTAAACCATATATTGATCTGTTGAACTTATTAAATGATAATAAAAATAATTAATTATTAATAGAGAAAAAGTACAGGAGCCTTTACATAAATGCCAACCTTCGTATCACTAACACCACAATGGCTATTATTAACATCACAATAAGTATTAATATAAATGTATTGGAAGATGTTCCAGACTCAACTGAACTGGCTTGAGATGAAACAATGGTTGCTGGTACTGTAGCCGGCATTTCAGGTCTTCTCTGTCTTAATTCATTAGATTCAGATGTATCAAGAAGTGTGGTTTCATCGGATGATACCACATCATGTGACTGATCATGTGATATAGAAGCCGAGGATAGCTGCGATGATTTCTCTGATTGAACTTGTTGTTTGTATCGAGTATCAACTTCTTCTTCAGACTAAAGTCGAAATCCTGCTAGTTATTTTAATAGCTAGAACACTAACCTTTATGGCCATCTTGGAAACGATTTCTTCTACTTCCTTAGCAACTGTCTTTTCTTTGTCTTCACCTTCAGCTCCCTCAGGAAGGGCTGTACGATTGGCTACACCACATGAGGGACACACCCAATCCAAGGACCTATTAATATAATAATTGGACACACCCACTCTAATGACCTATTAATACAGGAGTGTATTATTTATCCAACAATTTGTCTTATCCATCCATCCATCTGCTATCTATCCATTCACACATACCTCTGCGCTAGGTTCCTACGTACTTCAGATGGACACTCTAGAGATCCAATCGTCCCATATCCATCAGTTGGCATAAATCCGATCAAAGCCAGTAACATTGTACGAACTATATAGTGGGTGTGGTTGTACTATAATGAAGAGGTGTGGTCAAACTTACTTCCCCAGGAGGCTTGCCATAATTCCGGATGATAAGATGATGCACTGAGACAAATTTTTTGGTTGAGTTCAAACCGACCATTAGGCTGAAAGGAAAATAATTTCACAATTAGAAACTAATAACTGATAACCTGTGTGTTGTGTGTGGTGTTATAAATTATCACAAAACATAATAGAGAGGAAACAAAGGAAAGACATATAAAAATACAAAAGAATATCCATATTTATTTCTAGTATATCATTTTATCCTTTGTCCCTTAATAAACTGTCAATAAACAATAATATTGGATTTATTAAAATACAAATAGCCATATAGTTTATTTTAACCCTTTATACTCTCACTTACAGTCAGTATTACAATTGAGGGTGGCTTCATAGGATACTCTGGTGGTAAGAGTATACGGCCATGGTACCGCCCACCTTCATAATCTGTACCAGGAGGACCACGAATTGTGAAATGCCACTCAAACAAATTTTCCTGTATTAACATATATTATGTAGATCACATGACTTCATGGTTACCATAGCAACGTGTAAGGCTTACCTCTAATGGTTGGGCATGATACAGTGATGTTGGGTCCCTTAGCTCAATAGCTTCTCGCATCAATCTCCGAACAGCTGCATAAAGAAATAATCATTGTAGTAATTCAGACTCATTCCCATTCTCATTGTAGACTCAATCCTATTCTCACTGTAGACTCAATCCCATTCTTAATTCAACCTACCAGGACTCCTTCTGTTGTATCTGCTCTCCATGACTCAGCTATTATTCCAAGGTGTGGTGTAAAACTATAACCAATCCACCAATTATAATTTATAATAACCAACATGTGGGCGTGGCTTTCATAATTTTAATTAACGCCATATATGGTAAAAAATGCAATTACTAGTGACAGCTGTCAATTAGTGAAATTACTATAATTTTTATTGCAATATCTCTACCCTCCTGTCACCAGTGGTCTTTTTACCTTATATGGTCATGTTCCGCCCACATGTTGCTTCTTAGACAACATTCTCAATAAAGGAATACTGACCACATCAAAGACAATAACTTTAACAGTCAGACAGTGTGTCAATGCAGTGTTTGTACAGTGATGGTTTCTATAGCAACAAACCACAGCTTATTTATTTTGTCTAAATTTCTAAAATTGTTAGTTTATTCAATAAAATGAACAATATTTGGTTGTGTGCGTAAAGTTTAGTGAAGAGAGAGAGAAAATAAACAATGGACTTTTACCATAACATATAACTAATGACATGTAACTAATAAACTATTGAAAGAATCAAAAACAACAAATAAAACAAAATATATTAAACATTGTAAGAAATATAGATATAATATTATATTTTAAATTGCTTTTGTGCGTAAAGTGCTGCCTCAAATGAGGAGGGAGAGAGAGGGGAGAAAGAGAGAGAGAGAGAGAGAGAGAGAGAGAGAGAGAGAGAGAGAGAGAGAGAGAGAGAGAGAGAGAGAGAGAGATGAGAGAGAGAGAGAGAGAGAGAGAGAGAGAGAGAGAGAGAGAGAGAGAGAGAGTAGAGAGAGAGAGAGAGAGAGAGAGAGAGAGAGAGAGAGAAGAGAGAGAGAGAGAGAGAGAGAGAGAGAGAGAGAGACAAAGAGAGAGAGAAACAGAGAGAGAGAGAGAGAGAACAGAAAGAGAGAGAGAGAGAAAGAGATGAGAAAGAGAGAGAGAGAGGAAAGTGTAGTATGTATCTGCACATAATAAATTCACTAAAAACAATAAAAACCTAACAATAAAACATTTTACATTTCTTTACTTTTCAACTTTAATAACTTATCTTAATAACTTATTAATAGAAACATACTCTGTTCACAACTTCACAAACAAAAACACACGTGTAGGAAAAAGGGGTGTGGCTACCATCCAGGGTTAATCTGTCTGTGCACTTGTAATGGAGAGTCTAGAGCCACTGATGTGAGAGTAGGGTCATTAGTAAGGGGCGGGGGACATAGGTGAGGATGATGAGGACTATGGTGAGTCCGAGGGTTAAGAGAACTGTAAGTTCCTTCTGATGCAGCCATTGTGAAATCCAATCCGCCCCCATATTGTAGTTCTTGTTGAATAACATCATGTATATTCAAGTCTTTAAAATCAGCAGTAAAGAGACTGGGATCTAGATCTCTAGGTATGTGATGATGAGAACGTGGGAAGTGATGGTTCATGTGTAAATGAGGGGCAGGTTCTGATCCTGATCGTGGACGACCTTCATATGCGAGCGAAAAATGAAGTTGGTGGCTTGCTCCAAAACTAAAGAATAATATTAGAGCTTAATAATGGTAGCTATCCTAGGTCACTGTGGTAAGTACTGATGTTCACTAGTCTAGAGCATACTAATGGTAGCTATCCTAGGTCACTGTGGTAAGAACTGATGTTCACTAGTCTAGAGCATACTAATGGTAGCTATCCTAGGTCACTGTGGTAAGTACTGATGTTCACTAGTCTAGAGCTTACTAATGGTAGCTATACTAGGTCACTGTGGTAAGTACTGATGTTCACTAGTCTAGAGCATACTAATGGTAGCTATCCTAGGTCACTGTGGTAAGAACTGATGTTCACTAGTCTAGAGCATACTAATGGTAGCTATCCTAGGTCACTGTGGTAAGTACTGATGTTCACTAGTCTAGAGCTTACTAATGGTAGCTATCCTAGGTCACTGTGGTAAGTACTGATGTTCACTAGTCTAGAGGTTACTAATAATGGATCACTGTGGTAGTCTAGCCCCACCCACACATACCTGGTATGACGAGTTGGTGTACTACAATTCATTGGTCGTAATGAGTTACCAGATGAGTTTGGTAAATGATCATCATAAGGAGGTGGAGCTATGGTACTTTGATGAGCCTCTGTGTGCATTGCTTGGTCAGTATCGGACACAGATGAGTATCCTGAGGACCCATCAACAGTACCAGTAGCAGCAGGTACTGAAGAGAAATTAAATACGTGAGTTGCTTTGAGCTGTTGCAGACGAGGGGAATTTAGAGAGGAAAGAGATGAAGATGACCCCAGTCCGTCACGTGATGATCTTAGATTTAGGGAAGCCATCGACTCTATACATTGTTGTGACATGGGGTCTGTTATATCACTCCCCATCAATCCTCCGCTCATATTGCTGTCCTGGAAACTATCCAGGAGAGATGAGTTTGATCCACTGAAGACATTCTCATGTTCCAAAGCAGGAGGAGAGACTAAAGGTGATACAGGTGTGGCATTTCGACTGTGGCGCTGTAAAACAGGAGAGAAAGCTACAGGTGAATAAGTTGCTGAGCGATCAGAGGAGGCAGGAGAGGGACAGTCGATGTGAGGAGAAGGACTCCATGGTGGTTGCAAGAACCCAGTGGTTGCTGTTGGGCTATCACAGGGGCTACTGGTTTGTAGATCAGTTGAGGAGCCTGTCCCTTTAATTTTCTTTAATTGTTTCTTTCTTTCTTTCTTTTTTGATCTTGGTGAAGGAGCATTGCCATTATCAACAGATGATGACCTTCGTCTACCTCGAGTGTTTTTAGCATCAAGGTTAACAGTCCACCAACTACTTTTACCACTACTTTCATTTTGTACTTTGACAAACCGACTATGTAGTGATAAATTGTGACGTACTGAGTTCTAGAGAGAGAGAGAGAGAGAGAGAGAGAGAGAGAGAGAGAGAGAGAGAGAGAGAGAGAGAGAGAGAGAGAGAGAGAGAGAGAGAGAGAGAGAGAGAGAGAGAGAGAGAGAGTCATACACAAGTAATAAGTAAATTCACTCAAGTATAAAGTCCAAGTAAACTCAACTATTAATTGAATTACAATCATTTTATCTGACAGCAAAGAGGGTGTGTCATTAACATGTAATACAATATATGATACTGAATAATAATAAAATAACGAACCACACCTTCTCTAACAAACATCCATCCATTACACATCGTCCATTCATCCATTACCAAACAATACTCCATTAGCTCAAATATCTAACAATATCTTATTTAATAATATTCATATATAAATATTAATTATTTTTATTAGTTTTAATGACATATCAAAGAATCTCAATTATTTTAATGTGGTCATGATACCCTTATAAACCACCTCCTATATCAGGAGTGTCACACACCCACTTCCTATTAGCAGCTGTCCCGCCAAAAACCAGTATTCTTGTAAATAGTAAGTATTTATTATATTAACGGATTAATAAAATTAGTTATGGATGAATACTATCAGTTAAAGTAATTAAGAAATACGTTGTAAATGGACACATACTATGTTAATTGGATGCATTGTTTGACAAAATGGATTAATACCCAATACCAATGGATCAGAACAATTTATCATAGACTATGTTTAATTTTGAATGGATGAATAGATAACACAAATGGATGAATGATGATACAAATAGATGGATAACAAAATGGATGTAGAGATGACACAAGCACACACACACTACTAATATCCTCTAAATTTATCACAGGATATATTTACATTACATGCAAAGACCTTCTACCACAAAGCCAGACATTAGTCTGCTGAGTAAGCATTTATTGCTTTAATTAGACTAGTGATTTCATTGGCATCAGAACTCATATTAAGACTACCTCAATATAAACCTGATTCTCATGAACTCTACCTACATTGCCATGGAAACAAGAAAGGTTGCCATAGCAATATTAAGGCATTCACCAACTACCCACTTGGTCTCACTAAGTTGAGATAAAAAGAGCAGTTATCAAGTTATCAAAAGAAAGTTTACTACTAAAATTACAAGCAACACAACAGGATGTTGAATTAAGGATCTGACCAGCACTTAGAGATATGACACAGGACAGATGTAGTACTATATCATTTAAAGTGTGCGTGTGTGCGTGTGCGCGCGTGTGTGTGTGTGTGTGTGTGTGCAAGATCTTTTTCACCTATAAACAGCTACAATGCTATTCATCAACACTTCTTTAATGACCTATTAATAATCTTCTCCTTTCTATAACATAAGTAATCATTAAATCTATAATATACCTATAATAGTACATCACTTAATATAACAGATATAGTATGTATCATTTAAGAAACTGTCCTAGGTCACTGGGCAAGTACTAGTCTAAAGCTTACTAATGGTAACTAGCCTAGGTCACTGTGGTAAGTACTGATGTTCACTAGTCTAGAGCTTACTAATGGTAGCTATCCTAGGTCACTGTGGTAAGTACTGATGTTTACTAGTCTAGAGCTTACTAATGGTAGCTATCCTAGGTCACTGTGGTAAGTACTGATGTTCACTAGTCTAGAGCTTACTAATGGTAGCTATCCTAGGTCACTGTGGTAAGTACTGATGTTTACTAGTCTAGAGCTTACTAATGGTAGCTATCCTAGGTCACTGTGGTAAGTACTGATGTTCACTAGTCTAGAGCTTACTAATGGTAGCTATCCTAGGTCACTGTAGTAACTACTGATGTTTACTAGTCCAGAGCTTACTAATGGTAGCTATATCCTGGAGCAACTACTGACATTAACTAACCTACAATTTACTATGGTAATTATATCATGGAGTAAGTACTGATGTCCTTTAGTCTAAAGCTTACTATAATAGTACATAGCTATATCCTGGATCAGGTACTAATGTTCACTATTCATAATCTACAATTATTGATCATTCAACTGGTTTGATAAAACAAGACACTGTTTACATTAACATCTTTTCCCTTTCAAATTTACCCAAAAAGAAACATGCATTCAAAGTTCATAGAATACAGGATACAACAGACTTACCTTCCAACCTGCTGTAGATGGACTCGACGCTTTGTCAGAAAAATATGGTATATTATGCACAATCCAATCGTAAATCTCAGATAGGGTCAGTCTTTTATCGGGTGAGGAGAGGATAGCTTGAGTGATAAGATCGGCATACGATAAATTACCCCATGCATTTCTCATCTTTTTCGGGGGCTCACTTTTTGTGCTAGTATTTAGCACAGCAGGAACAGGTGACTCAGAATGATCTCGACTGCCATTTTCGTCATCCTGACATGGCCAGGTACTAGAACGAGACCGGCTTTCTAGCCCCTGTAATTCCAGAGCTAATTGAGCAGGATCCATAGGGAAGCCCTCAGCCATTTTATACAACAGTACGTATTGTTATAAGACGACTGTAACGAGACTATCTTTATAAATACTTTCTTGGCTCAAAGAAGCTTTTGAATCAAGTAGAGAGAGAAATAACAAATTAAAATAAGTTAGAGAAGTGTAAAGGTCTTGTACAGAAGCTGTAGCTGTTGCCAAATCCAATGATTTTCTTTCTGTGAGCTGTATCTCAAGTATAAAAGTCAGTTATTTCGTTTCCTAGAAATTGTGCTGATCTGGCAAAGACAATCGCTTCTTGACTTACTCTGTCAACTGAGGTCTTCGAGAGCACTATATTTCGGCACTAATAACCAGCAGAAAGGTCTTGAGATCGACAATAGACCGAAAAGTGCCGATTTAACTCAAGTAATCTCGGCGACTTGGTTCTTTATTGATCAATAATGAATTGCTATGACGTCATATGACGTTTTCAAACAGTGGGTGGAAGTAATGGCTACCAGAACAAGAGCTGCCAGGAAGAGAACCAAAGGCGAGTCACGTGATGAGACAACACAGTTTATTAGCACTTTTAATTTTAACTTTAATTATCTAAATTTTATTTTAAAAACCACTTATTTTGAAATAGGTTCTGAAGACGAGGGTTCAAGTGCCTCAAAAAAGGTCAAGACAGTTCAGTGGGAGTGGCTTGGAGATGGCGGGAAGTGGACACCTTATTCAGAAGAACATAATGAGACATTGATAGACTCATTTTGTGTAGGAACTGATGAGATGACTATGCCTGTTGCTAAAGGGGTTAAAATGAAAATCAAATTTCGAACCATGTCTCAAGTTAATATCGCTACTGGTTGGCCTCGAGATATACGTTGTGTTCCTATGGGAACAACTGATTATAAGCCCTCAGTTTGGGAATGGAATGAGGACGGAGTTTGGAAGAGGTGTGGTTTGTGTGTTGTTCACATGTTCATTAATCCATCCATCCATTCTTTCATCCATTCATCCATTTAGTTGTCTATTAATCCATTTATTTCTCTATTTGTCCATTCATCTATGCAGATATCCAGAGAGTACTAGACGACAGCTTGAAGCAGCCTATTTATCTGACGTTGATGGTTTAGGAGTGACAATAGCTAGCAAGTGTTATAATATTGACTTAAAAGGAGAGGAGATGGATGATGAGACAAATAGTTCATTAAAATGGAAAATACGTCGAGTTGATCCTGATGATATGAATTACAATGGTAATAAATAGATGAATGGTTTATGAATGGATGGATGGATGGATAGATAGATGGATAGACAGACAAATAGATAGATAGATGATGTATTTATAATAGATATTTCTTGCTACAGAATACGAGTGGTTATGGCAAGATGATTATGGCAATTGGAAAAATTATTCTGATGCAGATTCTCAATCTCTTGAATCTTCATTTGCAGCTGGTACTGTCAACGTAACCATGACGATAAACGGACGACCTTACATGTTGGATTTAATGAAAATGGAACAGACTAATACCACTACTAAAGTCAGTCGGAAGATAAAACGAAGACTCCAAGGTTCCTCGGACATTACTCCTTCTACTAGTAGTTCAGCAGTGGATGTTGTAAAGATTTCCATGAGTGTTGATTCAAGTGGGCGTGTCAAAAAAGTTGTTCGTCGTACTCCAAGAACAGAAGCTTCATCGGTTCCTGGATCATCCAATGGTCAAGGTATATTTCAATGTTGTGTTAACCTGATATTAAACAATAGATTCAATGAACCATATCATGTTAAACTGATCAACTGGTCATTGTCTTTTATGTCAATTCTCATTATAAAAGGTAACGTTGTCACACCTGCTATATCTACTGTATCATCAACTGTTACCACGACGACCACTAGTAGTAGTGAGAGTAATATGGAGTTGTCCTCTACTGCCACATCTTCTGAAGGTTATTAGATTAAATTAGAATTTTTAATAACTCTCTCTCTCTCTCTCTCTTTTCTCTAGATTTGAAATCTCATGTTTTTTCTGGAAAAGCTCCAGTTGATTCAGAATGTACACAAAAATTAGGAAAGGTACAAATAATACATGCACTTATTATACCCTCATATCCTATATAGTACATACCCTCATATCCTATATAGTGCATACCCTCATATCCTATATAGTACATACCCTCATATCCTACGTAACACATACCCTCATATCCTATATAGTACATACCCTCATATCCTACGTAATACATACCCTCATATCCTATATAGTACATACCCTCATATCCTACGTAACACATACCCTCATATCCTATGTAATACATACCCTCATATCCTATATAGCACATACCCTCATATCCTACGTAATACATACCCTCATATCCTATGTAATACATACCCTCATATCCTATATAGTACATACCCTCATATCCTACGTAATACATACCCTCATATCCTATATAGCACATACCCTTATATCCTTAATTTAGGCTCACGTCTACACTGAAGGAAGTGAGGTGTGGAACTCGATGCTAAATCAGGTAAGATACCTCCACGTAGAAACATGTAATTATACATGTACATGTATACTCCTTAACATATCCTGTCTAACATTGTGGTTTATTGATAATAATTACTCTATATATTCCTTAACAATACTATCATATGTCACCAGTAACATCCACACATCAGGTCATCACATGTACCTACATGTACATGTACACCCACATGTACATGTGATGTACATGTACATGTAATATATGTACATGTACATGTGATATACATACATGTACATGTAATCTAGGTACATGTACATGTGATATACATATATGTACATGTAATGTACGTACATGTACACGTGATATATGTACATGTACACGTGATATTAAGGACATTTGTGTGGGTGTATCTTAATAAGGTCTTATTGACTTGTTCCTTACTCCATTTTAGACTAATTTGAAGAACAACAATAATAAGTTTTATTTACTACAGCTGTTAGTTGATAATAATAAACCGCTTTATAACATCTGGTTTCGCTGGGGACGAGGTAAACCCTGTTAATAATAATATTAATTATCAACCATAATTACATATTATAGAGATGTTTTTATGTGTTCATAGTTGGTAAAGTGGGACAACATCAGTTGCTATCATTTGGTGGAGATTTGGACTCAGCCAAAGATACTTTCAGAAAGAAGTAAGACAATTTATAAAGATACTATCAAAATAGAAATAGCTCATAATATTTCCATTATAATAAGATTCTTTTATACTTGTACAGCCTACTAAATATCATTGATATTATTTTCAAAGAGACAGCTTCAAATAATACATTAACATAATGTGTACATGATCTAATTTTTAACTCTGATAGGTTTTATGATAAGACTCAAAATGACTGGGAAGATAAAGACTCTTTTGTAAAAGTGCCCGGGAAATATGATCTCCTTGAAATGGATTATGAAGCTAAAGTAATGGATAAATGAATATCATAATGAATATATAGATGGATAAATGGATTATAGTATGGATGTATAGATGGAGTAATGGATAAATGGATTATAGTATGGACGGTTCAATTAAAATAACGGTCACATTGTTAGGGTAATTAATAAATATCCCACAATGACCACAAAACTTACCAAACTAGTTTGTCAAACCAGTTTTCCCAGAAGCCCAACTACTTACACACATACTATAGTTCATTAATAAATTGACCTCAACAATTTGGAAGGAAGACCAAATTTAACAAATTCTTTAATCAAAACATTATGAGATAAATTTTGACCTCACTCTATCAATTTTTATGCCTTTATTTACTATGTATATCTTAAACAGTCTAGTCACAGCTTGTTATTATCTTTGTGAGGACATTCCATTAATAATTGATATATCATTGATGTTAATTTCATCAAATGTCATATATAGTCTGACAGACATATTTATTTTAGAGTCTCGCATTTTTATGATACTTGTGAGAAGTATCATGTTACATGTGCTCTGTTTGTTCCTTTCTTTGTGGTTTTAGAGAATGTCATTTGATAATAAACTGGTCTGTTTTCATGGTTTGTGGGATCATATTCACCACGGCAACGTTGTCTTCAACTATACATCCATTTATCTGTCCATCTATCCATTCATATGTTTTGTATATGATGGACATACATATTGTTATAGCAACAGTTACTATGGAGACAGTCATTAATACTATTTTATATTTCTTTAAAAATCCATTATTTTTCTATATATTCATTGCTCTAACTATGCATCTATTACAATATTCATGCATCCATTTTATTGTATCTGTTAATAGGAGGAGAAAGAAGAGACAGATGCTCCAAAAGACGAAGAGGAGGATAAGGGAGAGTCCCCCAAAACAAAACCTCAATCAAAACTGGACAAACGAGTTCAGGTAGCTTGATTAACCTGTTTTGATAAAATTACATGCTTTGTATGAGGCATAGGTTGTCATGACAACTAAAGAAATATGTATTGATTAATTAATTTGTTCTTAATAATATTCATACCTTCTAATTAGTGGTAAAATTTATTTCAATAAAATATATTTTCTGTTATTTTCCATTAGGAGTTAATACAGTTAATATGTAATGTACAAGCTATGGAGGACGTTGTCAAGGAGATGAAATATGACACTAAAAAAGCTCCACTAGGTTGGTAATGGGTATAGCCCTTTTACACACACACACACACACACACACACACACACACACACTCTCTCTCTCTCTCTCTCTCTCTCTCTCTCTCTCTCAGGTAAGCTAACAACAGCTCAAATCAAGTCTGGTTACACAGCTCTTAAGAAGATAGAATCTCTTATTCAAGCTAATAATACAAGGGGTGATCCCATTTATAAAGCTTGTGATGAATTTTATACACGAATACCACATGATTTTGGGTAAATGAATGAATAGATGGATGGATGGACAAATAAATGACATTCAATGACATGTAGAATGAGACGTCCCCCATTAATTACAACTAATGAAGAAGTCAAGCAGAAATTAGCACTCTTAGAGGTTAATCCCATATTGTAAAGACTCCACCCCCTTATTGCTCCACCCACAGGCCCTCAGTGATATCCAGATAGCTATGACAGTCCTTCAAAGAACAGACCATGAAATGGACCATCCATTGGATTGTCATTATAAAGGATTACATTGCGATCTTAAACCTTTAGATGAAGACAATGAAATAATTGATTTGATTAAGAAGTAAGTTGGTTTAATGGATGACTAGATAAATAGATAGATCAATAATTTGGATCAATGGATCAATGGATCATATATGGTATAATTTAAATGGATCAATGAAGTTACATATCATTGTAGAGTTTTATGATATTATTTTTATTACTTTATATTAGATGCATTCAACACACCCACGGACGGACACACAGAAATTTCTCTCTCGATGTTCAACAAGTTTATGAGATTAATAGAGAAGGGGAAGAGACAGCATTTAAAGACGTGGGTAATCGTCAGTTGCTATGGCACGGATCTCGCCTCACTAATTGGGTGGGAATTTTAAGTCAGGGGTTACGTATTGCACCACCTGAAGCACCTGTCACTGGATACATGGTAATTAGTGTGGGTGTGGTTAGGACACACCTATTTAATTGGATTTATTTTCTAGTTTGGTAAAGGTATCTATTTTGCTGACATGTGTTCTAAAAGTGCTAATTATTGCTTTGCCACGCCCACTAGAAATGAAGGGTTACTTCTGTTAAGTGAGGTATTAAAGTCGATCCATTCATCACATCCATCCATCAAAAGGTGCATCCATTTACCTGTTCATCTGTCCATTAGGTATCCTTGGGAAAACCTAATGAATTATTAGCGGCTGACTACAATGCTCATCGTTTACCCAAAGGTACTCATAGTGTCAAAGGTTTAGGACGAATGGTTCCTGACTCCACCCACAATCATACCCTGTAAGCCATATTATATATAGTAGTTACATGATGTCACAAATATTGTGTACTATTAATAGACCTGATGGCTGTGTGATACCACTGGGTCCAGTGATTAATACTGAAGTGGAGAATAAAGGAGGATATACCCTTAATTATAATGAGTTTATTGTTTATGATACTAGCCAGGTATGTTGCCATAGTAACATGTACTATCCATCAAATCCATTATGTATGTTATGTACCTTTTTATTAGATCTCATCTAATACTTTAATATCCAGGTTTAGGGCATATCGTCTATATTGAAGACACTTGTTCTAGTCCCATACTAATACTTTAGTGTATTATACAACCTCTATATTGAGACACTTGTTCTAGTCCCATACTAATACTTCAGTGTATTATACAACCTCTATATTGAGGACACTTGTTCTAGTCCCATACTAATACTTTAATGTATTATACAACCTCTATATTGAGGATACTCCTGAAGAAGCATCCTCTTTCTAAATGTAACAAGAAGACATATAATGTTTAAAGGATCACTAACTGATATCTTTAATAGTTAGTGATTAGACCCATATATTGGAGAATTGCATAGATATTCTCCTTTATATATAGTATATAATATAATATTTTAGTATTAAGTGTCAATGTATTTCCTTTACAGGTTAAAATGCGATATTTAGTCCGTGTCAAATTTAACTTCAAGTAACCTACAGTATTTTATTATATGACAATCTATTTTTGACATCTAGTAGGCCACCCAAATAACATATAGTAAACACACACACACACACACACTTTTATATAATATTATATAATGTAATCTCATTATCTACGATAGTGAAGTGTGACATATGATGTAATAATATTCATGAGGTTATAAAACAATTGTATTTCTAATTGAACTTAATTTTAAAGATATTTATAACATACCAGTCCATCTTAACATTTTTGATGAGCTGTCCTATTGTATTTAAATATTGCCCATTCAAATTTGAGTCAGTTTATTGCAAAATCTAAAATCAAGGCAATGCTAACAGTGAATACTAGTGGACCTCGTCCTATAACTTCTCCAATTGTTAATATGGCTACTGCAGATGTACTGCAAACAACATCCAGTAAGTTATCAACTTTATAAATGGATGCATGCAAGTTTGAATGGATGCATGCAAGATTCAATGGATACATAGTTTAGATGAAAGGATGCATGCAAGTTTGAATGGATACATAGCTTAGGGTGAATGGATACATGCAAAAATCAATGGATGCAACATAATACTGTATTTTATTTCTCTACAGCTCAAGTGGATAGAACCTCTCATCAAACTGTTGCTGCACCTTCTAAAGTCCGACCATCTTCCGATTATAATAGGAAACAATCTGTACCAGTATGTATTGTTCGTCCAGTACCAAGAAGATCATCAACTGATGATGGACTACAAACTTCTCATCCAACTAACACCCCAAACTCACTTCCTCATATCCATCATTCTGATCTCTTCTCTCCCTCTTCAAGACAAGCATCTAAATCATTTTGGTGCATGGAGATGTTATTAGAGAGAGAACAATTGATTGCACCAATGATAGAAAGAGTAGGAGCTAGTACTGGAACTAATGATGGTGCTAGCAGAAATAAACTACCGCCTGTTGTTATATCTGGTCAGTCAACAAAATCTCCACCTGTTTCTCCTCAAGATTCTCCTCAGGAAGTACGTCATCTAATGCACAATGAGGAACATCCTAGTAGTTCTCTTGATTCTTGTCCTGCCATCTTTAAACCACATTCACATGACCTATCATTCAATAGAAAAGAAAGACAAAGAGCTAATTCTCTTGAGTCTCATCTTATCGTTGTTAGACCACGTCTGCCACTATCTAAGTCAGAGGAACAGCAGCGAAAGAAAATTAACTCCCACAAGCCACACCCATCATCAAGTGATGAAGAACAACAACCACAATCCAACTCTCTTGTCCCCAGGCCACACCCATTTTCAAATAAAGAAAAATCAAGACGGAGAGTTGAATCTCACAAGCCACACCCATTATCAAGTGAAGAGGAGTTACCAAGACAGAGAAAAAACTCTCTTGAGTCTCGTCCAGTCATACTAAATCCTCTACCTTATAATATACCAAAACAACAAAGAAAGCAAATAATAAGTCTACAACATTTACCACCAGTAAGGAAAGCAATGTCCTTTGATAGCGGATATCCTAAAAATAAAGCAAATACAATGACACCGTATGAAGATGTACACACTATATAGCACAACAGTGACATGAACACGTACTTACTATCTTTTATTTATTGTCCCCATTTCTCAATCCTCTATTCCCTTTCATTTTCATATTTATTATTAAAATTAATAGCTACCTACCAATTCCCAAATAACCTCATTAATTGACCCAATTTTCAATCAATTAATTTTGTATATTATTTAAAATAATTTGCTTTTATTTTTAAAAAAACCTTACATTATTACATCATATTATACGACAGTTACATTATACAACATATTGCTGATCAAGACCAGATAGCAATCAACATTAGATATCAGCATTTTAACTTTCTAGATACCAGCAAAAAATAATGCAGAGACAGCATAAACAAGTTACTATGAATATTACTCACTACATACATCCCTGATATGAATATCTATTTGCACAATAAATTATGAACAAGGAATTTCAATATGTTCTCTGTTATGAAGGGAGAGATGTTGTAGGAGGTATGACGAGTGAAGATGGTGTATATAACTTTATTGTTTTGTCCCACGAACAGTCCGCCATCTATAGTTGATCATAAAGAAATAGAAAGAAGATAATTAAACAGAATACAGTGACAACATGCTTGTTGCATCAGTTTGCTGATGGTGGCTAGAACACACACAAAAAAGACGATTCATACAATTTTAAATAATATTCATTTAACATATTTTAGTGTATGATTCTATTTAGGAACACCCACCCAATAACTAACATCTATGAATATAATTAAGTGAAATCATGGCTGTCGTCATCATCATAAGACATATTCCCAAGACAATAATCTTAAGATGATGACATATATGTCTGTTATAAAGGATGTGGTTACATGTTATGTAATAAATTCATTGATTAAGGGTAATTAACGAGCATATATAAGTCAACATGTTTATAAATATTATTGTTGTTGTCAAGGAAATGTTACAGATATTATGTATTGAATTGCAGTTGTCACAGTAACATATTATGGTACATGTTTTGATTTGCTGAAATGTATGTACATGTTGCTATGGTAACGTGTACATGGACTTACGAGTCCTTTCTCATGAAGACTGAAGTCAACAGAATAAGTAAATTCTTTATGATGATCAACTGTTTGGAATAATGGACTTACTGGATTATCAGTATTCCATAATCTGTAAATGGATGGGTTAATAAATGGATGGATAGGATGGATGTATGGACAGACAAACCTTACTGTAAAATCATATGAACAAGATGCTAATAGAGATGGTGTGTGAGGATCAAATTTAATTTGTTTTATGGATTGTGAATGACCTGACATTACTAGTAAAGGTAGTGATAACTGACGTATGTCCCATAACCTGTTTTACCAGTTAAGATAACTTGAATAGGAAATTATGCATGCACCTTAATGTAGTATCCACACCAGCTGTACACAGTATGTTCTGAGAGAGAGAGAGAGAGAGAGAGAGAGAGATATCAACATCATATATTACATTCATTACTTCTTGGTATTTATTCCAGTTACAAGTCAGTAGTTCTCCACAGCCTACATTCAAACAGACAGTACATTTTGGAGGAGAAGTAATGTCCCATAATCTCAAATAACCATCTCCTATAAAGATGGTATAAGTCATCCACTCATTACTTTACCCATTACCTGATACAGATGCTATTGTTTGAGGTAACCGTGGAGACCAGTTACTTGAGTATACCAAACCAGTATGACCAGTTAATGTTGAAATACATTGACCAATCTCAGGATCCCACTAATAAAAGTACACTATTCTCATACCCAAACTATCAGGTAGTTTAGGAATGAGTCTAAAGAACTTACTATTTTGATAGTTTTGTCCCAGGACCCACTGAGAATGAACTGTTCTTTACGAGAAATACTCCATTCTACACTACTGACCTAAAGGAGAGTTTTCTATGATAAAGTTACTAACCTCAATACATTTTATCTGCTAATGTTCTATTAATAAAAATAACACTACCTCTGCACTGTGGCCGGAAAGTACTGCAGTAGGACCCTAAATTAATTGGAAATTCTATTATTTAATAAAAAACTATTATACTTCTGGGTGGGTGTGGTTAAACAGAAGGACCTGCCCATTTCCAGCTGCTGCTACCAATATTGGCTCATGAAGCTCACTCCATGTGACATCAAACAATCCGTCTTCCCACAGATACCTACAACATCACGTGATATCTAACTGAGGGGATGTCCCTGTTGTAATTACATGTAATTACATACCTCCGCAATTCTTTAAACCCTTGGGGAGAATGATCAAAAATGATAAGGGCCCCTGTACCAGCTATCCCGTAATTTAGACCTCCTACAAAAGCTATTCGACCTGGAGAGAAAGGAGAAAATAGGATGGAGTAGCCATGATAAGGTGAAGTAGGAATTACAGCAACCATTGCAGGAATCAGCCACACCTTCCACGTGGGTAGGCAAGGATTACGGAGGTATACGTAAACATTCTGAATTTTTACAGTAATGTAACTCCGTATACTACAAACACATGGGCGTTTCTCTTATAATTACACTTTGATAATGGTTTTCAAAATAGCAGGATTTGTCCGAGTAAGTTTTGTTTCTAACAGCAAGCATCTCTTGTCTTCTTACAGGAAGAACATGGACAGCCATTGTTTGGAGTCAAATTTAACCCTTATCTTCCAGACAACAGAATATTTGCTACAGTGGGAAGCAATCGGGTGAGTCACTACAACTATCCTTTAACCAGCCACACCCATTTAATTGGTTACAGGTAACCATATACCATTGCAATGTAGAAAATCAGATAATACCTGTACAAGCTTACAGTGATGCTGACGTAAGTGGGTGTTGCATTAATAAATAGTAATGACTCATAATGACATCATTGTTTTTATAGGCAGAAGAAAATTTTTATACATGTGTTTGGAGTTTTGAAGAGAGTGGAGAAATGTTATTAGCAGTGGGCGGAGTTAAAGGAATTATAAGAGTAATAGGGTAAAGATGACATAATAATTTGTACTAAAAATAATTATATATTTTTAGTACAACTAGCATGCAATGTAAAATAGTAAGTTTGATTATGTCACATGATGTCATGTGATATGTCATGTGATACAGACATTTACTGGACATGGTAATGCAGTCAACGAACTTCAGATTCATCCAAAAGATCCAAATCTTCTCTTATCAGCTAGTAAAGGTTTGTACAATATCACAACTCTCACCGTCACTACTCACACCCTCACAACTATCACCGTTAGACTATGCCTTGAGGCTCTGGAATTTAAAAACTGTGATTTGTGTAGCAATATTTGGAGGAGTAGAGGGACATAGAGACGAAGTACTAAGTGCCGTGGGTACCTCTCTTATCCCCTATATGTTTTCATTTTAGATTTATTTAAAAGGATTTTAATCTTAGTGGGACAGCTATTTTATCGGCTGGTATGGACCACGCCCTCAAAATGTGGGACTTGAATATTGATGAGTATAGAGACGTAGTGACCAGATCATATAAACACGTGAAAGGATCAAAAATGTGAGTAACCATGTATCCATTTTATAAAGTATCTGTCGATTTAATGGACGTCATTATATAGTTCCTTTAAACTTCTTCAAGTTCATTTCCCAAAGCATTCCACTCGAGAAATTCATCGTAATTATATCGATTGTGTTCGTTGGTTTGGAAAATTAGCAGTATCAAAAAGTTGTGAAGATAACTTTATTCTCTGGAAACCTCCATATAAAGTTGAGTCCGACAAGAAAGCTCACTTCACAGTGCTACACAAGTATGATAATTAAGTGGGTGTGGCTTAATATTGTGATCACATCCTCACAGATTTGAAGTACCTAACTGTGAAATTTGGTATATTAGATTTGCATTAGATAAAAAATTACAGGTACATATTATACGTATATTCAATTTTTTTAATTTTAACTCTTTTCTCACAGTATTTAGCACTTGGTAATCAGGTTGGTAAGATCTACATTTGGGATCTCCATCAAGAAGATATCACAAAGACACGCCCAGTAATTTTGTCTCATGCTAAATGTTTTACTGCAGTACGTCAAGTTACTTTTAGTAATGATGGACAGTAAGTTATTATATATCCATTAATTTTGTATTTATCAATTTCATTTTCTATATATCCATTTCTTTTGTTTGTCCATTTTGTTAGTGACATATCTATTTTTTGTTAGGTGTTTGATTGGTGTATGTGATAATGGAACTGTTTGGAGGTGGGACCGTAAAGAGTAAAACCACACCCATACCACACCCACTTGACATCATATTATATCAATGGTTATAATGAACAGAAATAAAAAAGATATGACACTATTTTTCAACTGATAATGGCTGCAAAAACTGCACAGTTTTAACCTGTTTAGTCATCCTACACAATTAATGAGAATTGTTACTATAAATAGACACATTTACCCATTCGTCATCCTCTACTTCTCCACTCCCTCCTTGTTCTGTAGTTTTATCACCTTGATGTTGTTTTACACCCATAACTTTATCAGTCCAACTTTGTCCAGCTTTCTCTCCACCAGTGTAGTTAGATGAATGAGCTTTCTGATCAGAATCAAGTTTAGTGAAAGATTCTGGAGAGAATCAAGAGAGATTTTAGTTCACCATGAGTTAATATTATCAATACATTACCCCTTTAATATACTTCATGATTAATTCTATAGAAATCTCTAAGTAGTGTCGTTGTTACTAAAAATAGTAACATCTGTATTATTACTATTTTTAGTGACAAAGGTTTAAATTATAAGGACGACCCAATAGAGTAGTTTCCATAATAAGAGGATATCCCATTAATTATTTCTTATAATTACTTACCTATAAAAACAGAGTCTCCTTTTGTTTTAAGACGTATTCCTTGTCCATAGTCACACTCAACGTGGCCATATCCCTCGGCATCACCCCAGAAACATAATGACTGGGCGTGGCTTGCTTTCTCCATATCAGCTACTTCTGAATTCACTCTTCTCTTTACTAATAGTTAATAAATTAAATTAATTTTAATAAAATAATTAACTTACCATCTTCAAATGTCAACAAATCTGGAGTACCTTTTAAAACTGATTCTATAGGGAAAACATTTTATGCATCCATTTATTGCTATATGTCCATTTACTGTAAGACGAGTTTAGATAACCAGTTTTGACGAGTCCTGTCTGACCAAAATTAGGTTCAATCTCTTTACCCTCGCTATCAAATTTCCGTTGGCAAGCATGTTTAAATTCCACATGAAATATACAATATCGGTACTAGAAATATGAGAATGAGACCTAATATAGAATGGGAATGAGCCTACCTTCTTGCTTTCAGTGTCTTGTATCACGTGACTTGTCTTCTTTTGGAACACCCCCTCTAATAATATACCAGCTCCTCTATAATTAATAAATAATGAAATCAACTGTTTTAAGCGGACTGACGCACTTTTGTAAGTCTTGAGGCGTCCATTTTGTCTTCCAGCGACTTGTCTTCACTGCCTCTTGTTGTAATGGACGATCATCATAAATCATATGCATACGACTCATATCTGCGAAGTTTGTTATGGGCGTGGCTCTAATCAAATAAGCTACGCCTACCGAACTGTACACATGGCCTCTGCAGATGCTCTTGGAGATGACGAATGGTGGTTGGATCCTGAAGAGAGAGAGCAAAGAAAGAGAACAAGAGATAAAGAAGACTTTCAAAGAAAGAAGAACAAGAGAAGAAAAATTACTGATGTTTTATCAACTGCTCAAGTATAGCATCAATTAGACTGACACCTGTACATGCATTCTTATTCTAGCCTGAGTCTCAGACTATCCTTCATTCCACCAGTAGACAGCATACTGAACTATTGACAGCATTGCAGCCAGAGCTTGATAAATTAACAGCTGTTGAGGCTCAAGAAATACAATTAAAAAGTACGTTGACCACACCTCCCAATTATTATAGAACATTTTGTTAATAGCGAAAAATTTTGTACATTGCAAAGTGAAAAATGAAGCGGGCGTGGTCATTCCTTTTGATATCTACTTACAAACTGGTATGACTTGTTTTGTATTATTGACCACACCTCTCTATTAGCTAATTTTTAGTATGTCCTAATTGGGATGACTGGATTAAAGATGATCTCTCTAAACAATTTCATGGATCCCCTCACATTATCATTATATCAAGTTCTGCTAAAAGAGCTATGGAGTTAAAAATGTAAGTACATCCATTTGTAACCATTCGTTCATCAATTCATTCATCCATTTGTTTTTCTTATCCATCCATCCATTCATCTCACCATCACTGTCCTTATAAATTAGTTTATCCATGTATTAATTTTGTCCATTTATCAATTTTTTATCTGTATTAGACAAGCCTCTAATTTCTACAAAGGAGAGGTTGCCAAGTTATTTGCAAAACACCTCAAAGTTAGTTCATTACTCATCATTACATCATTCCATTCACTCTCTGTCGATAGATTGAAGATCAGGTGACTCATCTAAGAAGTCATGTGACTCATATTGCAGTAGCCACACCCAATAGATTACAAAAATTATTAAGTAACAAAGCGCTAGTACTATCCCAATTAAAACTGGTCATACTGGATTGGTACTGGAGAAACAAGAAATTAAAACGGCTTACAGACATACCAGAGGTACATACATTAATGATGTTATTATGATGTCATAGTTTGATTCTATATTTAGATATGGAAGGACTTTACCATACTATATATAAATCATCTTAATAAATTAGTGACAAATGGACAAATAAAGGTGGGACTGTATTAATAATTAAATTAATTGATTATTAATTATTATTAATTATTATTAATTATTATTATATGGCTAATTCCTCAATGTCATCTTCAGTTGCTGACACCTTCCTAGTAGCCATGCCCAGTCCATTCATTCGTAGTGGTATTGTTGTTTTCTCTGGTTGTCCAATATCCACTTTCTTTTCCCATGGATATGTCTGTGATGAACTACCAAAGACTGGATTTACTTGACGTGGTGTGTCACTCTCTAGTGCCCCTCCAAATATCAGTCCATCAGTAAATAGTCCAGTTGGTTTAGTCTCTATCCCAGCTCTACGTCCATATTTGGTTGTCTCTGGTTCTAGAACTGTATCAGTACTCTTCTTTCCATAGTTACTTTCTCTTTTGTTGCTACGGTTATTGCTATCGTCCCTCTTGTTGCCATAGCTACCACTTGTTTTTCCACTGCCATAACGATCTTCAGCACTTGCCATGGCAGGCAAACCTCGATGCATATTTTCAATACGTTCTGGCCAACTTAATAAGGAGGTGGAGCTTGTATCCTTGGCAATAGAATCATGGCTGTCATTTGTTGCATCAGTAGTGGCTTTGTTAGGAAAAAGTTTTGTTAAAAGATTGTTTTTTCCCTTACTTTGAGTGGGTGTGGTTTCATGTAAAGGTGTTGTAATTGGTTTGGTTATGCTACTTGTAGTGGTGGTAGAAGCTACAGGAAACCTGTTTTCAAAACTGGTTAGGTTAGAATTGGTTGTAATAGAAGTAGAAATTACTGGAACAGTGGTAGTATGCACTATTGAAAACTTGTTTTCAAAACTGGTTATACCAGTGGTAGCAATAGTTGTAGCGGTCTCTGTTGGAAATAACTTTGCTAGTAACTCTTTCTTTTTATCAGAATCTAGTTGATGAGAAGGTGGAGTATTAGGAATATTCTCTCTCCCCAGTGGACGAGATCCGATTGGAACATCTTTTGATTCAAATGTTGATTCTGTATAACTAGGTTTAATAGATTGGTTTCCAAATAGTATGGTCTTAATATCAGAGGTTGTTGTAGTTGATGGTTTATAAGTTGGTGATGATTGTAATGATATGTCCATTAATGGTATGTCAGTATCTTCAGGTGTTGTCTGTTGATGAGGGGGTGGAGTTTGAGTGGGTTTAGTTGTGCTATGCTGGGATGCTTGAGTGGTAGGGGGTGTGGTCTTAACTTGAGGTGGTATTGATATTGGAGGTGTAGGCTTACTTACAGGAGCGGGTGGTGTTGCCATGGTAACTGGATTACCACCTACTTTACTTCTCCCTATCTTGTTAGGAGATGTGTGGGTAAATCCTTTTGTTGTCCCTGTAATTTCCTCATTAGATTCCCGATCAGTTGAGGCCTCATGCTTTGGAGATAAGATATTAGTCAACCAAGATGAATCAGTTTGACATTCAGCAATTTGTACCACAGGTTTTGTTACCATGACAATGTTGACAAATGGTGGATGAGATAGTGTAGTTTGTGTGCCTTGATTATCGGTCATTGGCAAAGGGGATAAGCTGGTATTTTGAATACGTTGACTATATATATTAGTGACATCAAGTAACCTTTCTCGCTCCTATTGTAGTAGAAATCATAATATCAATAGTTGTTGTATAGTATTTTAAGACTTACCCTTAGTTGCCAACGGATTTGTCTGTTCTCTTCTCTCATCTCTTCTAATTCTTGAGTGAGTTGTCGATTTTTGCTTAATATCATTTTTACTTCTTGTTTGTGTGTCTTCTTAGTTATTTCCAATGAATGCTGCAAATTCTATAGGAAAAATAATACTAATAGGATAGCTACATGTACTACTGTTACTAATAGGATAGCTACATGTACTACTGGTACTAATAGGATAGCTACATGTACTACTGGTACTAATAGGATAGCTACATGTACTACTGGTACTAATAGGATAGCTACATGTACTACTGGTACTAATAGGATAGCTACATGTACTACTGGTACTAATAGGATAGCTACATGTACTACTGGTACTAATAGGATAGCTACATGTACTACTGGTACTAATAGGATAGCTACATGTACTACTGGTACTAATAGGATAGCTACATGTACTACTGGTACTAATAGGATAGCTACATGTACTACTGGTACTAATAGGATAGCTACATGTACTACTGGTACTAATAGGATAGCTACATGTACTACTGTTACTAATAGGATAGCTACATGTACTACTGGTACTAATAGGATAGCTACATGTACTACTGTTACTAATAGGATAGCTACATGTACTACTGGTACTAATAGGATAGCTACATGTACTACTGGTACTAATAGGATAGCTACATGTACTACTGTTACTAATAGGATAGCTACATGTACTACTGGTACTAATAGGATAGCTACATGTACTACTATTACTAATAGGATAGCTACATGTACTACTATTACTAATAGGATAGCTACATGTACTACTATTACTAATAGGATAGCTACATGTACTACTATTACTAATAGGATAGCTACATGTATTACTATTCTAGGACATGTACACACTCTATTATTTAAGTTACAACAATGAACTAGATAGAGCAGACAACAAATCATTTATTTAAGCTACAACAATGAACTAGATAGAGCAGACAATATTGTTTATTATTCACTGATAAATATTGATATCTAGTTTGTATATAAACTGACAACTTTTATTCAGTTTTAACATCTGGACTAACCCACTATCTCTGGACAGTAGGAGTTAAGTCATTTTACTTACTGCTATTTTTTGATCTCTCTCTTTTAAAAGTTCATGAGTGTCTTGTAGTTGAAAAACCAGTTCTTCACGTTCGGGGAGACCTCGTTTCTTTACCATTGAGTTGAGTTTCTTATTCTGTTCATGAGCTTTCCATAATTCAGTACTGAAACACAGAAACTTGAAGTAACTTTATTTATTACAGGAGGTATGTACCTCATCTCATTGTGACGTCGCTGTAGGTCTGTGTTGTTGTGTTGAGTACGTCGTATTTGATTTCTCAGAATTCTCACTTCCTCTTTGTGTTTTCGGAGTATGTTAGGTAGTTCTCCCTCTAATCTGGAGATACCTGTTAACTCCTTCTCATAACGGATCTGGATAAATGATAGATGACAGGTAAATAACAATGGATGGATGGAATATGAATGGATAGATAGGTAGACAACAATGGATGGATGGAATACAAATGGATAGATAGGTAGACAACAATGGATGGATGGAATACAAATGGATAGATAGGTAGACAACAATGGATGGATGGAATACAAATGGATAGATAGGTAGACAACAATGGATGGATGGAATATGAATGGATTATAAAGGTAAATAACAATGGCAGAATTAAATAGGTCATATGTAGATAAAGAGATTGATAAATGTGTATACTTGTAATCTCTTTAATATTTGATTTTCTTTTTCCACTTCTTGAAGTCGACGTTTTGTTTCTGACAATTTGCTAGATAATGTCTTTATCTCAAGATCTTTTGATGACAAAAGACGATCTTGTGGACCCCCCTGACCACGTCCAGGAGAGGGCTCTTTGGGTTCTATGTAATACTTACATAATAATATTATCACAAGATCAACCTCCCTTACTTGTTTTATTAGCCTTGGGTGGTGACTTTCTTTTTGGAGAGAGTTTTCTACTACTTTCTCCAGATATTTCCTCTTCAAAATCATCTTCATATTCGTAATCCTCCATATTCAGTGTCTGTTTATTATATTACCATAGAAACGCGACCACCCATACGCTATTCGGGAGTTAAAATTGACGATCGTATTTAATTTAATTTTTTACCGCGTAATATACTACAAATATGTCATGATTTCAGATACAAATGGTCTGTTATTTGTTATCATACATATATAATATTTTAGTCGTCATCCCAGCTCTTGTTCTCCTTTGGTTTAGGTCCACCAGCTTTCTTTGCCATAATAATCTACAGAGAACACATCATAATAAGAGCTAATATAATATCTTACCTGGTCTACTCGAAGGACAGTTGTGGCTGCATGAGTAGCCAATTTTATTCCCCAATAACGTGATAAGTAGAGATCACATATATGAGATGAACAAGCATCTTTGACATTGACTCCGCCTCCATCACTATTTTCTAGATCAAGTCCAGCTGCCTTGTCTCCTTTCTGATGAGCAGCATTCAATTTAGATATAGCTTCATTGGACTAATGTGGAAGAAAATAAACAACAGATTCAAGAACAGTTAAGTCTTAAAACGTGACTTTACCTTGAAGCCGGCATTTTCAGCTAAAGCTCTCGGAACAACTTCCAAAGCCTCAGAAAATTTATGAATAGAGTACTGTTCCATTCCCGGACATGTCTACAGCAATACATCATCTGTCCATCCATTCATCTATGCATCCATCCATCCATCCATCTATGTATCCATCCATCCATCTATGCATCCATCCATCCATCTATGTATCCATCCAACCATCTATGCATCCATCCATCCATCTATGTATCCATCCAACCATCTATGCATCCATTAGTTAATCCATAAACCAATACCTCTCCAAACTTGTTGAGATGTTTTGCTAATTCAATCTCCGTGGCACCAGCTCCAGGAACTAATTGATTGTCTTTAGTAAGAGCCTTAAAGGTATTGATACCGTCATCTAATGCTCTCTCTACATCATCCATAATACTATCTGTTGAACCACGTACAACAATAGTAGAAATTCTGCTATCAGCTTTATCTGCAGAAAAGTAAAAACCACACCTACTAAACCACTCCTACCTTGTCTAAATACAACAACATTGACATCACCAATTTCTTCTACTGTTACATAATCACAGTGACCTGTTTCGTCTGGAGTTGGTGGTATCTAAAAGGGGTTAAAATTAATTTAAATTACAAATAAACGAACCATTTTTGGCAAGGCAGTAGAACCTGTTGCTTTACAGACTCTTCTAACATCAAATTTGGATAGCAATCTAAAGTACATTAAAACCAGTTTATAATACTGGTAAGACAAGTTGTTTACCTTATAGCCATAATTTTGTATTTGTTTAAAAAGTGAAGCGCTATTTCACCAAATTTGCCACCAGTGACTACAACATTACATCCAGCATCAGCAATAGCTTTGACTTGCTGTGTGTGTGTGTGTGTGTGAGAGAGAGAGAGAGGGAGAAGACAGAGAGAGTTGTCCTTTGCATATATATTATATATATATTGGCTTACTGATTCAATTAGATCTTCTTCACCTTTACTAAATGATTTTAATTCATCGGCTGTTTTTATCAAAACAGTGCCTTTAGTTTCTGTATTCATAGCATCGAATGGGCAGGAATAAACAGCCACCTTGGCATTGGTTGCCTTAGTAACATCACCTGTCCTCAAAGATAATTACTACAATATAATAGGTCACCTCACCTTCGACAACACGTTTGAATACTAGTCCCTTCATAACAGTAGAGTTAAGTATACTGGATCCCTAGATAAGGAAGTGTTACCATGGATACGTGTGTGCACTTTAACTTACCACAATTTTTGTGACTCTAACATTATCAACATTAAAATTGACTGGATTGTCTGGAAGTACAGAAACTAGAGGAAAGTATTTATTTCTCTATCAATCCATCTATTTATCTATCATCCTTACTGCAAGCTTCAGCTGCTAGTCCAGCTAGGAAATCCTCATTTCCATATTGCATACTACAAATGGCATGTTTTAAACATGAGGTTACTTCTTCTTTAACTTTTAAATCATTGATAGTATAACAAACAAGTGCTAGAGAGAGAGAGAGAGGGAGGGAGGGTGTGTGTGTTGCTTTGTATCCACTAAAATCCACATACTTGGTAATATTTCTAAGGCTTTCTTAGATGCCATATTGTAACCTTCAATAATTTCACTTGGAGTAAGACCCATACGAATCAAGTCTTCTGCTAGTTCTAACAACGCTCCACCAAACAGTAAAACAAAGTTAGTGCCATCTCCAACCTAATTATGAATTTAGTAGACCACACCCACTAATTAAGGTTACCTCCTGATCTTGCATTTCCATGGCCATTACTAAGATCTTGGCAGCTGGATGCTCCACCTAGTTTTGTAAATTAATTTAGCTCAACCATCCATCCATCCATGTATTCAACTATCTGTCTATTATTAAGACTATGGTCGTCCATTTAATCATCTATTCATCCATTATTTACCTCTAATTCTTTGATGACAGTTGCAGCATCATTGGTTACAAACAATTTCTCCAAATGATTAATAACCATTTTGTTCATACCTAAATTATATTATTACCATCAATTTAGATTATAAAACTAATGAATAGGGACATACCACAGGGTCCATATGAAGATCGGGTAATCTTAGCAATTTGCCGGCAAGCATCAATGTTTCTAAGGACAGCCTCATAGATCCCATGATAATGCTATTAAATGAGATAAAAATCAAAAAGCCACACCCATTAATTATCAAACATGTATATATACTAATGTAATTATGTTATACAGATACATTTTTTGGAGCAAAAAAAACTTTTAATAATTAACTCACTTGCGTTCCTTCTTTTAGCATGCTGGCTAATCCAGCCATTGGAATGGGTAAAGCCATCTTCTCTCTTTCTCTTCCACGTGCTTACCCTAATATACGGTGCAAGTATACAAAACGACAACCCCGGGTATGAACTTATAAGTGTTCAAAATGGAGAGTTGCAGGGCCTTCAAGGTCGGCAAGCTATAACAGTGTATCATTGAATGCATTGTGATTCCACGCCTCGGCCGACTGATATAGTGACTCCATCTACATAGGGGTAGCTGCACAACCTGCAAAACTCAACACGTACTGTTTCGATTCGCGAACATTTCCGGTATCACGTCCCCACCCTCCATCTCCCAAGTGCCATCTTTTTTCCCTATCTCTTTATCATGCCCACTACTAGAGAAAAATCTTCTAGAAGAAGAACAGGCTCGACCTCTTCAGATTCCGGTCTACCACACAGTCTGCCTTCCCCACGGAGCCACACAGTTCCTGAAGAAGAGTCCGATCCCCTTGACTTGGATGGTGATATCTCCAGTCTTCGCTTAGAAAGTACCACTACATCATTGAGCTGCTGTAATCCTCGTGGATGTCTCCTCGGTCCAATTGAGGGTATGCCTACTTGTGACCAAGAGCTTGTCAGAATGGTATGTAGCAATGAAAAATGTCCATGCTCAATGTACATGCATTCTGAATGTTTTGAGTCCTTTGAAGAACAAATACTTAGTTGTCTTCGTGGAATGAGTCGTGCTAGAAATTGGTCTGAGAAGCAGCGTAAACAAAATCTTTGGTCTAAAAAAGGATATGATTTAATCTTCCGATTCTGTACTTGTCGTTGTGGCAAGGGGACGCTCCGGAAAGACCTTAACCATGTCCTCCCTGAGGCCACACCCACATCATCTTCCACTGCTGTCATGATTGCCGCCTCTACCAACGACAAAACGAAAAAGAAACGTAAAAAATCAACAAGCTTATCGGAGAAATCACCTCTCTCCATCACACCACTACCCACACGATCTCGAAGTCACAGTCAGCGGAACAGTGATTCCTTTTCAAGTGATAATGGAGTTAATTATTTGCAACCATTTGCTCATCGTACTGACTACTCCATTTTTGATCGGCTACTCCCTCGACATTTAGTCAATGGTTACCACATCAAAATGGAAGACGATGGTTACGCTGCCGGTGACGATACTCGTTCCTTTGTGTTAAGTAGCCTCGCATTTCATCACACTAACACAATATCTTGTGTTCTTTGTGAAGATCAACTTTCTGTATATGATCGTTACCCGCTTATCAATGGAACCTTTTATCTTTCTCCTAAACCTCCTCGTGATAACTCTCTAGAAGTTGAGGGAAAAGGAGATGATCCACAATATATATCAGCTGTTTGTCTTCGCTGTATGGTAGGATTAAACAATGTCACATGCAAAAATTGTCATCAACGTTGGAATGGTACATTTCATCAAATTGGTACAATGTATAGTTTTGATCTATTTGCTGCTACACCTTGCTGTTCCAGTAGTGTTCAATGTAACAACTGTCAAAAACCCATGGTGGATCACTCTAAGCTTTCTCTATCATTCACTCAACTCTCTTCGCTCTTTGATTGTCCACACTGTTCGTCTCGGGATTTTCATTTTCTCAAGCCTATAACTCGATATCACATTGACAAACGCTCTCTCGAATCTCAATAATTCGCTTGTAATTTTGAAATTTCTTTGTCTTCCTCTTTCTTGTGCAAAAACATTAAAAATCTCATCGAACATTAATATTATATTGTCCCCCCTAATAATTAGTTGATTATTGGTTATTAATTTAATGTTTTGTAGATAGTCCCCCTTTTCTCAATTTTTTATTGGACTAGTTGAACTACAATAATAATATTTAATAATAAAAATTCTAATTAAAAAGTTCCTGAATTTACAATATCATTAAAAGAAGGCCTGAACACTACAAAAATCAAAAAATTGGGTCCTGAAAATGTTTAAAAATTATTCAATCTGCATCGAGGTTCTTCTCAACATGAACCTCCTCCAGAGGGATTTCGTCCTTAAGACGTTGGGAACCACGTCCTTGTTGGACAGTTCCACGAGAACGTCGCTGAGTCTGTCGATATCTACAAAAGGAGGGGTTAATAAATTAACCAAGTGGGTGTGACTAACTTGGTAAGGCCTCGATTACGAGTGGTTCGTCCACCACGAGCAGTTCGTCCACGATAACCACGCCGACTTGGTTCAATACTATATTCAGCATCTTCATCACCACCAGTATCCTCCTAAAACAAAAATAAAATACTATTACCATTTCAAAATTTACCTCAAGGAACTCCTCATCTTCCTCAATAATGTTATGATGAAACAGAGGTGCAGTGTAGCGTGGGAAAAAGAAATCCAGAAAATACAAGATTCCTCCAGTAAAGAACACAGCTAGCCCAGTAAAGAGAACTAGATAGAACGACCAACCAAAGGAAGGTTCCATAGCAAGAGCGCACCACTCATTTTGACTAGGATTTGGATGGCAATCTGCTGCTGACCACGGCAATCGTATATGAGGTTCATTTAATATGATCAGTCCGTAAGCACCACAGGCCATTATCATAAGAGTACCTAGTAACACCATTAGCTGTGCTCCATAACGTATATTGAATATAAAGACCATGATGTCAAGGAGATAAATAGCAAATGCTAACCTGTATTGAAAGTGAAAATAATACAACATTGTTATATAATATGTTTGGTTTTATATGATGGATCCATTTGTCAAATTGTGCATCCATTATATCTAATCATGTGGATCCATTTATCAAATTATGCATCTATTATATCTAATCATGTGGATCCATTTGTCAAATTATGCATCCATTATATCTAATCATGTGGATCCATTTGTCAAATTATGCATCCATTCTATTTGTACTTCCAAAATGAATGTCCATTAAATGCATCATTTTAAAGTTCATATACAAGGAACATACCAAAGGAACTGATGCGTATACCAACCAGCTTGACGAAATTTACGCACCCAACGAATTTGTTCTCCATCTACAGTGAAGTACTCAGCAACCCATAGTATGGGATATGGCATGCCACGAAACTGAGCAGCTCGAAACTCTTGGTTAATTCGACCTGCAAAACGACCAAAACCAATACGTCCTTGAAACCATGGATCCGCCCACCAAAATCGCTCGTTATAATTAATTGTTTCACCAGCTAAATCACCATTAGGATCAAGAGGTTCACCTGTATTTGTAAGATACCAAAATGAATGTCCATTTATCTATTAATCATACTATGCATCCATTAACCATTTGATCGTCTATCCATTCATTTGACAAACCTTTGAGTGTTATGTTTATACCCCTGAGTCCAATATGAAGGCCAACATCAGCTCTGATCTCTTCAGTAGTAAATGCTTTGTACTGAGTCTGTACAGTAACTTTATCTGTATACCACCCATAACCAAAGTTACTGACTAATATCACAGCACCAATAAACAGTGTTACGAACACTCGAATTGTCGCATAGAGACGCTGGAATGAGTGTATGAAGTTATTGGAATGAGAGTATAAGTTATCTTACCTCTCTACCTCGTATTCCAGGTATAATAAGTAAAAAGGAGAAAGCAATCAAACCAAATGCTACCAACAGACCAACTTCCAACACGTCCTCAGTAACTGGTGTCTTGTTTTCCCCATAAAGTGTGGGGGCTGGCTGCATGCGAAAAGAATTACCCATTTTTTCTCACTGAGTGTATTTCTTCCTTCTTTATGATCTCTCCCTCTCTTCCTAAGGAATAAAATGCAATAATTCTAAAATTATTTTATCAGGGCTGAGCTGTTTATTTAGTATTACCAAAACAAGCGACTGCGTCTCTGCAGGGCTCTCCCTTTTTGAGTGATCTTGTGTTAATATGAAATCAAAACAATACTATAAATAATAATAACACGATGTGATCTCTACATTAACTACGCATCAACGACCCTGCTAACTGTTTTTACTGTCGGTTCCGCTATGATGTGGCTGCTTCCTGCAACATAGCAATATTTAGTTTCGTCTCCCACTCTGAGTGGCCATTTTCTTCTTTTCTTTCAGAGAGCAGAGACAACTGCAACAAGAAAGAAGAAAAACATGAGAAGTCTTGTAGCTGTGGTACTAGCATGTTTGCTAGGCCTCTCTGTGGCAGTGATAAGGGACCTGTCAATGATAACCAACGATCCTGCTGTCAGGGGCTTCAACGATACGTTTTTCGAAATAGAACGACGTGAGTGATTTATTTTGCATCCATTTCACCAAATCATGTATCCATTTCATTATCTCATGCATCCATTGTAAGTTGTTATAGATCCATAGCAAACAATACTATGCATCTATTTCATCTAAATTATATGTCATTATTCATCCATTTTTTCAATCTTTAGATTATGAATGGGAAAGTTATGATGGATGGTACAATAATCCTGCCCATCCAGAATGGGGTGGTGCTGATATGCCAATGGAAAGAAAAACACCTATAGCGTACCCTGATGGTGTCTATGAGTTTGCTGGTAGAGATCGTCCCAACGTTCTCATCATTGCTAACCTCTCACAGAACGGCCTCACAGGACTAGGCTCGGATGTACGGACAGGCTTTTTTATTTATTTTGGTATGATGTTCAGTATAATATGTTTGATGTATCATATTATTAATAGCAATTTTTCTTTTTATTTATTTACATCTAAGTGTATTATAAAATGCATTAATGCTTATTTCTTTATCAGGTCAACAAGTTGTTGAGGAAGTCTTAGATGCTCAGAGAGCAGGTTGCACTCCTGAATACGAGTTTATCAAAGTCCCAAAATGCCATCCTCTTTACGATCCTGACTGTCGTAGTGAAAGATTCATACCTTTCTTACGAAACCGTTATGATTTTAACACAGGTTATGCTCCTAACAACCCTCGTATGCAATTGAATGAAATTACACCATGGTTTGATGGAGGGTTGATGTATGGACCATTTAAGGTTTGGACTGACGCTATTCGATCCTTTGAACTTGGGGAATTAGCAGCTAATGATAACAACTTAAATATTTCAGACCAGTTCCCTCAATCTAATGATGCACTTGGATTACCCTTTGCTAACCCTCCCCCTCCTTTTAATAACTCTCTACATCCTGTAAACAGATTTTGGAGTGAGTTCTAAAAATAGAATGTCCTATTTTTAGTAACATACCTTATCAAGGATACATAGCCATTTTTGGTTTCAACAACCATAATTAGTCACATGATTAGTTTAATGCAGTCACATGATCCTGTGTTATGCAAACAATTAGTCACACAGCTAATTAGTAGCTTTATAGTACTAATCATGTGACTTCTCATAATGTCATTTTTTCTTACTTACAGCTATTGGTAATCCCCGTGGTAATGAAAATCCATTTCTTCTCACAATGGGTATACTGTGGTTCAGAGTCCATAACTGGTGGGCACGACGACTGTATAAGTTCTATTATGATAATCGTAACGAACCAGGATTCCACTTTAGTGACGAATGGGAGATGGACGAATGGCTGTTCAATCGTGCTCGTCAATTTACTATTGCAACACACCAGAAAGTTGTCTACAAAGAATGGCTACCTTTGTTCTTGGCTAGCAAGTTTAACGGCAATGCTAGTGCTTTCCCTTATAAGGAGACTCCAGGTTATTCTCTGTATTTTGGACGTAGTGGCTATAACCCTGCTATTAATCCACAAATTGCTCACATTTTTCAATCAGCTGCTATGAGATTCGGGCATACTATGGTGACACCTGGTATTTGGAGGAGATTGGGAGGGTAAGCATCGAGCATACATGACATTATCTCTAGTATATATTAGTCCTGTGTGTCTATGACATGTAATATTATATGCTCCTACAACTAATGTATATTTTTATTTTTCTAGTGGTAATGAAATGTGCCGATTCGGGTCTACATTGTCTCCTGATGCTGCACGATACACTAACACCTATCTCAGATCCCTCACAAATGATAGTGCAAGATTCCCAACCTTTAGTTCCATTTACAATGAATTTTGTCAGTCAAGATACGCTGGTACAGAGATCTACAAATTAATCTGCAATTCAACTTTTACTAATATTGGAAGAGATGGATACCAACCTGGTGACCTCGGTTCACAATATTTTGCACCTCGTACTTGCAACCAGTTCTGGAATCCTCAGGTCACAATTAACGAAACCAATGTTGATTCATTCTTTCTTGGTATGGCTTCTCAGAGAACTGAGAGAGAAGATTTTATAATTACTCCTGATTTAAGGGGCTTTGTTTTTGGAGCCCTTGATTTCACTCGACGAGATCTTATGGCTCAAAATCTTCAACGTGGGCGTGACCATGGTTTACCTGATTTTAATTCCGCCCGTATTGCATATGGTCTACCTCCTGTCTATAGTTTTGAAGACCTCAATGTGAATTATGGCGTGGATGTTGCCATTACTGAAAATATTGAACGATTACGAGATGTTTATAACAACAACATCACACAGTAAGTACACATATATACAATGGAAATGTTTTTTCTGTTGCCATGTTAACAGTTGCCATGGTATCATAAGCAATCTGTTATACACAGTCGAAAAAATTTGTTTCCATTGCCATGTTAACAGTTGCCATGGTAACCTAAGTGATCTGTTCTTGTGATTTTTTTTATTAGGTGTGATATCTGGGCGTGTGGTTTAGCTGAAACAACAACCGATGGAGGACCTGGTACACTCTTCACTGAAGTTCTGTTTGATCAATTTATGCGTATTCGTCATGCCGACAGGTTTTGGTATGAAAATTATGAGAACAATGGGTAAGTAAATCTAATTGTTTTTGTACATCCATTGAATTGGTTATGCATCTATTAATCCATTAATACTATTGATCTATACATCCATTGAATGATCTATGCATCCATTTATGTTTTTATTCAATTTATAGACTTTTTACGGAAGAAGAAATTAGAATGATTGAAAGTGTTGACATGAAAGAGATCCTCATTGCCATTACCAAAAATATCACTGAAGACAATATACAGCCAAATCCTTTCATGGTCAGCAGTAATAGTACATACTGTCCTCAACCTTTTCAACTTACTGAACTAGTCATGGATGACTGTAGTCTAGTCCAGAACTTTGATTATTATGACAGCAGTGTATGGCAGGTTCCATTAGTATGGGCGCTTGTCTTTATCTATGTTTTCTTGGTTATATTAGTTATGTTACTCATTGCAGCTGTCAACAAGCGTCGACGTGCCAAGATCCTCAGTGCTGGTCGTACGACTCGCGTCAAGAAGATCGAAGGTGATGATCTGACTGACAATGATAACCAAGTCTTAATTGCGTGGGAGGAGAAGGCTGGTCTAAATGAGACAACAAGATACGTGAGTTTTAAACTTGGTCCTGGTAAACAAATAAAATTATTTTATGTCGAGGAACTATTGCGTACAATTGATTTACGAAACCACGCCTCCATCACTATCCAGGTTGCCGTTGACAACGAACATTACTTTGCTTTGAAGATATTAAATGAATACGATGTTCTCATCCGAGCAATGACCTACCACGACCGTGAAGTATTTATCACCAAGATAACAGAGCATCTACAAGGTCTCAATATTAATGTTGTTAATGAGCAGCTAAGAAAGAAGGACATTATAAGAAACACATTTACCAAAAAAGCACGTCAAGTTCTTTTGGAAAACTTTTTCAAATCTGTGTTTGCTGAGGTTGGCGGAAGTCAGAGATACAATACACAACAAAATGTTCTAGATTGTGAACTCACTCAGGATGAATTTGCAGAAGCACTTTCAATGAAAAAAAAGCACTTTCAATGAAAAAAGACTCACTTTTTGTTGAGCAAATGTTCCAACTGTGTGATTCTGACCAAAACGGGTTTATCTCGTTCCGTGAATTTGCCGATATGACAGTTATTTTCTCCAAAGGCTCCCCAGATGAAAAACTAGATCTCATGTTCCGAATGTACGATGTCTCTGGAACAGGTCAACTAGAACGAGAGTCCTTCAAGAAAATGTTAAAAAGTATGATGGAGATGGTTAATGCTTCTGTTACTAGTGAGCAGATGGAACAGCTAGTAAGCTCCATGTTTACTGCAGCTGGTTTTGAGAACAAGCAATTTTTGACTGTCGAGGATTTCAGAGTCCTGATGCGAGATCACAAGGAAGAACTGAGCAATGCCAAGCTCAACATCCAAGGTGTTGAAGGACCCTCATTGGAACCTGCTCCCGTTTCTAAAGAAGAAGAGTCTGGTACTGTGCCATCAAGGTATCGATCTCGTGAGACTGCTACTGCTCGAGCTCGTCGTACTGTTGTACGAGCATATGGTCGTACCACAAAACAAGACCCTCGTGCTGATCGTGGTTTTGAAGATAGCCAAGTTACTGTTCAGACTACCAGGAGAAAGCCATTTTATTCCACACCCATTGGTCGTAAAATTGCAGTCATCCTTCGTTGGATTGAAAACTACAAACTTCACATCTTTTATTTATCAATGTTTTTCCTCATTGTTGCTTGTATCTTTATCGAAAGAGCTTACTACTATTCTATAGAGAGAGAACAAGCTGGACTCCGACGTATTGCTGGATATGGTGTCACGGTAACTCGTGGTGCAGCCTCATCTATGATGTTCACATATTCTGTTCTGCTCCTGACAATGGCTCGCAACTTCTTCACCTATTTGCGTGAAACCATCTTCAATTATTACATTCCATTTGATTCCCACATCGCTTTTCATAAGATCGTAGCCTTGACAGCATTGGCCTTTACTGTCATGCATGGTATTGGACATGGTATCAACTTTTATCACATCGCAACTCAAACATCCAACGATTTGACTTGTATCTTCCGTGAAGTTTACTTTCGTAGCCATTTCTTGCCAAAGTTCTCATATTGGCTGTTTTTGACCATGACTGGATTCAGTGCTTTCGTTTTGAGTCTAATTACCGTTATCATATTTGTTTTTGCTGTCCAATATGCTCGTAGATATGCCTTCCAAGCCTTCTGGATCACACATCATTTGTACATTGTTTTTTACATTCTAATGTTCTTGCATGGATCTGGTCGTCTCGTACAAGATCCACTCTTTGGCAACTTCTTCCTTGGACCTGGTATTGTGTTTGTCCTTGATAGACTAATCAGTTTGGGACGTAGCAGGGCTGAGGTCAGTGTGGTGAGAGCTGATATTCTGCCTTCACAGGTTATCGGTATTTACTTTAAACGTCCTCCAAGTTTTGATTATGTAGCAGGTCAGTGGGTGCGTATTGCTAGTCTTGGTCAAAATCCTGGAGAATACCATCCCTTTACTCTAAGCTCTGCTCCTAATGAGGAAAACCTGAGTCTTCATATTCGTGCGGTTGGTCCCTGGACTCATAATTTCCGTGAGATCTTTTCTCAAAAGAAAAGTGCCGGAATGCCTTATCCCAAGTTGTATGTTGACGGTCCATTTGGTGAGGGTCATCAAGATTGGTATCGGTTTGAGGCAGCTGTTCTTGTTGGTGGTGGTATTGGAGTAACACCATTTGCCTCCATTTTGAAAGAGTTGGTCCATCGATTTAATATTGGTGCTAGGGTGCAATGCAAGAAAGTTTACTTCATCTGGGTGACACGTACACAATCTCAGTTTGAATGGATGGCAGATATTATTAAAGAAGTTGAGGAAGCAGACACTAAACAACTGGTTGAAGTACATATTTTTGTTACTCAATTCTATGATAAGTTTGATCTGCGTACAGCTATGTTATACATTGCTGAACGACACTTCCAACGTCTTTCTGGTCGATCCCTCTTTACTGGTATGCGAGCTGTGACTCATTTTGGTCGTCCTGATTTCAATACTTTCTTCGATAGTCTTGCTATTGAGCACTGTCTTCTACCTAAGATTGGAGTCTTCTCCTGTGGTCCTCCTGGTATGACTAATGGTGTTGAGGAGGCTTGTGCTGCAAGCAATCGTTATGAAGGTCCTGCCTTCATTCACCACTTTGAGAACTTTTAAGCAGTTTTAACTTCCTTTTAAGGAATTTTTTTTCTTTTAAATAGTTTGTAGTGTTGCTTGATTATGTAGTGTTTTTTTATAAATTTCTCTAGATGATCATGTAAAATTTGTTTTACTTTTTTGAAAATTTTCAGTTTAAAAAATTTAGAATTTGTTTAAATTTAATAAATATGAAGTTGTAAGTAGCCTCATTCCAATACTAAGAATGAGAACATGTACACAGTGATATTAGAAATCTAGTGCCTAAAAAACAACAGTCACAGAAAGGAATCCATCTTTAATTAATTAAGAGGGTCTTCCTCCTTCGGTCTTGCTCTTCTTGTAACAAGAGATATATTAGCTTCAAGCAATGAGGTGTTCCGCCAAGCTCCCAAAAAATGTTCTGTAATTTCTAAGTCTTTCACAATAACTTCTACTTGAGTTCCTTTTACATAATATTGTCCATCTTGTTCTGCTGGTGGTCTGGGTACTACACCATGGAATTTACCACCAAAATCAATGTACAGATCATTACCAACAACAGCAATCACTTCTCCAGTGACTCTCTGATCTACTGGAGAGTCACCACAACTTGTTAAAAGACGTGAGCTTTCAAGTAGCTCTTCAAATGTTTTTTCTCTTGTGGGAACAGAAGGTTGTGAGTCCAAATTAACAGAGGTATTCTCTTTTACTCTAGTATTAAAAGGTGAAGACATAATACTCAATTGTCTCGACAATCTTGGAACTACTGCCCTCAGCATCAAACTACAGAACAATCCATTGATAGCAGCCATTTGCAGTTAAAGAATTAACTCTATTACAGTGATTACACACGTGGCCGTGCTTTTAAAAATGACCACGCCCTCTACTTTGACTATAAATATATTTAGTTTCCCGCCGGCAGTTATTCTACAGTTTCTTAGCAACCAAGAAACAGTTAGCTTCAGCTAAGAAGACGAAGAAGAAACTATGCCTGGTAGGTCTTCTGCGGCAGTTAATAAACGAGTCTCTGCTGATTCAAAGAAAGAGTAAGCTTTGCTACAAAAGTACGTTATATTATTCTGTATCTTATTCCAGAACTGTTGACACTGGAGTGAAAAAAATTTTAATATGGCCTCAATGGACAGAGGCTGAAATAGCAGCAGATAAATGGGTAAGTTTAGACAATACCCCTCTATTTATTTGTCATTTTGTCACAAGGACACTGGAGGGAAAGGAAAAGACAAAGGAAAAAACATTGCACCTACTGGAATCTTTTTTGAAGACCCAGAGGGACAGCCTAAGCTTCCACAGTCTTTGTCACAAGCTTTAACTGAATGGAAAAGACCACATGAATATCTGACAGAGCAGGAGGTATATATAGATGGATGGACATTTGAATAAATAGATGGATTTTACAGATGAAGATATCTTTATTATATTATTTCAGACACCTGTTGTTGTAGCTGCCAAAGATGATGTCAGCCATATTGACTTATTATCAGCAAACCAGCACTTACTAACAAGCAATGTAAGGAGTAGTCTAACATGTTTATATCTTACTTTGTCTTTATCTCTCTTAGCTAATGTGTTCTATTATAGTTCAACTACAAATTCTCAATTATCTTCGTAGTTCTCTACCTCCATTGACTCTTGAAGCAGAACAGCCATCTCCTTGGCAACCTTGGCATCATCTTCAACCATGGCCTAAAGGCAGTCCATATCCTACTTATAATCCACAGGGAAAATATTGCGTCAAGTTATACTGGATGGTATGTACATGTACTTTATACATCCATTTGATTCGTGTATACATCCATTTTCAACTATTCATCTATTTATTATAAAGTTATTAATCCATATCTTATAGGGTTGTTGGCGTAAAGTAACTGTAGATGACAAATTCCCTATTGATAATGATGGTAACCTCCTCTTACCAGCTACAACTATTAGAGGTGAACTGTGGCCGTTGCTAATAACCAAAGCAATGTTGAAGATTATTAACTTGGAGTAAGAAAATAATATATAGAATTAATGAAGGGATAGATAGATGGATAGACAGATAGATAGATAGATAGATAGATAGATAGATAGATAGATGGACGGATGGACGGACGGACAGACGGACGGATGGATGGATAGATAGACAGATAGACAGACAGACAGATAGACAGATAGATAGATAGATAGATGGATAGATAGATAGATAGATGGATGGATGGATGTACATTTACTTGCAGTCATAGTGTTGTTAGCAATTACAAAGAGGATGTGTCAAAATATATAAAATACTTGAAATATAACTATGTAATTACTGGATGTGTAGAATTTGGTGCTTTCATTCTGAAGTGCTTGCTCTGAGCAACCATCAATAGCATTCTGCATTTTCTACCAATGAATTGATACATATATTCAATTTATACTATATAGATGTGTTGATGGTAGTCCTGAAATAAAAGATTTCAGTATGATAGAGTTAATTACTGGATGGGTTTGTGAAAACATTGATGTCAAGTAAGACTCTATGATATGATGTAATAATTATGTCATTAATTAAAGGAGTGAGACAGAGACGTGGTCAATAATTAGTTCTGAAATACCAAAATGGATTAGACCATTAGATCCTGAGGAAGACGGTCATGATATTGTAGAAGAAACCCAAAAAATAGTTGTTCCAGCAACAAGAGGTAAATGAACCACATCCTCACTTCATTCACTTGTTATATTCTCCTCAATAGATGCTATTGTATTAGCTTATTTTAACCCCACCCCTGAATCTATCGAATTTTTAACTGAATATGGAGTCTCATTTTTTGACCCCATCCATCCAATTTTGCTCACACAATGGAGAGATGAACCATTAATACTTCCACCTAAAGAGCGTCCATTACCAACATTAGAAGTACTCTATATATTATATTGTCTTTATTTTAATGTAATTTAGGCACCTTATTATCTGGGTCTGACCAGTAGAAGACATCGTCCTGGTACAGAGACTCCTCCACCTCCAAAAACAGATTTCAGATCATCAGAACTATTTTCTCCATTTATCTCCCCTGATAAGTAAGTTGATGAAACAATGGACAAACAGACAAAATGGATGAATGGATAGAATGGACTAATAATTGTCTCCCATTTATATAGTCCCTTGCTGTCATGGATAGAACTTAATGAAATTACCACTGTATTTCAGTAAGTAGATATACTTGTATTACAATATAATAACATTGTGTCTTTAAAGGCAACTATCAGTATATCATAAACCAGAGTCTTTTGCTAACACTCAATCATTGAGTGAACTTACAGTATGTTATCATTGTTAATATTACAATATACTAGTGATATAAACTTTTAGATGACCACACCCAATTCTTCAATCCCTCCACCTAATACTGGATCTAAGAAGGGAGCCATTACTGCATCAGTGACTCAGTTATCACAATCTAAGGTATTATAATTGACATTGTATGTACATGTGATTTAGTTAATTGTATTTTGTTTTCTTACAGACTACTGCTTCAAATATATTATGTATCCTTGTCTGAATAACAAATGGATAGACTGATAAATGGATGGATAGAATGATAAATGGATGGATAAACTGATAAATGGATAGATAGACTGATAAATGGATAGATAGACTGATAAATGGATGGATAGAATGATAAATGGATGCATAAACTGATAAATGGATGGATAGACTGATAAATGGATGGATAAACTGATAAATGGATGAATAATTTTGATATTTAATTTCCTTATCTTTTTATTCAGTTATAGACAGTTGTGATCCTAGTAGTGTTCTGATTAAATTCTCAGCAATTAGTAGCTGGTATGAAGGGGGTAACCTCACTGGTACACTACCATCACTGGGATTAACAAAGTAACTCCATAACACTCTCTCTCCTCAGACACACATATACAATAATATATCTTTTCTTACAGATCATCTGATGAGACTAGTGATAAAGAGAAAGTCAAGAAGAAAAAGAAAAAAAAGAAGAAGTCTCTTGTCTCTGGTTCATTGATAGCTGAACCATATAGTTGGAAACAATACAGTGGAATTAATAAACCATTAATGACAATTAGAACAGCTGGAAGTAAAGCAATATCTTTGCATTTACCTGAAGGGTTAGTAATATACTATAGTAATAAATTGAACAATGGATGACACATGTACTATGTTATGTGTTTAACTTCATTTCTACTCTTTTAGTCGTCATGTAATAAAGTTTCATATGACAGCTCCGTTTGGCTACCATCTAGCATTGTATTCTCATACACCTTTCTCTCTTATTGATGAAGATGGAGTCTTACCACTGCTTAATGCTGTAAGTAATATGGGATAGCTACCATTAGTAAGCTCTAGATTAGTGAACATCAGTACTTACCACAGTGACCTAGGATAGCTACCATTAGTAAGCTCTGGACTAGTGAACATCAGTACTTACCACAGTGACCTAGGATAGCTACCATTAGTAAGCTCTAGACTAGTGAACATCAGTACTTACCACAGTGACCTAGGATAGCTACCATTAATAAGCTCTAGACTAGTGAACATCAGTACTTACCACAGTGACCTAGGATAGCTACCATTAATAAGCTCTAGACTAGTGAACATCAGTACTTACCACAGTGACCTAGGATAGCTACCATTAGTAAGCTCTAGACTAGTGAACATCAGTACTTACCACAGTGACCTAGGATAGCTACCATTAATAAGCTCTAGACTAGTGAACATCAGTACTTACCACAGTGACCTAGGATAGCTACCATTAATAAGCTCTAGACTAGTGAACATCAGTACTTACCACAATGACCTAGTATAGCTACTATTACTCAATATTACTATTCATATCTCTAGGCTAGTGAAAGACTACGACATCACAGTCAAATGATCTTTGAGTTGCTACTTACATTAGCAGAACAGATTGATGATTCAGATTTTTTTAAAGAGAAAGTAGAAGATCTATTACAAACCCATGGTCCTCGTGGCGTTAGTAAAAGTCACATTAATGCACTAAGAGTAGCCACTCTACATGCTACACACACAATGGGACCACAGTGTGGACTGGACACTGGTCAAATGTTTGCTTGGAAATCATTTATAAATAAGTTTATGGTTACGTTTATGAAAAAGTCACCAGATGATACAGATGAAGGTGAGTCATGTGATTAATCATGTGACTGTTGTGTTATATCATGTGACTAGCTCCACCAATGAAGTTTGCTGAAATGAAAATGCTGAAGTTTGGTCCAGGTAAGAGATAGATGTTATAATAGTAATATTATGATTATTTTCTTATAGAGGGTAAAGAGATAACTGAGGAAGAAATTGAATATTTGCGAAAGTGAGTATTGTATTACGTAATAGTTTAAAATGTTGATATCAATATCAGTCAGTGTTCTGCTGATATCAATGTCATATCAGTATCATATTTATATCAGAGTCAAATCAAGTTGATATCAATTTCCATTTAGTATTGCTTCTAGTGATGTTATTCCTCTTTCTGAACACACCTTTGATGATAATAAAGATAGTAAGTGTATTGAAGAGAAAAAACAACGTCCTCCTCTACCACTAAGTCGTGCTAAAGCTTTTCAAGGTAGCGATGAAGTTATTGAAGATATAGAAAAGAAAGTTAGTAAAGAAAGTACAAACACAGAAGAAGGGTCAACATCAATATCAGCTGAGACTAGTGACAAAGGAGAGAAAGAGGGAGTAATACTTAGTAGCGTCTCTTTACTCAAACCTCATGCCTCATCAATTGGAGAAGCCATATTTAATTCTCTCTTTACTCTGAGACCTGATATTATGTCAATGTTTTCATTTGGTACTGATGAGCATTCGAGAGCGTATTTCATCAAATTCTCTCCTGGACAAGTACCACCACATTTAGGTCCAAATAAATGGACAATCCTATTCAGGTATGCCAATATGTACATGTATAATGTATATGTATACCAGTACAACTATATTATAATGCACTATATTATAATGTACTATTATACATGTACTATTATACATGTACTATATTATACATGCACTATTATACATGTACTATATTATACATGCACTATATTATTTTTAATAGAGATGTTTTTCATGTGTCTAATTCTCAAGAAGTGTGTTTTCGATTTCGTTGTACCTTTAAGATGTGTCAATTAAGACTTGTCAATAATGATAATGGTATGGAGTTACCATGTTATCTCTCATCATCACCAGCTTGTACTGTCGAACCTAATAAGGTACATGTACAACCATCTATTTATTAATTCATGCATCCATTTACTTTATCATTGATCCATATATCAATTCATCCATACATCCATTTAGCCTTTTATCCATCCATTTATTTATCCATTGCCCTTTCTCATACAGTTAGGTTACACTATATTAGGGGAGGTGTGGTCATTAAATGAAGTCATTGAAGGTGGAGAGAAATGGTCATTAACTTTTACCACTTCCTGTCCTCATCTACCCTTGTTTAACCCCTCCTCCTCTTCTCCCACGGCTTCTACCTCCTCATCAAATGAGAGCAAACTCACCACAGAATGTCATTTAGTTGAAAAAAGAGATTACTATCTACCAGACAGAGACTTTATAATGTTACAGTATGTTAATATACATGTACATATACATGTAGATATACATGTATATGTACATGTAGATATACATGTATATGTACATGTACATATACATGTATATGTACATGTATATGTACATGTAGATATACATGTATATGTACATGTACATATACATGTACATGTATATGTACATGTACATGTATATGTACATGTACATGTATATGTACATGTTATCTTATAAGGGTTATCGTTATATTTACTTTATGTATTTCATTATAGATATGTTGTCAAGGTAACCACAGATTGTGTAGTGACTATTCAACTAAGCACTTCCAAAACTGACGCTTTATTTAAATTAGAGGTATGACGAGAGCTATGAATATCATTATTCTTGTTAAATAGATACTGGATATGGGTATGGTCATTGCTAGCAAAGAGAGGCGTGGTCATTGTGTTATTCCTGCGCTAGTCTTTTCACCATCAACACCTGCAGTTGAAGATGATCCAAACTCTACAAGCACAGAGGTACATTTATACATATACATGCATAATTATCTTTGTGTGTCTGTCTTTATAGCATCACTATGTTATCAAAGCAGTAATACTTAATGATACCTGGTCTATAGAAGACAGTGCCTGGCCTTATATATCCATGATAAAAAGCATGGAGAGAGAAGGTTAGTTTGGCAGAAAACCAACTTACTGTCTCTCTCTTTTCTAGCTCATTCAGAAAAGCCATTATCAGGTAAGAAGAGTAAAGGACGTGAGAAGGGAACAAAGACACCAAAGGTTTCTCAGAGTGTACCTCCTGTTATATCGGACAATCTAGACAATAGTAAACCACATTGGACATTAAAAGTTTTTACCAACTTAGAAGTAAGACATTGTAACGATACTATACTGAATATAAATAATAAGGACAAAAACCTCTCTACAATGGATACTTAGAAACTGTTCTTAGTATTAACTCAATACTAGAACAGAAGTATTGAGGTATCCTAATATAGAGGGTAATAATAGAATTATTACCAGAACAAGTGTCCTTGATGTAGAGGATATCCTTGTTTTATGATATCCTCTTAAAAGAAAGGGTCCACTTTATGGCCATTCAATATGCAATACTTTAAATAACTGGATTTAAATTGTATAAGCTCATACTTTGAAACATTGATTATTTCAAACACTCATACTTTCAAATCACTCCAGCACAAAGATAATCTACAAGTTGTCAAAGACACAGAAAAAGAAGACAATCTAAAGAGCATGGTACAAGTCTGGGATACACATGAACCAGGTCGAAGTATAAAGGTAGGTCATATCATATCTGTTATAGAATATTGTGTGTGTATGTAGGCTCAACAGTTACGACAGGCATTTTTGGATACTCATGCTCTCAAAGAAGAGTCAACCCCTGATGAAGGTAATTATAATTAAATTAATGCAATAACAGTACAGGTTTATAGTGAAGTCACTTTTGTTGGACAGCACATATTTTCTGATGTAAGGTTTCCTCTCTGAGAGGTTTACAAGGACATGTATATTTTACAATAAGTATTGTTTAAACAATGTAAATTGTTATATTTTATTGTTCTACAGAGACAGCTAGTGTGGGTACAGCTGTCAGTGCTAGTACTAATACAACAACAATAGGAACAAGTCCATTGTTTTGTCCTATACCACTTAAACCTGTTGACTTTTCACCATTTATCATGTAAGATAATTTATTAATTGTCCATTTGTCTATCCATTCATCCATTTACACACTGTAGATGTCCATTCATCCATCCATCTATCTATCCATCCATCCATCTATCTTTCCATCCATTATCTATCCATTCATCCATCTATCCATCCATTATCTATCCATCCATCCATTATCTATCCATCCATCCATCTATCTATCCATCCATCCATCTATCTATCCATCCATTATCTATCCATCCATCCATCTATCCATCCATCCATCCTTTCATTTATCTGTCCATTATATTTTATAGAAACTCTGATGTAACTTCCCAACTCTTGGATGAGACTGTTGAGAGACAATATGATGAGAAGAAACTGGAAGTGATCAGACAATTTCGTAACTGGAGAAATGAAGTAATTACAAAGAGAGATAGAGATTTTCAAAAGTCAGATTGTTTAAAGAAAAACCAATTAAAGACAACAGAGAAGAGACAGGTATAAATGAATAGATGGAGAAAAGAAAACCTTTTTATTTCAAGAGACACTCTTTGTTTCTAGGTACTTCATGACACTAAAAGGTCTAGGTTAAATGCACCAAGAGAAGCCATCAGAGAAAGCTATTTAGCTGCAGAAAGAGCTAAACAAGAAGCATTACTTGCAGCTGAGAGGGAAAAGGAAGAGGAAGCAGCTCGGATTGCAGCAGAATCAAAAAAAATCAAAACTCCAAAAGGAAAGAAGAAGTAACTGGACATCATTCACACAATAAATACACACACACACATACCACAGTGACCACAGGTAAATAATATATTTTAATACAATGTGTTATATACTGACTATAATAGTTTGTATATAAATAGTCTGTGTATTACACTTGTTTATAGAGTTAAATATTTATTTTACCATTACTACAATGTACAATATACAATATATATAAATCATAATATATATATACAAATACATATGGAAGTGATTTGTATATAACCTTCATTGGTTAAGTCACAATTTCTACATATACAAACTTTACAAATGGTTTATTGGTAATAGTGGGTTGATAAAATGTTTGTCTAAAGTTCATGGAGACAAACTCAACATCACATATCATTATAATTAATTAATTGATTATTATTATTATAAGGTTAGATAAAACTAGCACAACATTGTTGTAATAAAAAGTTTTAAATTTGTTGATGGTGTTGTTCTTTTTGCTGTTGTTCTTTTTGTTCTTGTTGTCTGCTCTCTATTTGTTGTTGTGCTCGTAACATACGTATCAATTGTGAGGCATCTGTTTGGAAAATATCAACAGCTTCAAAATTAACGTCATATATTCTGTAACAAAAATAAAAGGAGAAAAAAATCAATATTACAGCATCCATTGATTGCCCGCTACATGTTGAACTAACTTCTCTGTCATGTGCACTATGACCTTGTGTGTGAATTGTATAACAAAGAAGTATTGTAAGAATTGTCTATTAAACAAAATGTACCAACTAGCTTATCTTCCTCATTCCTAGTACTACTATCAACACCATCAATGACAATTTGGTACATTACTGACCTATTTTTAGTAATTTTAGCAATAAATCTCCAATAACTCAGTCTTATATTATGGCCTTCAAACATGACCTACAATGAGAGAGAGAGAGAGAGAGGGAGAGAGAGAGAGAGAGAGAGAGAGAGAGAGAGAGAGAGAGAGAGAGAGAGAGAGAGAGAGAGAGAGAGAGAGAGAGAGAGAGAGAGAGAGAGAGAGAGAGAGAGAGAGAGAGAGAGAGAGAGAGAGAGAGAGAGAGAGAGAGAGAGAGATTATAAACATTTTGGAGGCACAGGTACCCTCAATACAGAGATAGGAAAATACACAATAATAGGTTTATAATTGTGTTCTTAATATTCTTTTAAGTTATAATAGTGTTCTTAATATTCCTTTAAAAGTGGCTCAGTTATAATGATACTCTTAGTCAAGGTGTTACTCATTATATAACTTCAAAGGCAAATATGCTAACAAACTCACAGCATGAAATATAGTTGCAGTGAAGATAGAGTACAGGATAACATCACCATAGTAATAGCTTCTTAACCATCCCTTTTTAACGGCTTTGAAGAACAAGATCTAAGAGATATGATATAACAAGGCAACTCAAGTACATCTCAATATGTCTTACTTCAAGTGCCTTGACAGCAGCATATAATGAGATAGTATTACTTCGTATAAACAACATAGACAGACCAGCAAAAAAGCCTAAATTAGTACAAAATATACATGACATTACCAGGTAAATCTACATGTATATTCCCTTATATGTGTACATGTACATTACCTTATATGTCTACATGTACATTACCAGGTACATGTGATATACAATATAATGTCATGAAAATATTAACAAAGATTTTGTAATTTTTCTATAAGTAGGTCTACTTTATCAACACCTAATACATTATCACATGATGTGTTGTTTATATCAGTGAATATGCTTAGCATTAATTCATGTTAAATAAATTAGGGTTATAAATTCCATACGCTACATCAGTCCTATTATAATAAAGGACAGTTTAGTTGCAGAATATAAAACACTATCTTACCAGCTATAAGGAGTCTTATATCTCTTGGTACTGCTAAGATAAATAGCACAGTATTGAGGATCTAAGGAGGAAGAGAAGTGTGGTTGCAGGAAAAGGATTATTGTGTTGTGTTGTGTTGTGTATGCTTACCTTAAAAAATGATGTTAATGTAGCAAGGAAGGCACCAAACTGACAATTATATGGTTTAGATAAAACCTGTTTAATTCTCGCTACAATCAAGGAAATAAAAGATATAGAATTGGTCTACCCTATAAAAATTAATAACTCCACCCACTCATAAAATAAATAAACGAATAAATATATCATTTTAGAACAGACAATGTATCCCAACTGACCAGGATTTCTTATAATTCGATTTCCCAGTTGTATAGCATTAAGGATTGCTTGTAGAGCATATCCTAATGTAAAACTCCATAGAGTTACCTGTTTAGAAGATGTACCAGTAAATATAATATTTGTTTATATTTACCAGTGCTATCTCTGTTAGAAATGACACTGTAGTTTGTAATAGTTGATATCTGTGTGTGTGTGGGTGTGTTAGAGAGATTGAGCGTCGTATGACATAGTGGCCAATTAATCTCATCAATTGATATACAAATTAATCCACAATTAAATCAAACATAAAGATATTACATTATATTATCAGTTACAATGTTTACCACCTACCTTCCTGGTATAGTCAACTGAAATGACTTTGGTAGTCGAGGCTTGAATAATATGCTATTCAAACTCAACAACTAACATCTAATGATGAAACCTTACCTCAAAATAGAACTAATAGCATCTGATTTAGTACTGGACCTTTAAGAGAAATAATATCTCTCTCACCCTCACTTCGTTCCCTCACTCTTTACCTGAAATCATATAGCAAAACTGCTGATGCCAAGCAGAACATTAATACCTATATGCAAAGTGATGTGTTACTATGGAAACAACCAATCAAATTTAGCTATACCTCTCCATAGGGTAGTGGTTGGATATATCCGCGATATTTTGCCATACGATATAAACTCTCTATAGCCTGAAATAATAAGATCATGTGATAGTCACATGACCAAAAGTGCTTACTATTGTTCCAACATATGCAGTTAGTGATCTCCTCCTGGTCTAATTAATAATTAATTAACAGATTAATTAAAGTCATACCTGCTTTTCTTTTCTGTAATAATAGCTAAAAAGGACGCACATAGAGAAGGAAGATATGCAGTTGTCAGAAAATAGAATCGTCCAAATAATCTTCTACATCATAGAAAATTGAAATAATGGTCTACTACTGGTGCATTAGTTAATGGTCTATTGGTACATTGGTTAGTGGTCTATTGGTACAGTGTTTATTGGAGGACTACTGGTACATTGGCTAATGGTCTATTGGTACATTGTTTATTGGAGGACTACTGGTACATTGGTTAGTGGTCTATTGGTACATTGTTTATTGGAGGGACTACTGGTATATTGGTTAGTGGTCTATTAGTACATTGGTTAGTGGTCTACTAGTACATTATTTATTTGAGGGACTACTGGTACATTAGTTAATGGTCTACTGGTACATTGGTAATGGTCTATTGGTACATTGGTTAGTGGTCTACTGGTATATTGTTTATTGGAGGGACTGCTGGTACCTTGGGTACCTTGGTTAGTGGTCTATTGGTACATTGGGTGGTAAAGTGATTACTGGTCTACTGGTACATTGGTTAGTAGTCTGACACAACTAACCTAAATATACAAATAAATGCAACAAAACCACCTCCATTGATTCCCAGAAATATCGAAGAGAGTACAACACTTGGTAAAGTGGACGTTAATATTTTACGAGGATGTTTCCTTCTAATTATATCACTAATCTACATGGAATAGGTGAAATGGATGTAAGAGCGCATGGCTAATTCTCACAAGAAACAATGGTAGATACATTTTAAATGCCTCTGTAAATATGAATACGAACATTTCCCCAGCGGAATAAATGCATGAGGAGGATTTCGTATGTCCTACAGAATCACATGTTCGTTCGTCATATATCCAGTTTGCAGGACGAGAGAGGAGAGAACCCATACTGCCTGGAGGAAGGGGCGTGGCCTGCCTTGCCTCTACACGTGTAATGACATAAATTGATTTGTTTCCAAACATATTTGCATTTCGTTCCAAGATGCTTCTGTGCCTCCTTTCGTCAGTCCTACTCCTCTTCTCTTCACGAGTCACTGCTCAAAATTGCAAAGAGATTGGTACATTAGAAAGATGCGGCTATAATTATACAGGCCACAATTTTCAGGTTTACCCCAATCCAGTGACGACAAGTATCGCCGACGCTGCAAGATATCTTGAACCTCTACAGTCTTTAAAGGATTCTGGTTGCTCGCCTAATATACAGTCTTTTATCTGTTCTGCACTTTTGCCGGAGTGTAATACGTGGCGAGGACCTTGCAAGTCTCTATGCGATGTCGTCACGCGAGACTGCGAGGGATGGATTATACAAAACGATCAAAAGTTAATAATACTTCAACTCACGTCAACTCTTTTTAACTGTAGTAGGTAAGTATGAAAACACTCCCATTACCTTGGAATGATATTTTTCTACATAGATATCGCAATGATAGTTGTATTCCTCCAGTCAATGTACCACGGCCTACACCTTCCATAACTCTCACACCATCTCCTACATTGTCACCTACTGTAGGACCGGCTAACACACTCAATGCCACAGGCTGTCCTCCTCCATCATCAACATATTATACAGATACTGCCAAGTCATTTGCAGTTGGATGGATAGCGACATGGTCCGTGTTTTGCTTCTTCTCTACTCTTCTTACAATACTCACTTTTATCATCAACCCATCGCGTTTTGAGTATCCATGGCGACCTATTATTTACTTGGCTATATCTTTTAATATTCATTCAATTGGATATTTTTTCGCACTCATTTTTGGCCGAAATATTGTGACATGTCCAAAAAACGTATACGTCAGTTCAACATTGTCGTGGGGATGGGAACATGTACCATGTTTGATCGTATTCGGTTTGCTCTATTACTCTACCATGACCGCCTTTCTCTGGTGGCTAACTCTTACCCTCTCATGGTTCTTAGCATCAGTTTTTAAATGGAGTAATGAAGCTATTGGTCGACTATCACCATTTTTTCACGTGATTTCATGGATCTTGCCTCTATTGATGGTAATCAGTTTGGTAGCAGGCCAAGTTATTTCAGCTGATGAATTAACGGGAACTTGTTTTGTAGTAAGAGATGGTCTAAACTCTTCATTTTATGCCTTATTAGTAGGGGTAATTTTACCACTAATGTTCTTCCTCTTTATCGGAATAGTGTTCCTGACTATTGGCCTAATAAGTGTTTGTCGTATCAGAGAGTTTTTGCGTCATAAAGGACGTGAAAAGGAAACTATGGTCCTTGAGAAATTAATGCTTCGTATAGGAATATTTGTAACTGTATATGTTTTACCAGCAACTGTTGTGATTGGCTGTTTCTTTTATGAGTTAGATCAGCGTCCTAAATGGTCAACGATAGAAGAGAATCAAAACTGTTCCGGTAACTGCAAGACAGCTAATCCATCAATAACAATGGTACGAGTTTTCATGTTTTTGTTGATCGGAAGTCTCACTGGTGTATGGATCTGGTCTAGAAAGACAATAGAATCGTGGCGTAACCTTGGTAACCGTTGTGAAGGATGTTGTATAGGGATTGGCACTCCTAGGCATCAGTCTGGTGCATCAATATCGACAACAAACTCTTAAAAAATGTTTATCCACTTATAATGCTCAGAATTAAAGTAGTTAATGTATTATTTATCAATTCTTTGTTTTAAATATTATTACTGGCAGCTGGCAGCCAGACTGTCTTAAAAATATCAAATTAAAACAAAAGACCCAGAATTTAACCACCACTAATTTCAATAGCCAGTAATATTGTCTAATGTCAAGTACACTGTATATGTGTGGTGTGTGTGGAGGTATCCTGACACAATACAGGTGTGATATTTTGTCAATTGTGTTAATTGGTCTCTTTAAACAACAGGTTTTGTGATTATTAACTGATTGAATAGATCTGTTACAATGTCTGCATACCACAATTAAAGATAAATTATGTCATATAAACAAACCATTACAGCTCAAAAGAACATTTTAAGACGTCAGTTTCATTATGGAAGAAATTTGATCATTATCCATCTAGGAGTCTTACTGACATAAGGATGTTTTTTTTCTAGCCATCTTATGTAACAAACTCCATCTCTTGTAGTTATCTTATTTTCTCCATTTATTTCAATGTTTGTAGCAGAACATTGAAAACATGTAAGTGACTCCTTTTACATGAGAGAACTATTATGATAAACTATATGTAAGTCCCCTAGTTATGTCTAGTAGTACCTGATGACATGAATTGACAATATGTACCATTACTGTTTACTAGTACCATTGTGACATTATCTATACAACTACAACATCAGCTGTTGTAGTCTTTGATCCTAATCAGTTGATGTCCTATATGTTGACATTATGTAGTCATAGCGATACCATACATGATCAAAACAGTTCTAACCCTTTCATATTAACCACATCAAATAACAAGACATGCCAACAGTAACAATATATTATACTGAGACTGGCAGTCATATCAACAGCTTTGAGGTCAGACTTTGATCTTCACAAGTTGACATCACTATCTCAGACTAATTGTTCAAAGAAATATCTTTTTGTAAAAAAACATAATTATGTCACCACTTGTAAGGCAAGGTGCATGGTACTAGTTACCATAGCAACATGTGTTGCCATGGTAACTGATTAGTCACTGTCTCGTTCTTTTTTTGCCTTGCTTTGATTGTATAAACTTATCGGTGAAAATACTCTCACCAGAACTGTTTTCAATCTCTCTCTGTAAATATCGCATACCAGCTAGATTAAAACCATATAAATCCTATAAAAGGTAAACATAAGTCATGTGATTGTCACATGATTAAGTTCTTCCTTTCTATATATACTTACTCGAAGCGATTCCACACGTGTTGATATATGTTGTCGTAGAGAATCAATTATAGGTAGGAGGAGTCTAGAGGTCATTATTTGATGATGATGTATCCTAATTAAGATAATAAAGGGTTAATAATATAATTGAAAGCCGGTGGTATTTATTGACCTTATAAGGAAGAACACACACCTACAAGTTAGTTCTATATCCCATCCTTTAGTAATCCAAACATCACAAATTCTTAACAAATCAATCATATAAGAAAATGGAATAACTAAAAGCGCCTCTTCTAGATCGCTATAGTAACAAGGATACTGTAATGGGTGGAGTTAGTAGGTGGAGCTTTACCTTGATCGTATGCCTTTGACGACCGTTAGCACATACTTTTCAGGCTATATAAAAAAGATACATATTATAGACACATAATTTGTTTACTGTTATACACATATGTACAATGACAATAATAATAATAATAATAATAATAATAATAATAATAATAATAATAATAACAATAATAATAACAACAACAATAATAATAATAATAATAATAATAATAATGATACTATATATATAATATATTATAACATTTGGAGGTAATATTAAACATTATACAGATACATATCTACATGTACAAATACATGTGATGTACTTATTAATGTACATGTATTATTAGTGAACTGACTGTGGTATTTCCCAGAACTTTTAATAATGGATGACAAGGAGGTAGAGGTAGCTATACAAAGTATATAGTGAATTATATAAAGAGTTTAGACTTTAAACGATACAGTTGATAGACCACATCAAAATAAATATAGTAAATTAAATAAAGAGTTTAAAATTTGAACTATACAGTTCATAGACCACATCAAAATAAACCTTTAGTCAAAATATGTACCTTCTTTCCTGTCAGTTCACATTCTTCATCGTACTCCTTAATTTTAACCTCTTCTTCTCTCCATATTTCCAAAGCCTCCATTATTCTCTCTGCCTATTAGAGAGTGAAACTCTAATAATTAAGGGGTGTGGTTGACTTACAGATTTCATTGTACCAATAGTCTTTCGTCCAGCCATTATGACCTCACCTGGTTGCTCACCAGGTATCTTAAAATAATAACTATTAATAAACTACTACCAAATAACATTATTATACCACTGGCTCACCACCTTCAGCAACTGCTTTCTCAAACTCTGCTTCTCTCTCCTAAATAATTGTATTAATTATGTTAAAGTGGGTGTGGTTTACATTTTCTCGCTCTTCAGACAAGACAAGTGGTTCTTGGCTACACTCCCATAATCTCAGCGAGAGGTCATGTGACCCGGTTACCTTGACAACCAAACAACATACACATATTATATACCTGTTCAATCTTACCACAGTATTTCCATCAGAAGAAACAGCTAGCGTCCAAACTTCAGCTTGATGTCCCTAAACGGAAGAGTTTTTTTAGTTCCTATGGTAACAGGGTTGCATCCATTTTACCTCAAGAGTCTGCACATGTTCAAAATTGTCAGCATCCCAACATTTTAATGTTCTATCTTTACTTGCAGTAAAACATAAATGAGTATCTGGTATGAACTAGAAAAAATGACATATTAATCTATCTCTCTGTCCCTCCCTCTCTCTCTCTCTCACTTGGACTGCCATAATACTATCATCATGAGCAAAGATAGAACGGTGACAATCTCCGTAATCTAAACCCCATATTCTAATGTTCTTATCAGCAGAACCAGTCACCAATAAAGTGTTATCCTGTGTACAAAATACAGTCCATTACTATATCCATTTATCCATTACATACACTTGATATGTCCATTGTTAATACCGGTAATTTATGTCCATATAAGGAGAGATAGAACTAACAAGACATTAATAACTATTACTTTATAACTTAATACCTTTAACGTGTCAGCAAAAAATATTTTAACAGTTGAGTCTAATAGTGATAACGCTAACACCTTCTGATTGGGACTAAACAAGAAACAATTAGCTCCACCCACATACCACACCCACATAATTAATTACCTGTACTTAAGACCTAAAACATCTTCTGACATTTTTAAAGTCTTAACATGTGCAGCTGTAAGACGTTTCCTAATAAGGAAGTAATTAATAAAAGTTCTTAATAATTATTAATTACCTTCCAGGATTATCATCATCTGTGGTTAGTTCAAACTCCCAAAATTTGACGTCATGATCGGCACTTCCTGTAGCAAACCCTTGTCTATCTGGAGCCACACCCACTGCCCACACTGAACCAGTATGAGCTTGAAAGGTTTCCAATAAAGATCCTGACGTCACTTCATAGAGTAGAACTTCACCAGACTATGAGATGTGGAGATCAATAAATTATTACATTAATTACAGGGGCTCTAAAGTAAAGCTATCACTATTAATTATAATACATCATATTTTTATTCATATATTATATAGCATTGTTTTATTTAACTATAACTGAAACAAAAGCTCTTATCTTAGTCTAAATGTATTTTAGCTAACTAATTATAACAAACCAAAGTTAAAAAAAAATTAAAAAACTTTACCATATGGCAAGCTAAAGGACACTTTATATTACATAATATAATATAATCACTAATAAATTAACTATTATTAATAACTAATAAATTAACTATTTATAACTTACCTTAGTACCAACCAACAGATATCTATTACCAGGTACAAATGTACTAGACACAATATAATAATTTGATGTCAATGTGTGAATACATTGACAATTTGAACGATTCCATAACTTGATCATATCTGATGATCCTGACGCTATTAAATCACCATCACTGCTAATAGAAACTGTTCTATAGGTGGAGTAAGTGGGTGTGGTTAATCCTAACACACGCCTACCTGATATCTGATCTGTGGCCGGGTAGTGAGATGGAGTGTGTAATGGCAGAAGTATTCAATGTGAGATTGATAGTATGAAGTTCTAACATATTAGCATGTAGTGAGAGAAGTAACTAGAAATATATAATTACATTGTGTAACATATATATACATTTTAAATACTTGCAAGTTATCATCTGAGAGTCTAAGTAAGTCACATGACCTGGGTATGATTGTCATGTGATTTAAATTATTACAAGGGAGCTTACTTCATTTTATTACAGCTTTTGAAACAATAAGTTAATGAGAATTCATCTTCAACTGTAAGCTCCACATTTGACTCCACCCACTCTTCACCATTACTAATGAGTCAATTAAGTGCTAATTAAGGAACATTAGATAACGTACTCTATTGCCTTTTTCCTAGCTTTTTTAACTCTTTTCTTTCTCCTTTTTTCTAATTCTTCATCACTTCTTACATTATATACTTCAACTAAAGAGTCACCACTCTAAAGAAAATTGTGTCATAATCTGTTACATCACATGATAAATTCGTCACCATGACAACTAAATTATGAGCATTTGAATCACATTTTAGACACAACACACGATTTGATGACTGGCGCTTGAGGTTGCCTAGCAACGCACATGAGATAGGACCAGATCCAGACTTGATATCGTCTTCTTTTATAGTCCACTTTGATTGATCATCATCTAAAACAGTAAATCAATATAATAATTGTCATTACATACTGACCTCCTGGTGGTAATATGTCGTATACTCTTAATTCAATATCAGAGGATGCTGTTACTAATCTTGTCTCATTTCTAAGGAGTTCACCCGCCCAAACTTCACTACGATGATCAACTAGGGTCTGAAAACAATGACAAGTGTCCAGGTCCCACAATTTAACATATGTATCTTTAGAACTAAGGATAATACAATAGTATTTTAGTCATGTGACTGTCATGCTATTACCATGTGATTAAAACATTGTAATTTGTCATAAAGCGGCACCAAGTGACTGGACCTTTGTGACCTTTTAATCTGAAGAGGATAAAGTGGGTGTGGTTGAAATGCAAGCATATCTTACCTGTACAACCCACACTCGTTAACAATGTCCCAAACAATTACATCAGTATCCTAAATTGAAAATAAAAAGGTGTGGTTAGAGGACCAGTCATAAGGACCTTTCCACCAGAGACAAGTCGAGTTCCAAGTGCATCAAATCCCAATGAAAGGACAGCTGACTTATGGCCACTAAAACAGACAAAAAAGTGCATTATATAGAATCATGAATATCCCAATATTACCTGAATGTCACCTGACAATCATGTGACTCCAAGTTCCACAATCTAACGATACCATCTTCATACCCAGTAGCAAGGAGAGATGAGGTTGGATGGAGAGATAGTGAACTTACTTCATGTTGCTCACCAGGAAGAGTAGTAACCTTTAATAATGTTTTTAAATCATTTAATTATTTGCATTTTCTTACTTTATCTCCAGTCTTGAGATCCCATACAATAACGTCTTCAAGAGCTGGAGCAATAGCTAGTAACTTTTTCCCGCCTCTTTCACGTTTTTCTAATAGCAGAGCACCAGTCTTACGACTACACACAATGCCATGTGAACCAGCTGGTACATAACGAAGATATTGCTTGGTAAGTGGCATATTTTAGCACGTGTGTCAGTGTGCTAATGGGGTTAAAATAAATTGTGGAGCCACGCCCTAAAGTAACTTGTACCTTTTACTTGATGGCAAGTGCTATAAAGGAAGCAGCTAAAGATAGGAATCTTTCTATAGGAATGATTACATTATATATTCATGACAACTTTGATTAATCAATAGATTGAGTAAAAATAATTTTCACGTGCAAAAGTCAGCTATTAAAATCATTCGTCTAGTTTAATTGACTTTATTTTAATGTGAATTGAGCAAAAATAAGTATATATTTCGTTTGACTAATATTTTGTTTTGATTTGATACAAGTAGATAATATGAGTTTACAAAGGGTTAATTAATAAATTAAAATAAAGAAATAATTAAATAAGAGAATTTAATGATTGTCTTTTATTTGCACTTCCACGTCGTGTGATACCAGTAGTTGTCTACTAGAGGACAAATGGGGCATTAATAAGAGTAAATTGTATGGTGGCAAACTGACCGGTCTTAGTGATGGATAGTATTTGTGTTCAATTACTTTATCAATAAATTTCATTATCTCTATGAACTGTTGTGATGATACGCTAAATTGATGAGTACTTGTGCAGTTCTAAAGGACATAGGAATGAGTCCTAATTTTGTTTGCAGTATGGGAATGAGTCTTAATTTACAGTTGTGACAATAACATGGAAATGTGAAAATTACAATAACAGTATAGGCCATTGTACTTACAACAATAACATGGGAATGAGCCTATTAAAATAGTATGCGAATAGGTCCTACAAATAATTGTAAACTATATGGATATGAGTCTTACCACTGTGATACTACTGGCACCTAACATTGTTCCACTCCGCAATAAAGGAGGACTTCTCCGCCCACTCACTTGATCCTATAAAGAGGTCAAAGGTTATAATATCACAACAAGTCATGTGACCTCTTTTGTTCCAACTATTAAAAGTGGTAACTCTTCATCAACAAACTTTTCAGGATCATAAGAATTTAGTATGGAGTCTCCTCGACTATCTCCTGAAGGTTTTTCACTATGACCTACAAATATTAAATTTAAATTATAAAACAAGAGGAAGTCTATAACAAAAGTAGGATGTACATTAATGCAATTAATTTAGGAAGTTGTCTTTGTCAAGCAGGAAGTCTACACTTCCTGTGTGTTATGATAATGATCTACAGTCACATCTAAAATCTAAAATGTTAATTAATTGTAAGAGAGTGTGGATTACTTCCTACACAAATAATCCTAGTGATAGTAGGATTAAAATATCCATTTCTTTGACATAGTAGACTGTACAAGTAATGTAATGTTAAGTCAGCCAAAAAAATCATCTTTGCATATTTTGTTGGTAGTATATTATTATAGTATATGAAGATATATAGTTTATATTAAGTTATTAAGTTAAGGAAATTGAAATTCATTTAAATATGAATTTCATTATAATGGAGACCCACAAGAGGTTAAGTAATACAAAATGTATAAAGTTATGAATAAATTAAATTAGTTTTATTGTTGATAATGTTAACGTAGTTAGTAAAGAAGTCAAAATTTTTGGGAGGATACCATCCCTAATTTTGAATTACATATTACCTACTACAATATGATTACTGAATTATAATTTCTGTAGAATTGAATGAATACTAAATTAAATAATGCTGGTACGGAGGTGGTTTGTGTCAAGATTTAAGACATTCAATGCTACAGTTAACAAGTTTTGATTTACTTTTTAATGCTCAATATTAAGTTAGGAAATTTATAAATATGAATCTCATTATCATACACAGATAATGTAGACCCACAAGAGGTTGAGTAATACAAAACGTATAAAGTTATTAATAAATTAACATTAGTATTATTGATAACAGTAGAGCATAGTTAGTAAACAAGTCAAAATTTTTGGGGGGATACCATCCCTAATTTTGAATTGATTTGACATATCATCTACTATAGTATGATTATTGAATTAATTTCTATAGAATTGAATGAACACTAAGCTAAATGATTCTTGTATGGGGTAGTTTGTGTCAAAATTTAAGTCATTCAACAGTACAGTTAACAAATTATGATTTACTTTTTAATACTTAGTGTATTAAGTTAAGGAAATTGAAATTCAATTAAATATGAATCTCATTATCATAATTATACAGATAATGGAGACCCACAAGAGGTTGAGTAATACAAAACATATAAAAGTATTAATAATAAATTAATATCATAATACATTAATATCAGTACAATGTTAGTAAACAAATAAAAATTTTTGAGGGGATACCATCCCTAATTTTGAATAGATTTGACATATTGTATCACCAACTATAATATAATTACTGAATTAATTTCTGTACAAATGAATGAACATTAAGCTAAATGATCTATGTATGGAGGTGGTTGTGTCAAAATTGAAGACATTCAATGGTATAGTTAACAAGTTTTTATTTACTTTTTAATGCTCAAATATTTGTTAAATAACTTAATGATTTATTAAATAAATAACAATTAAATCAAGAGTTATTTAATAAATCATGACTTATTTATTATATCGTGATAATTTTCCGATTTTGATGCAAATGGCGTCCCATACTTTTAGGACTCTAGGTTCTTCTATCAACTTAAATACAGAAATATCTTAACATAAATAATATAGAAACCAGCTGCTACATTGGTTTATGCCAATTACTTTGAAATATGTCTTTTCAAAAAATCATGTTTTGGGGATTCTAAAAGTTAAAGTCTACTCACTGTAAAGTGATAATATTGTCGTCATTTTTTACTGTAATAACTTGTATTATTTTATTAATCATAATTAAAAATCAATAATAATGAATATTATTACTACAAACAGCTAGTTGAACCCACTATAGCTTGACTGATACAACAAGTATAAAACTATTATAACATACTACAACGTAATATTACTAACATATTTAATAATCAATCTAATAAATTTTTGAGGGGATATTGTCCCTAATTTTAATAAATGGTAGTTATTAATAAATTAATAAGGGGTGTGGCTATCAGTACAAGAAAGTCTGTGTGTTCTATGAAATCTTATGACATAAGTCACATAATACTTAGTGTACTGATCTCTAGAGAAAGTTTAAAGGCAGGGTTTCCTGATAGTATAAATTTGTAAATAAAAGTTACATCATAGATATGTAAAAATAAGACATGGAAATATGATATACTATTAATAAAATTACAACATTAAAATTATGAGAGATAATCTATTAAAAATGAATGGGATATTAACACCATACTCTCACTACCTCTATACTCACTTCAATACATTATAATATAATATTGTAGTACATATAATATCTCTTATATAAAACACAACTTATATTAATGGAAGTTAATATAGACATTCTCTATAGCAGTTTCAATAGTACATACTACACAATTCAGTACACAGTATAATAATATGGAACCATAAATAGGAAAAATTAAAAATGGCACCTAAAGTGCAAACGAATTTCAAACAATCTCTTGTGTATTAATAGTTGTTACATGTTTATATTGAACAGGAAATCAATGGAATTTATTGATCATAAAGGTTAATTATTAAACTTCCCAATGTACTAAATTTTAATAACTTCCTGTTCAAGATGGTTGCATAGCAACAGTTTATACACAAGTGTTTGTTTGAAATGTGTTTGTGCATTAGATTCCATTTTCATATTTATAGTCAAATATAATATAATATTGATATAATAAAACTTACTAATATCTTTGTTATGATGAAACTCTGATAGCCATCTTGACAAATTAGAATGCGATTTACGATTTGTTAAATCATGTACCAATATAACACCTATAATATTATTAATAATAAAATGAATTGTTTTGTTGTTATTTTTATTACAAATTGCTACAATTAAATTGATAAATGTTAAAAGCTATTTATTGTAAGATAAGAAAAATATATAATATGAAGACAATTAATAAATTATATAAAAAGATTTGTCACTATAATACTGATATCTACTCCTATAATATTGATATCTACTCCTATAATACAATATAATATAAATGATCTACTTGTTTCAACTGATGTAAGTAAGAAGGATATATTTACAAGTTATGGAAAAACTGTTTTCTTCATTTGTATTATCTGTGATCTTACTAGTACTTTTTGAAACATCTAATTTTTTTCTTAGGGAGGCATTCTCTCTGTCTAGATGTATTAGCATAGATACTTTCTTTGTAGAGTTAAACCAGTTAAAATATATTGTCTGGTACAGACATACAAACCAAGTACTATAACCGTCACCATTGGTTGAGTGGTAAGGGTTAATAATAAGTGGTGGAAAGGGGTTAATAATAAGTGGTGGTAAGGGTTAATAATAAGTGGTGGTAAGGGGTTAATAATAAGTGATGGTAAGGGTTAATAATAAATCAGTACTTGTATATATTTACAATATAATAGTATAACAAACAAACCTAATCTTAAAATAGTATTATAATATATAGTACATGTACTATATAATAATATATATAGTACATGTACTATATAATAGTATATATAGTACATGGACTATATAATAGTATATATATATATGTACTATATACAATATATTATAATGTAAAGTATTAATTTATTAAATGAACAAGTTAATAAATTTAAGTTCATACCATTTGTCTGTTGATAAAAGATACCACGCCCCTTCTCATGTGACACAGTCCCTCCCATATCCCATAATTCTACAAAGAAACTGGTTGGAGTTGATGATAAAGATCTTGTATATTCATGTAACTAAAACAATAGAATAATGTGGGTGTGGTCAATAATGGATGGATGTGGTACCTTGACTTCTACTGAACATCCTACAGTTGACGTGGGATTAGTGAGGACTTCCCCTTCAGATATTAGACTCACTAAAGAACTCTTACCTACTCCTAATGGCGGCAATATATAATAGTAACGTGTGGTTTTATAATACCTGTGTCTCCTAGAACAATAACTTTAACTTTCCTGATATTGTCTGAAGACATTGCAGCTTGACATAAAAGGGTTAAAAATACCAGAAGGTGTGGTGCTAGGTGAGCCCCACCCAAAAGGTCACCAGTGGTTGTGTTGTCTCTGACGAAATTCTGTTGAAGTCAGCAACACGTGTTAGCAATGGCTGCAAGAAATCTTTCTTTTGAGAAATTATTAGAAGAGAAACCAACTCTTGATGAATTATGTGAACATATTCGTATTGGTAGTAAATGGTATCAGTTAGGAATCCTGTTAAAACTGGATCCTAAGAAGTTGCGAGATGATATTCAAAAGTTACCAGAAGATTCTACTTACAAAACATCAAGAATGTTTGAGTTGTGGTTAGATACCAACCCTAATGCTACCAGAAGACAAGTGGTAGATGCTTTAAGGAAGGAAGTCATCAAAGAAATCACTGTTGCTCATGAGTATGAGTTGGTCATATTAAGAAAATATTGTATCTCTGATGGTGAGTGAATCTGGTTGATAAGATAGTGTGTGTCATTATTTTTATTACAGGAATGGACTCCTCAGCTACTGAAGCAATTGTTATTCTTTGGCACCATACTGATACACTATCACAGTGTCTGATCAATCCTGTAAAAGTGTCCCAGCTCTTATTTAGTGAGAGATGTATCAGTGAAGAAACACTTGATGTAATGGAAACAATGGAGAGTATTCTGAATGAAAAGAAGAAAACTCTGTTATCTGCTATACATACAGCAGTATCTTCAGATCACAAGAAGTTGAAAGTTGTAGCTACAGTACTGTCCAAGTTTGTGGAGACTAAAATTCTATCTGAGAGAATTATCAGTGAATACAGTGAGAGAACACTTTCATATTACCTGGTTTAATAATAGTGTTTTCTCTTAAAATTGAATGTCTATAGCTCAGATATATGACCAGATGAAGACTGATATTGCTCAAGAGATAGGAACAACAAGTCATAATGATATAATGGAGGTTACAGAATCTGGAAATTGGATTACATCAGAGGACACTACTTATAAGGTTACTGTATGTACAATTACTACTACTAGATGTTACTATGGTTTCATAGGAATCTAATGTGATGACAAAGTGGGATATGTTGAATTCAAGTGGAAAGCGACCACTGGAAGATAAAGAGATATCAGATGAGGACTTAAAAAGGAAGAAGGAGAAACATGATTTAGAACCAACATCTGATTATAGTGGTACATTTATAAGTGAACTATATTTATAAATTTTATTTATTCTATTATAGTTCATGCCAGTGACATTTTACGTTGTCATTATGGTACTCTCTCTCAATCTCTTCAATATCCAGTTCAAGTAGCAGAACTACTTCATGGAGAGGGAGTCATTTCAGATGATACACTAACTATATCTACTCAGCCATTAATGTCACTACTAAAAGCTGTACGTGGTGCTGTCCATAGCAACTATCATAACCTAAAAGTGTTTGCCAGTGTACTTCAAAGATTCACTGATAATATACAATTAGGTGATGTCATAATGAATGACTACAGTAAGTTATAAAGTTGATTACATAATGTAATTTTAAAATATTACTAAAATTATAGAGCAATCATTTGAAGACAGAACAACGCACACTAAACCATTACTCAGCGAAGGTATAGTTTGTTAGTATTAATATTATTATCCTGTTATATCTCTTATTGTAGTATCTTCTCATAGTCTATCTCATGTAAGCAATGAATCTGTTCAAGGTAATATCCTGTATATTCATGTAATAATATGTACTATGTCATAGATGGGATTTTTATTCCACGAAGTATGAGTCCCACATTTAATTCAATGAGAGTAAAATTTGGAACAACCTTTAACAAAATTCGAAATGTTATTAAAGAGATGTCTGTAACTTGTGAAAACTTGAAAACATTTCTCCGAGATTGTTATCCTGACCTCACCCCTCAATTATCACGTACCAGCACTAACACACTTGATGGTGTACTAGAAATTGTCAAAGTTAAATGTACATTGATTGATATTAACATTTTAAAAGCCATTTCTGACCAATTTAATGTTGAAGAAGCTGATGTTCACATTAAAAATTATGAAGATGCTATTGAGGAGTTTTGTCGTACAGTTACAACACGTCTAAGCCTCCAGGAATCTCTTGTGGTGTCCAACAGTTCACCTCTCAAATGTGAGACTGCTAAATTTGTTCTTGAATGGGATCCTGACACAACTTCACTGACTGACATTAAAAACCTTTTGTCAGTTGCCTTTGAAAGATTAAATAAAAGAGTTAAAGTAATTATTGTGACTGAGGGTAACTCCATCATCGTGACCTGTACCTTTCCACTCAGTCTGACTACTTTACTTATTGCCAAAGCTCAGGAGACTCTTGAATCATTGAAGAGGAGAGGATTACTACATCTTACAGTTGGTCACTGTACCATATATGATCATAGAAGAGACAAGGTAAGAGATGAGTAGTATTAGACAACAGTTACTACATGTGTTGTTTATTGATATATAGGAGGTTAGAACTATTGTAGAAGAGAACACAAAGGAGTTGAGAAGTCGTCTGGAACTAGAACAAACCATGCGGAAAAAGATGACTATGCAAATATCATCTATTGTCAGACAAAATGAAGGTATATTGTGTACAACTACTGTTTTATTTAATAGTTGTCTATTATATGATATATCTGATTAATAACTTAATGTTCCTTTATAGAAACAAGAGAAATGAAAGAAAAAACAATTGAACATTTGACATCACTTTTGAAAACAAAGGAAGGTAAATTAATACAACAGCAATCACAAGTTCAATGTTGTCAGTATTTTACATAATACATTAGTGATCAATTGTCTTCTCATTTTATATAAAGCATTTGAGAAGAATATACAGTCAGTGTCTGCTGAGAGACAGAAAGAGCTAGAGACACTACAAGAAATAATAACATCATTGACTTTACAACTAAGGGAGAGAGACCAACAGATTGAGGAGTTAAAGCAGAGCTTGAAAGGTAACTGGTATTAGTCACTTCTCATTATATGACATTGTTACTAGATCTAGCATTCATACCAAAGACTCGTAAATCAGTAACTGAAGACAGTTCATTACCTCATCCAAGTAGGTTATATTGTAATTTGTATTATTATAACAAAGTAAAAATAATGTTTATTGATGTAATATACTAATACAATCCATTACATTCTTCAATGTTAGTATCATTACAGTAATTTATATGTCTACTAGTAATGGTTGTACTGAATGATGTCATAATTCAGTCATAAATTACTACCACAAAGTGATAGTGTTGTCAGTAATAATATATTGATAATCCTTAAATTATAAATATTCAATTTCAAATAATCTTGGTTTATTCTAATATAAATGTATTTAATGATCAATAGAGTCTCCAGATGACATATTGAAGGTTTCTGATGATAAAGAGTCAGAGGATAAAGAGTCAAATAAAGGTATGTATCTTTGAATAAATGTTAGCTATTATAAATGCAAACAAGATTACAATTATTATAAAAATGACATCCTATAATTGTGATGTTAACAGTTATTTCTTGATAGCAATAGACTTCTCTCATAATACAATAACATCTAATGTTTGCACAAGATCCTATGAAACATGGTTGCTTCTTGTAGCTCTGCAGTCAGTTACAGTCTAAAAATATAAGTTAAAAAATTTGCTTATATTAAGAGCTTATGATCTATTTACTAGTGATAATAGCCTTTAATGAAGGGTCTGATCAATGTTATATAGTTTGTGGTTTATATGTCTTTAATGTTAAGACAAAATTTGGTAGTATTCTTTGAAATGAAGACTTTAGCTCCTTAGTATACTACTTGAACATGGCCAGCTATCTTTTCATCCATTGTAATAACACATTTCACTGACATCACATAGTGAAGTCACCAGACACTCTTTCTTGCAATAAACAAGTGAGTGTCTAGGAATGAGACTATTTAACTTTAAAAGAAAATTCATAATAATAGTCTAAGTAAACTGCACCCAAAAATTTATTTACAAATATTTAATAATTGTCCTTCAATTAAACTAAAATTTAATTTATAGCCTTTTTAAATAACTAATGATTATAATTGACAAGCTATTATTTTTCCTTTATTGATTGTCAAAGCTTCTTGTCTTTCTTCTATCAGTACCTTAACTAATAAACTACATCAGATCACTTCATTGTTTATAGTCAGACTCAATATATCTAGTCAACCAGTAAACTCTACAGTTGATACATATGAGTACCTGATATCCAGTGATGTGTTCTATTAATATGATAGCAATGATAGAATTATATCTATTGTTCCTTTGTAGCCATATCAGCACTCAAGAGACTTTTCTTGTTAGCAAAATTTAATAAGCCTCACCTCCTATTAGCTCATTGCCATAGTAACCATATTCAGTAAACAGTAATGGCTTCCTTTCTTCTTCAGTGTGTTGTCTGTGTATTGTAGTGTGTTATAGTATATATTACTATGTGTGTACTATACTATATACTAACTCTGTTTTATAACAGGAGACACTAGAAGTGTTCGGTGGAATGATTTTGACAATAGTGTATGGCTCACTAGACCAAGTGTAGTAGAAAGTGAAGATGTTATAAGTAAATTAATAAAAGAACAACAAACAGGAAAAGAATGGCGTATTGATCTCTTCTCATCATCTCCTGAAAGTACTGCAGTTATTATAAACAATCTTAATAAGTGTCCAGTGTGGAGTCTTTATATACGGGACACTTCATTGGACAGTAACTGTGTATCGATATTATCTGAGATACTAAAAACTAATAAAACAATAAAGAGACTATGGCTGGACTACTCTTCACTTACTGGTGGTATCAAACACGTCAGTGACAGTCTCTTTAATAACAAAACACTAGAGAAGTTATGGTTGTATAATGTTACTGGTATCACAGATGAAGATATGACTCACTTATCTACTATATTAGCAACTAATACAACTTTAAAAGAACTACATCTCTCCTACTGTAACATCACTGATAATGGAGTCCGATATATCTGTGAAGGACTTACTAAAAACCGAACATTGACTAAGTTGAGCATCAGTCATAATCGTCAAATTGCTTCAGTTAGTACCAGTACAATAGCAGATCTAATACAAACTACTACGTCATTGACAAGACTAGATCTCTACGATACATCACTGAACAATGACGATATCAAGACAATATGCACATCACTAACTAAAAATACTACAATAAGGAAACTACACTTATCAAGAGAACATAAAGAGTATTGTATGAAGTTAGACAGTTATCAAGTTATTAAAGACAGACTTGAGTTCGTGTAATAGTAAGTAGTTTGTTGTTTATTCTTAATCTGTCTTCTCGCTCATTTTTATTTTCTTTTTAAATTTCTTATGACTTTATCTTCTCTTCTTTTATTAACAATTTATTTCTCTAACAAAACTAGTAGACAATAAAAATAGAGCAGTTTTGCTCAACACTTACTTCTCTAATATAAAAGAGGATGACCCTTTTAATTAGAGCAATATCTTGAACACAATAAGTAGTAGTCAGACAACAGTAGACACTGAAAACCATCTATTTATAAAGAGATATCTACAATATTGTAGTTGATATAGAACTAGTTAGTGGGTGTCTACAATATAATGATATTCATGACCTAATTACTTATCACTCACAGATTTACCTTAACAAAACTGTCTAGTCTAACAAAATAGGTGACCTCGGTATTAGGAGGGACACCTTTTTCTGTATCTCCTGTTGCTCCAAATGCATAACCAGGTTGTATTGTTAACATGACCTCTTCTTTCTCCTTCATTTTCTCCACCCCCTCAATTACATTGACCTCTGAACCTATAGGAGAGGTGTTACCCACGTCATGTCTGTGGTGACTCACCTTCTCCTACAATAAACTCCACTTCCCTATCCTCAATGACATGGTCACCAATAGTACCCTTTATATATACTGGAATGAGAAAAAAATTATAACATAATTATATTAGAATATTGTACTAAATTTAAGAGCCACACCCATTGCTCACTAGTACAGTGGATACATCAATTACAAGGACTACTGTAGTTGCTATAGTAACTTGAGTTGCTATAGTAACTACATATTATTAATAGTAGTCTTAATACAGTAACATAATATATTAACAATACAAGCTATAATCTATTCCTATTACTTCAGTCAGTATATATAACATTATATATGTACATTATAATGTAATATGATAGTTAGTATATTATACCATTGACTGTTGATCCCTCCGAGGGTTTCTTCTATCCTGTTCCCTTGGTAACCACACTCATTATTACACCTCCATCATTGGTAATGTCCTCTCCAGTCCAACGAAAGAGTTCAACCTCAAATTGAAGTGTAGAATTAAGAGGGATCTTGTCACCTGAACCACTTTCACCATAACTAAATTCTGGCGAGCACGTCAATAAACATTTCTCTCTTCATTGTAGCCACACCCACATCCCATCCTTTGATAATCTATGATGTCATAATGATGTAATATATTAAACAGCTGTTCAACTTACCTGTCCTTGCTCAAGTTTAAATTAGAAGAGTTCATTTCTCTTAATACTAGAGTCAATACTGTTCTATCTAATAGTCTTCTAAGAGACTACAAATGTACAATGATATTTCACTGTGAATTTAATACATACCATTTATCTGTTGATAAAAGATGCCACGCCCCTTCTCATGTGACACAGTCCCTCCCATATCCCATAATTCTACAAAGAAACTGGTTGGAGTTGATGATAAAGATCTTGTATATTCATGTAACTAAAACAATAGAATAATATGGGTGTGGTCAATAACGGATGGATGTGGTACCTTGACTTCTACTGAACATCCTACAGTTGACGTGGGATTAGTGAGGACTTCCCCTTCAGATATTAGACTCACTAAAGAACTCTTACCTACTCCTAATGGTGGCAATATACAATATTAACGTGTGCTTCATAATACCTGTGTCGTCTCCTAGAACAATAACTTTAACTTTCCTGATATTGTCTGAAGACATTGCAGCTTGACATAAAGGGTTAAAAATATCAGAAGGTGTGGTGCTAGGTGAGCCCCACCCAAAAGGTCACCAGTGGTTGTGTTGTCTTCTACGGGGAAGCAATGGCTGAAAGAAATCTTTCTTTTGAGAAGTTATTAGAAGAGAAACCAACTCTTGATGAATTATGTGAACATATTCGTATTGGTAGTAAATGGTATCAGTTGGGAATCCAGCTGAAACTGGATCCTAAGAAGTTGGAAGATATTCACAAGCTACCAGATGACTCCACATACAAAACAACAAAAATGTTTGAGTTGTGGTTAGATACCAAACCTGATGCTACCAGACGACAAGTGGTAAATGCCTTGAAGAAGAAGATCATTGAAGAAAACACTATTGCTCATGAGTATGAGTTGGTCATATTAAGAAAATGTTGTATCTCTGATGGTGAGTGAATCTGGTTGAGTGTGTGTCATTATTTTTATTACAGGAATGGACTCCTCAGCTACTGAAGCAATTGTTATTCTTTGGCACCATACTGATACACTATCACAGTGTCTGATCAATCCTGTAAAAGTGTCCCAGCTCTTATTTAGTGAGAGATGTATCAGTGAAGAAACACTTGATGTAATGGAGACAATGGAGGGTATTATGAATGAGAAGAAGACAACTCTGTTATCTGCTATACATACAGCAGTATCTTCAGATCACAAGAAGTTGAAAGTAGTAGCTACAATACTGTCCAAGTTTGAGGAGACGAAAGTTCTATCTGAGAGAATTATCAGTGAATATAGTGAGAGATCATTAATTTTAATAATTTATTTTGACATTTCGTTATTAAAAGGTCAAAAATTTCCAGAAGACCAGACAACAATAGCTAATGTTCAAGAGGTAGTCATGACAGGTCATAGTAGTTGTGAAGATCATGCCAGTGACATTTTACGTTGTCATTATGGTACTCTCTCTCAATGTCTTCAATATCCAGTTCAAATAGCAGAACTACTTCATGGAGAGGGAGTCATTTCAGATGATACACTAACTATATCTACTCAGCCATTAATGTCACTACTAAAAGCTGTACGTGGTGCTGTCCATAGCAACTATCATAACCTAAAAGTGTTTGCCAGTGTACTTCAAAGATTCACTGATAATATACAATTAGGTGATGTCATAATGAATGACTACAGTAAGTTATAAAGTTGATTACATAATGTAATTTTAAAATATTACTAAAATTATAGAGCAATCATTTGAAGACAGAACAACACACACTAAACCATTACTCAGTGAAGGTATAGTTTGTTAATATTAATATTATTATCCTGTTATATCTCTTACTGTAGTATCTTCTCATAGTCTATCTCATGTAAGCAATGAGTCTGTTCAAGGTAATATCCTGTATATTCATGTAATAATATTTACTATGTTATAGATGGGATTTTTGTTCCACGAAGTATGAGTCCCACATTTAATTCAATGAGAGTAAAATTTGGAACGACATTTAGTGAAATCCAAGATGCTATTGAAGAGACGTCTGTAAATTTAGAAAAGTTAAAAACGTTCCTCCGAAATTGTTATCCTGACTTCAGTCCTCAGTTAGCTCGTACCAGCAATAATACACTTGATGACATACTGGAAATTGTTAAAGAGAAATGTACATTGATTGACATTGGTATTTTAAAGGCTATTGCCAAGAGATTTAGTATTACAAAAGCAGATGTTCACATTAAAGCTTACGAAGATGCTATCGAGGAGTTTTGTCATACAGTAACAACACGTTTAAGCCTCCAGGAATCTCTTGTAGTGTCCAACAGTTCTCCTCTGAAATGTGAGACTGCTAAATTTGTTCTCGAATGGCATCCTGACAAGACTTCGCTGACTGACATTAAAAACCTTTTGTCAGTTGCCTTTGAAAGATTAAATAAAAGAGTTAAAGTAATTATTGTGACTGAGGGTAACTCCATCATTGTGACCTGTACCTTTCCACTCAGTCTAACAACTCTACTTATTGCCAAAGCTCAGGAGACTCTTGAATCATTGAAGAGGAGAGGATTACTACAACTTACAGTTGGTCACTGTACCATTTATGATCATAGAAGAGACAAGGTAAGAGATGAGTAGTATTAGACAACAGTTACTACATGTGTTGTTTATTGATATATAGGAGGTTAGAACTATTGTAGAAGAGAACACAAAGGAGTTGAGAAGTCGACTGGAACTAGAACAAACCATGCGAAAAAAGATGACTATACAAATATCATCTATTGTCAGACAAAATGAAGGTATATTGTGTACAACTACTGTTTTATTTAATAGCTGTCTATTATATGATATATCTGATTAATAACTTAATGTTCCTTTATATAGAAACAAGAGAAATGAAAGAAAAAACAATTGAAAATTTGACGTCACTTGTGAAAACAAAGGAAGGTAAATTAATACAACAGCAATCACAAGTCCAATGTTGTCAGTATTTTACATAATATATTAGTGATCAATTTTCTTCTCATTTTATATAAAGCATTTGAAAAGAATATACTCTCAGTGTCTGCTGAGAGACAGAAAGAGGTAGAGACACTACAAGAAATAATAACGTCAATGACTTTACAACTAAGGGAGAGAGACCAACAGATTGAGGAGTTAAAGCAGAGCTTGAAAGGTAACTGGTATTAGTCACTTCTCATTATATGACATTGTTACTAGATCTAGCATTCATACCAAAGACTCGTAAACCAGTAACTGATCAAGGAGTTGAGGAGACTCAAACACAGTCCAGTCAGGAAGAGACATCACTTATCACTGAAACTACAGGTAGTACTATTCAATATATATAAATAGTCTTATAATACTCTTGTAGAATCTCTACCAATATCAGAGTTAAAAGATCAGTTAAAGGGTTCAGTTGATGATAAAGAAGACAGTTCATTACCTCATCCAAGTAGGTTATATTGTAATTTGTATTATTATAACAAAGTAAAAAGAATTTTTATTGATGTAATATACTAATACAATCCTTTAGTTAATATGATAGCAATGATAGAATTATATTTATTGTTCTTCTATAGCAATATCAACACTCAGTAGTCTCTTCCTGTTAGCAAAATTTAATAATAAGCCCCGCCTCTATTAGCTCGTTGCCATAGTAATTATATTCTGTAAACAGTAATGGCTTCCTTTCTTCTTCAGTGTGTTGTCTGTGTATTGTAGTGTGTTATAGTATATATTACTATGTGTGTACTATACTATATACTAACTCTGTTTTATAACAGGAGACACTGGAAGTGTTCAGTGGAGAGATTATGACAATAGTGTATGGCTCACTAGACCAAGTGTAGTAGAAAGTGAAGCTGTTATAAGTAAATTAATAAAAGAACAACAAACAGGAAAAGAATGGAGTATTGATCTCTGGTTATCATCTCCTGAAAGTACTGCAGTTATTATAAACAATCTTAATAAGTGTACAGTGAGGAGACTTGAGATAGTGAACACTTCATTGGACAGTAAGTGTGTATCGATATTATCTGAGATACTAAAAACTAATAAAACAATAAAGAAACTACAGCTGCAGTCGTCTTCATTTACTGGTGGTATCAAACAAGTCAGTGATAGTCTCTGTAATAATGAAACACTTGAACAGTTAGTGTTGTATAATGTTACTGATATCACAGATGAAGATATGACTCACTTATCTACTATATTAGCAACTAATACAACTTTAAAAGGACTATATCTCATCAACTGTAACATCACTGATAATGGAGTCCGATATATCTGTGAAGGACTTACTAAAAACCAAACATTGACTACGTTGAGCATCAGTCGTAATCGTCAGATCACTTCAGTTAGTACCAGTACAATAGCAGATCTAATACAAACTACTACATCACTGACAGAACTAGATCTCTGCTATACTTCACTGAACAATGATGATATCAAGACAATATGCACATCACTAACTAAAAATACTACAATAAGGAAACTACGGTTATCAGGAGAACATAAAGAGTATTGTAAGAAGTTAGACAGTTATCAAGTTATTAAAGACAGACTTGAGTTCTGGTACTAGTAAGTAGTTTGTTGTTTATTCTTAATCTGTCTTCTCGCTCACTTTTATTTCTTTTTAAATTTCTCTTGACATTATCTTCTTTTCTTTTAATAACAATTTCTTTCCCTAACAAAACTAATAGACAATAAAAATAGAGCAGTTTTGCTCAACACTTACTTCTCTAACGTCGCACTTTTTTGCTCTCTGACAGCTGGTCATTGACTTTTTGAAGTGTTTGAAAAAAACATACTTTAGCAATTTTCTTAACTAAAATTTTCTTATTAAGTGGAGGTAGAAGACTACACATTATTAATATAACTAGACTATTGAAGTCAGTTCAATTGATCAAGTTATATATTTCTGATATAGAGAAGTTTGTTCACTAACATAATAAATGATGGGATGATGTTAATTGACCTCAACTTACTCTATATTCTATGAACAATGTACATATCGCTATTGTAAAGGAGATTCTATTGAGGACAAGAGAGGAACAATTTGTATATAAACCTTTAACCTTAAACTGGATACAGTATATTAAATGTGGAATATTATGTGAAGTGAGTTAAAGTAATTGGAAGCAATTATTACCCTCTCTCTCCCTCCATATATCAGTCATTAAGGTAATGACATCATATATTATTATATTGAGGTAATAATGACATCATTAATATCATAATGTCTCTTAGGATAGAGTGTAGGAATTATCTCATTTTAATATATCTGTTATATTTTAGAATGTTCTGTTTTATCTGATTTCTTAACATGTAATTTATCTTACCTATAAAGTAGTATCAGCTGTTACTATATATTTTAAATTTGAGGTAGACTAATAAAATATACTACTTGATCATACAGGAAGGATTGATTTACAATTTTAACAGATTGTCATGCATAATTTTAAACATCTATTACTAATTTTACTACATACCTTGTCTCTTTGTAGACTAAAGGTTCAGTTGTGTTATCTACCATCAGTTGTACTATAGCTTCTTTTGTACTTGGAAAGATAGCAGTGGCTAGTTAAGACTTTGTTTGTGTTGGTATTCTTTCTTGCATTTAGGGCAAATGTAAATGTGAGGCTGTGATGGTTTAGAAAGAGGAGACTTATTCTGTTTTCCTGATTTATTGGTAGAACTTGATTTAAGAGACAACAGTGTAATTTTATTGTTACTTCTATCTGTTAAAGCATTAGGAAGTTGTGACTGCTCATTAAATAAAGATTGAAGTAGTGAACCACGAGTTGCTTGTTTTGATGTTTGAAAGTTTGATTTCTTTTGTTTTAAGTATGATGATGGAGATGACATTGATGATAATACTGGTGCTGTAGATTTTCACTTTTCCATTGCTGCATTGCTATAGGAGTTCAATTGCTCATCAGTATCACACCTAATGGTATTATAGTCTGATATTATTACATCAGCTGTATTATATTGTATACTGTATACAATAACTTTGAGTTATGTAGTTCATGTAAAATTTTATATCTAAATCTAGATATGTCCTATTGTGTTGTCATATTAATCAACACCTTTACTTTTTAATACATACTGAAAGCAAGGCTTTACTTCACTTAAAATATATAGCGCCATCTAATTGTTAAGTGTTTGAAATAACTAAAATGATTAACTATACTCACCATTATAGCAAAGACTCCACAGTCAGAACCATTCCTTTGAACTGGAGCACTCTATACATTTACCAGTATATGATTATTATTAATGACTGTCTTACCCAGTGTAGATCTACCTTCCAATTATTCCATTGAAATGACTCACTTTCTCTAACATATATCAATGACTTATGAGTTGACTATATGTATATATGATATTTAGGAATAATGGTTTGTTAGGAGTTAACTTGTGTCCCACTAACATGATCTTCTTAAGATAGGAAAATCCAGATAATGGATTAAATGAGTCAGTATAGTGGAGTGTCTTGGATTGAAAATCAACATATTACTAATAACTGTTTATGTCATACCTGAACAGTTACTTGTAGATTTGATTGGTTACTTTAAGAAGATCTGGACAATCCACATTTTAGATATTCAATTGTATTATGTTAAATATACATTTTATGTACATATGTGTTCTTACTAGTAGTAGTTATTGTAGTATCAGTTAATTTGTGTACACTGGTGTCACTTATGATTACATTAATATATCAAAACTTAAAGCACTAATATTGACTATAACTACATCTCTTTGATTTGAAGAAGAACTTAGTAAGATATTCATGGGCATCTTCCTGATCACCTGGAGACCAGTGTGGAATGAATTCTATAAAATATGTAATTTACTTCATATTAGTTTTGTCAATTACTGTTTAGTTGATTGTAGATCACTGTTAGTTGTATCACCTTAGCCCCTTCCTGTATGCAGAGATTCTACAATCTTTTTATCAAGCATATGCAGCATAATGTAGCTAAGAGTACATTTATATCATTATGATATTGACAATAACAATTGTTACTGCATTCTTTATGTTTATTTATATATTCTTGTAGGAGAGGAATATAAAGATTGTCTTTGTGTTTGTAAAGCAAGTGTTTCCTAGATTAGATTGAGTCCATCACAGTTCTCACTAGTCCGAACTGAGCAACAATATAATTTGTATTATGTTTTATTACTGTTTATTATTCATTTAAAATGTATAATTATAATAATTATGGAGACCACGCCCATTATGAATATTAATTTTGTTCCGGCTAGGAGCGGTTGGGTTACATGAGCCCCACCCAAAAGATCACCAGTGGGCGTATTGTCTTCAACGAAGAAGCAATGGCTGCAAGAAATCTTTCTTTTGAGAAATTATTAGAAGAGAAACCAACTCTTGATGAATTATGTGAACATATTCGTATTGGTAGTAAATGATATCAGTTAGGAATCCTGTTAAAACTGGATCCTAAGAAGTTGCGAGATGATATTCAAAAGTTACCAGAAGATTCTACTTACAAAACATCAAGAATGTTTGAGTTGTGGTTAGATACCAACCCTAATGCTACCAGAAGACAAGTGGTAGATGCTTTAAGGAAGGAAGTCATCAAAGAAATCACTGTTGCTCATGAGTATGAGTTGGTCATATTAAGAAAATATTGTATCTCTGATGGTGAGTGAATCTGGTTGATAAGATAGTGTGTGTCATTATTTTTATTACAGGAATGGACTCCTCAGCTACTGAAGCAATTGTTATTCTTTGGCACCATACTGATACACTATCACAGTGTCTGATCAATCCTGTAAAAGTGTCCCAGCTCTTATTTAGTGAGAGATGTATCAGTGAAGAAACACTTGATGTAATGGAAACAATGGAGAGTATTCTGAATGAAAAGAAGAAAACTCTGTTATCTGCTATACATACAGCAGTATCTTCAGATCACAAGAAGTTGAAAGTTGTAGCTACAGTACTGTCCAAGTTTGTGGAGACTAAAATTCTATCTGAGAGAATTATCAGTGAATACAGTGAGAGAACACTTTCATATTACCTGGTTTAATAATAGTGTTTTCTCTTAAAATTGAATGTCTATAGCTCAGATATATGACCAGATGAAGACTGATATTGCTCAAGAGATAGGAACAACAAGTCATAATGATATAATGGAGGTTACAGAATCTGGAAATTGGATTACATCAGAGGACACTACTTATAAGGTTACTGTATGTACAATTACTACTACTAGATGTTACTATGGTTTCATAGGAATCTAATGTGATGACAAAGTGGGATATGTTGAATTCAAGTGGAAAGCGACCACTGGAAGATAAAGAGATATCAGATGAGGACTTAAAAAGGAAGAAGGAGAAACATGATTTAGAACCAACATCTGATTATAGTGGTACATTTATAAGTGAACTATATTTATAAATTTTATTTATTCTATTATAGTTCATGCCAGTGACATTTTACGTTGTCATTATGGTACTCTCTCTCAATCTCTTCAATATCCAGTTCAAGTAGCAGAACTACTTCATGGAGAGGGAGTCATTTCAGATGATACACTAACTATATCTACTCAGCCATTAATGTCACTACTAAAAGCTGTACGTGGTGCTGTCCATAGCAACTATCATAACCTAAAAGTGTTTGCCAGTGTACTTCAAAGATTCACTGATAATATACAATTAGGTGATGTCATAATGAATGACTACAGTAAGTTATAAAGTTGATTACATAATGTAATTTTAAAATATTACTAAAATTATAGAGCAATCATTTGAAGACAGAACAACGCACACTAAACCATTACTCAGCGAAGGTATAGTTTGTTAGTATTAATATTATTATCCTGTTATATCTCTTATTGTAGTATCTTCTCATAGTCTATCTCATGTAAGCAATGAATCTGTTCAAGGTAATATCCTGTATATTCATGTAATAATATGTACTATGTCATAGATGGGATTTTTGTTCCACGAAGTATGAGTCCCACATTTAATTCAATGAGAGTAAAATTTGGAACAACCTTTAACAAAATTCGAAATGTTATTAAAGAGATGTCTGTAACTTGTGAAAACTTGAAAACATTTCTCCGAGATTGTTATCCTGACCTCACCCCTCAATTATCACGTACCAGCACTAACACACTTGATGGTGTACTAGAAATTGTCAAAGTTAAATGTACATTGATTGATATTAACATTTTAAAAGCCATTTCTGACCAATTTAATGTTGAAGAAGCTGATGTTCACATTAAAAATTATGAAGATGCTATTGAGGAGTTTTGTCGTACAGTTACAACACGTCTAAGCCTCCAGGAATCTCTTGTGGTGTCCAACAGTTCACCTCTCAAATGTGAGACTGCTAAATTTGTTCTTGAATGGGATCCTGACACAACTTCACTGACTGACATTAAAAACCTTTTGTCAGTTGCCTTTGAAAGATTAAATAAAAGAGTTAAAGTAATTATTGTGACTGAGGGTAACTCCATCATCGTGACCTGTACCTTTCCACTCAGTCTGACTACTTTACTTATTGCCAAAGCTCAGGAGACTCTTGAATCATTGAAGAGGAGAGGATTACTACATCTTACAGTTGGTCACTGTACCATATATGATCATAGAAGAGACAAGGTAAGAGATGAGTAGTATTAGACAACAGTTACTACATGTGTTGTTTATTGATATATAGGAGGTTAGAACTATTGTAGAAGAGAACACAAAGGAGTTGAGAAGTCGTCTGGAACTAGAACAAACCATGCGGAAAAAGATGACTATGCAAATATCATCTATTGTCAGACAAAATGAAGGTATATTGTGTACAACTACTGTTTTATTTAATAGTTGTCTATTATATGATATATCTGATTAATAACTTAATGTTCCTTTATAGAAACAAGAGAAATGAAAGAAAAAACAATTGAACATTTGACATCACTTTTGAAAACAAAGGAAGGTAAATTAATACAACAGCAATCACAAGTTCAATGTTGTCAGTATTTTACATAATACATTAGTGATCAATTGTCTTCTCATTTTATATAAAGCATTTGAGAAGAATATACAGTCAGTGTCTGCTGAGAGACAGAAAGAGCTAGAGACACTACAAGAAATAATAACATCATTGACTTTACAACTAAGGGAGAGAGACCAACAGATTGAGGAGTTAAAGCAGAGCTTGAAAGGTAACTGGTATTAGTCACTTCTCATTATATGACATTGTTACTAGATCTAGCATTCATACCAAAGACTCGTAAATCAGTAACTGAAGACAGTTCATTACCTCATCCAAGTAGGTTATATTGTAATTTGTATTATTATAACAAAGTAAAAATAATGTTTATTGATGTAATATACTAATACAATCCATTACATTCTTCAATGTTAGTATCATTACAGTAATTTATATGTCTACTAGTAATGGTTGTACTGAATGATGTCATAATTCAGTCATAAATTACTACCACAAAGTGATAGTGTTGTCAGTAATAATATATTGATAATCCTTAAATTATAAATATTCAATTTCAAATAATCTTGGTTTATTCTAATATAAATGTATTTAATGATCAATAGAGTCTCCAGATGACATATTGAAGGTTTCTGATGATAAAGAGTCAGAGGATAAAGAGTCAAATAAAGGTATGTATCTTTGAATAAATGTTAGCTATTATAAATGCAAACAAGATTACAATTATTATAAAAATGACATCCTATAATTGTGATGTTAACAGTTATTTCTTGATAGCAATAGACTTCTCTCATAATACAATAACATCTAATGTTTGCACAAGATCCTATGAAACATGGTTGCTTCTTGTAGCTCTGCAGTCAGTTACAGTCTAAAAATATAAGTTAAAAAATTTGCTTATATTAAGAGCTTATGATCTATTTACTAGTGATAATAGCCTTTAATGAAGGGTCTGATCAATGTTATATAGTTTGTGGTTTATATGTCTTTAATGTTAAGACAAAATTTGGTAGTATTCTTTGAAATGAAGACTTTAGCTCCTTAGTATACTACTCGAACATGGCCAGCTATCTTTTCATCCATTGTAATAACACATTTCACTGACATCACATAGTGAAGTCACCAGACACTCTTTCTTGCAATAAACAAGTGAGTGTCTAGGAATGAGACTATTTAACTTTAAAAGAAAATTCATAATAATAGTCTAAGTAAACTGCACCCAAAAATTTATTTACAAATATTTAATAATTGTCCTTCAATTAAACTAAAATTTAATTTATAGCCTTTTTAAATAACTAATGATTATAATTGACAAGCTATTATTTTTCCTTTATTGATTGTCAAAGCTTCTTGTCTTTCTTCTATCAGTACCTTAACTAATAAACTACATCAGATCACTTCATTGTTTATAGTCAGACTCAATATATCTAGTCAACCAGTAAACTCTACAGTTGATACATATGAGTACCTGATATCCAGTGATGTGTTCTATTAATATGATAGCAATGATAGAATTATATCTATTGTTCCTTTGTAGCCATATCAGCACTCAAGAGACTTTTCTTGTTAGCAAAATTTAATAAGCCTCACCTCCTATTAGCTCATTGCCATAGTAACCATATTCAGTAAACAGTAATGGCTTCCTTTCTTCTTCAGTGTGTTGTCTGTGTATTGTAGTGTGTTATAGTATATATTACTATGTGTGTACTATACTATATACTAACTCTGTTTTATAACAGGAGACACTAGAAGTGTTCGGTGGAATGATTTTGACAATAGTGTATGGCTCACTAGACCAAGTGTAGTAGAAAGTGAAGATGTTATAAGTAAATTAATAAAAGAACAACAAACAGGAAAAGAATGGCGTATTGATCTCTTCTCATCATCTCCTGAAAGTACTGCAGTTATTATAAACAATCTTAATAAGTGTCCAGTGTGGAGTCTTTATATACGGGACACTTCATTGGACAGTAACTGTGTATCGATATTATCTGAGATACTAAAAACTAATAAAACAATAAAGAGACTATGGCTGGACTACTCTTCACTTACTGGTGGTATCAAACACGTCAGTGACAGTCTCTTTAATAACAAAACACTAGAGAAGTTATGGTTGTATAATGTTACTGGTATCACAGATGAAGATATGACTCACTTATCTACTATATTAGCAACTAATACAACTTTAAAAGAACTACATCTCTCCTACTGTAACATCACTGATAATGGAGTCCGATATATCTGTGAAGGACTTACTAAAAACCGAACATTGACTAAGTTGAGCATCAGTCATAATCGTCAAATTGCTTCAGTTAGTACCAGTACAATAGCAGATCTAATACAAACTACTACGTCATTGACAAGACTAGATCTCCACAATACTTCACTGAACAATGACGATATCAAGACAATATGCACATCACTAACTAAAAATACTACAATAAGGAAACTATACTTATCAAGAGAACATAAAGAGTATTGTATGAAGTTAGACAGTTATCAAGTTATTAAAGACAGACTTGAGTTCGTGTAATAGTAAGTAGTTTGTTGTTTATTGTTAATCTGTCTTCTCGCTCATTTTTATTTTCTTTTTAAATTTCTTATGACTTTATCTTCTCTTCTTTTATTAACAATTTATTTCTCTAACAAAACTAGTAGACAATAAAAATAGAGCAGTTTTGCTCAACACTTACTTCTCTAATATAAAAGAGGATGACCCTTTTAATTAGAGCAATATCTTGAACACAATAAGTAGTAGTCAGACAACAGTAGACACTGAAAACCATCTATTTATAAAGAGATATCTACAATATTGTAGTTGATATAGAACTAGTTAGTGGGTGTCTACAATATAATGATATTCATGACCTAATTACTTATCACTCACAGATTTACCTTAACAAAACTGTCTAGTCTAACAAAATAGGTGACCTCGGTATTAGGAGGGACACCTTTTTCTGTATCTCCTGTTGCTCCAAATGCATAACCAGGTTGTATTGTTAACATGACCTCTTCTTTCTCCTTCATTTTCTCCACCCCCTCAATTACATTGACCTCTGAACCTATAGGAGAGGTGTTACCCACGTCATGTCTGTGGTGACTCACCTTCTCCTACAATAAACTCCACTTCCCTATCCTCAATGACATGGTCACCAATAGTACCCTTTATATATACTGGAATGAGAAAAAAATTATAACATAATTATATTAGAATATTGTACTAAATTTAAGAGCCACACCCATTGCTCACTAGTACAGTGGATACATCAATTACAAGGACTACTGTAGTTGCTATAGTAACTTGAGTTGCTATAGTAACTACATATTATTAATAGTAGTCTTAATACAGTAACATAATATATTAACAATACAAGCTATAATCTATTCCTATTACTTCAGTCAGTATATATAACATTATATATGTACATTATAATGTAATATGATAGTTAGTATATTATACCATTGACTGTTGATCCCTCCGAGGGTTTCTTCTATCCTGTTCCCTTGGTAACCACACTCATTATTACACCTCCATCATTGGTAATGTCCTCTCCAGTCCAACGAAAGAGTTCAACCTCAAATTGAAGTGTAGAATTAAGAGGGATCTTGTCACCTGAACCACTTTCACCATAACTAAATTCTGGCGAGCACGTCAATAAACATTTCTCTCTTCATTGTAGCCACACCCACATCCCATCCTTTGATAATCTATGATGTCATAATGATGTAATATATTAAACAGCTGTTCAACTTACCTGTCCTTGCTCAAGTTTAAATTAGAAGAGTTCATTTCTCTTAATACTAGAGTCAATACTGTTCTATCTAATAGTCTTCTAAGAGACTACAAATGTACAATGATATTTCACTGTGAATTTAATACATACCATTTATCTGTTGATAAAAGATGCCACGCCCCTTCTCATGTGACACAGTCCCTCCCATATCCCATAATTCTACAAAGAAACTGGTTGGAGTTGATGATAAAGATCTTGTATATTCATGTAACTAAAACAATAGAATAATATGGGTGTGGTCAATAACGGATGGATGTGGTACCTTGACTTCTACTGAACATCCTACAGTTGACGTGGGATTAGTGAGGACTTCCCCTTCAGATATTAGACTCACTAAAGAACTCTTACCTACTCCTAATGGTGGCAATATACAATATTAACGTGTGCTTCATAATACCTGTGTCGTCTCCTAGAACAATAACTTTAACTTTCCTGATATTGTCTGAAGACATTGCAGCTTGACATAAAGGGTTAAAAATATCAGAAGGTGTGGTGCTAGGTGAGCCCCACCCAAAAGGTCACCAGTGGGTGTGTTGTCTCCGACGAAGAAGCAATGGCTAGAAAAAATCTTTCATTTGAGAAATTTTTAGAAGAGAAACCAACTCTTGATGAATTATGTGAACATATTCACATTGGTGGTAAATGGTACCAGTTTGGAATCCTGCTTAAACTTGATTCCAAGAAGTTGGATGATATTCGTAGACAACCTGATGATTCTACTTACAAGACATTAAAAATGTTTGAGTTGTGGTTGAACACCAACCCTAATGCTACCAGAAGACAAGTTATAGATACTTTGAAGAAAGAAGTTATTGAAGAAAACACTATTGCTCATAAATACGAGTTGGTCATGTTAAGAAAATGTTGTATCTCTGATGGTGAGTGAATCTGGTAAGATAGTGTGTGTGTCATTATTTTTATTACAGGAATGGACTCCTCAGCTACTGAAGCAATTATTATTCTTTGGCACCATACTGATACACTATCACAGTGTCTGATCAATCCTGTAAAAGTGTCCCAGCTCTTATTTAGTGAGAGATGTTTCAGTGAAGAAACACTTGATGTAATGGAGACAATGGAGGGTATTCTGAATGAGAAGAAGACAACTCTGTTATCTGCTATACATACAGCAGTATCTTCAGATCCCAAGAAGTTGAAAGTGGTAGCTACAGTACTGTCCAAGTTTGAGGAGACAAAAGTTCTATCTGAGAGAATTATTAATGAATATAGTGAGAGAACACTTTCATATTACCTGGTTTAATAATGGTATTTTCTCTTGAATGTCTATAGCTCATATATATGACCAGATGAAGACTGATATTGCTCAAGAGATAGGAACAACAAGTCATAATGATCTAATGGAGGTTACAAAATCTGAACATTGGATTACACCTGAGGACACTATTTATAAGGTTATTGTATGTACAATTACTACTACTAGATGTTACTATGGTTTCATAGGAATCTAGTTTGACAACAAAGTGGGATATGTTAAATTCAAGTGGAAAGCGATCACTAGAAGATAAAGAGATATCAGATGAAGACTTAAAAAGGAAGAAGGAGAGACATGATTTAGAACCAACATCTGATTATAGTGGTACATTTATAAGTGAACTATATTTATAAATTTTATTTATTCTATTATAGTTCATGCCAGTGACATTTTACGTTGTCATTATGGTACTCTCTCTCAATCTCTTCAATATCCAGTTCAAGTAGCAGAACTACTTCATGGAGAGGGAGTCATTTCAGATGCTACACTAACTATATCTACTCAGCCATTAATGTCACTACTAAAAGCTGTGCGTGGTGCTGTCCATAGCAACTATCATAACCTAAAAGTGTTTGCCAATATACTTCAAAGATTCACTGATAATATACAATTAGGTGATGTCATAATGAATGACTACAGTAAGTTATAAAGCTGATTACATAATGTAATTTCAAAATATTACTAAAATTATAGAGCATTCATTTGAAGACAGAACAACACACACTAAACCATTACTCAGTGAAGGTATAGTTTGTTAGTATTAATATTATTATCCTATTATATCTCTTATTGTAGTATCTTCTCATAATCTATCTCATGTAAGCAATGAGTCTGTTCAAGGTAATATCCTGTATATTCATGTAATAATATGTACTATGTCATAGATGGGATTTTTGTTCCACGAAGTATGAGTCCCACATTTAATTCAATGAGAGTAAAATTTGGAACAACATTTAGTGAAATCCGAGATGCTATTGAAGAGATGCCTGTAACTTCTGAAAAGTTAAAAACCTTCCTCCGAGATTGTTATCCTGACTTCAGTCCTCAGTTAGCTCGTACCAGCAGTAATACACTTGATGACATACTGGAAATTGTTAAAGAAAAATGTACATTGATTGACATTGGTATTTTAAAGGCTATTGCCAAGAGATTTACTATTACAAAAGCTGATGTTCACATTAAAGCTTATGAAGATGCTATCAAGGAGTTTTGTCATACAGTAACAACACGTTTAAGCCTCCAGGAATCACTTGTGGTGTGCAATAGTTCTCCTCTCAAATGTGAGACTGCTAAATTTGTTCTCGAATGGGATCCTGACAAGACTTCGCTGACTGACATTAAAAACCTTTTGTCAGTTGCCTTTGAAAGATTAAATAAAAGAGTTAAAGTAATTATTGTGACTGAGGGTAACTCCATCATCGTGACCTGTACCTTTCCACTCAGTCTGACAACTTTACTTATTGCCAAAGCTCAGGAGACTCTTAAATACGTGAAGAGGAGAGGATTACTACATCTTACAGTTGGTCACTGTACCATTTATGATCATAGAAGAGACAAGGTAAGAGATGAGTAGTATTAGACAACACTTACTACATGTGTTGTTTATTGATACATAGGAGGTTAGAACTATTGTAGAAGAGAACACAAAGGAGTTGAGAAGTCGACTGGAACTAGAACAAACCATGCGGAAAAAGATGACTATACAAATGTCATCTATTGTCAGACAAAATGAAGGTATATTGTGTACAACTACTGTTTTATTTAATAGCTGTCTATTATATGATATATCTGATTAATAACTTAATGTTCCTTTATATAGAAACAAGAGAAATGAAAGAAAAAACAATTGAAAATTTGACGTCACTTGTGAAAACAAAGGAAGGTAAATTAATACAACAGCAATCACAAGTCCAATGTTGTCAGTATTTTACATAATATATTAGTGATCAATTGTCTTCTCATTTTATATAAAGTTACTGAGAAGAATATACAGTCAGTGTCTGCTGAGAGACAGAAAGAGCTAGAGACACTACAAGAAATAATAACGTCAATGACTTTACAACTAAGGGAGAGAGACCAACAGATTGAGAAGTTAAAGCAGAGCTTAAAAGGTAACTGGTATTAGTCACTTCTCATTATATGACATTGTTACTAGATCTAGCATTCATACCAAAGACTCATAAACCAGTAACTGATCAAGGACTCGAGGAGACTCAAACACAGTCCAGTCAGGAAGAGACATCACTTATCACTGAAACTACAGGTAGTACTATTCAATATATATAAATAGTCTTATAATACTCTTGTAGAATCTCTACCAATATTGGAGTTAAAAGATCAGTTAAAGGATTCAGTTGATGATAAAGAAGACAGTTCATTACCTCATCCAAGTAGGTTATATTGTAATTTGTATTATTATAACAAAGTACGTAAAAAGAATGTTTATTGATGTAATATACTAATAAAATCCATTACATTCTTCAATGTTAGTATCATTACAGTAATTTATTTGTCTACTAGTAATGGTTGTACTGAATGATGTCATGATTCAGTCATAAATTACCACAAAGTGATAGTGTTGTCAGTAATAATATATTGATAATCCTTAAATTATAAATATTAAAACTACAAAAAACTTGGTTTATTTTAATATAAATGTCTTTATTGATCAATAGAGTCTCCAGATGACATATTGAAGGATTCTGATGATGAAGAGACAGAGGATGAAGAGTCAAATGAAGGTATGTTTTTTGAATAAATATAGGGTCTGGTCAATAACCATTATATGCAATATAGGGTCTGGTGAAGGCAAAGGCAATTAGTTGTCCTTTATATTTTGTGGTTGAATCTCAATACATTGTTATTATGTCATAAATTACTACCACAAAGTGATAGTGTTGTCAGTAATAATATATTGATAATCCTTAAATTATAAATATTAAAACTACAAAAAAACTTGGTTTATTTTAATATAAATGTCTTTATTGATCAATAGAGTCTCCAGATGACATATTGAAGGATTCTGATGATGAAGAGACAGAGGATGAAGAGTCAAATGAAGGTATGTTTTTTGAATAAATATAGGGTCTGGTCAATACTCTTTAATGAAGGGTCTGGTCAATGACAATTATATGCAATATAGGGTCTGGTGAAGGCAAAGGCAATTAGTTGTCCCTTATATTTTGTGGTTAAATCTGAATACACAGTGTTATTATGTAATTTATGGTTTACATAAAAGTAGTATCCTGTAGATAAAGACAATATTTATTATGTATATGGTTTATTAAACCATTCCTCCTTTTGTGAGATTAGGAGTATGTATCACAGGAACATTAACTGTTGGTCTCATCCCCAGACATCTACTCACTTAATGTGAGAAAGGATATCTAGTGACTTTAGTTCAATTCCTCAGATTTGACTATAATATTGTCAGTGAAACATGTTATTACAAGAGACAAAAAGGTAGCTGGTCATATTACAAGTTGTGTACTAAGGAGCTACAGTCTTTGTTTCAAAGGATATTAGAAAAAATCCCTTAGCATGAAACAAAACAAAATGTAATTAATATGTCTCTAAAAATTCACAAACAGCTTTCTCTTGATCAGCATGTGGTTTACTAATTCTGAGTACCAAAAATTGATTCCTTTGACAATATTTCAATAGGAATTATACCTTCAACTCTAGGTATCTAGACTTTGTTATCCATTTTGAACAGTGACATTTATAACGTCATACCCTAGGAGCATTCTGATTGGTAAGCCAAAAAATTGGCTTAAATACAAGGAATTGGGTAGAAGTCACCAGACACCCTTTCTCACTATCTAGGGACAAGACTAAGGAACTACACACTCCATAGACACTTAGAGGAGAATATTAGGGGAAATCCCTAGAATAATTATTTATAAAAATATAAAACATACTTATATCAACTATTGAGCATGATGTGACAAATAGAGAGAAAAAGCTTTTAAGAGAACAAGAACTGAGTAAAGAGGATATACTGAATGTCCTAACCTGAAGTTGTGATGAAGTTGTATATGGTGACCACGCCTTTATGAATAATTAATTAGATATTTTTTCATAAGTCTTTACACACCAACAACAGACATTTCACTATATGCCTGCTCAAGAAATAGCTAGCAATGCAAGAGTCAATAAAATGAAGGAACATTATTGCATATCACAATAACAAAAACATTATACACTTATATTGTAATATTAAAATACATAAATTTAAATTTACGTATTGACATCACCTATATGTGGTATCTCTATATGTAATAATATCAGCAGATATAGACTGAGGAGATATCTAAGACTACATGTAATGATCAATGAGGATATACAAATCTCTAGTTTAAGTAATGTATTATAACCACACCCACTTATTTCATACACTGTAAGCATTATCGTCATTGCTTTATACAAAGCTTTTTATATCACAATACAAACTAATAATTGACTTAATTCATACATAGCCTCTATTACAAACAGTTACTGTCTCTTCACTATATTTGTCAGTAGAGGACAATAACTGACATTATTTTGGATAGTATCACAGTGTTAATGTAAACAGACAAATAGTTAGTAACAAAATGAATTATTTGTCTTGAAAGTTTCCTGTTATACAATATATGGAATTATATAACATATGTGGGTGGAGCACTATTATGAATGATTATTGATTATTTTAGACAAGATGTTATTTTTCCTTTATTGATTGTCAAAGTAATCTACTTATCTTTCTTCTATCAGTACCTTAACTAATAAACTACATCAGATCACTTCATTGTTTATAGTCAGACTCAATATATCTAGACTAATCATAGTCTCGCGAGCCAGACCCTTTGCTTAGAGAGGAAGGGTCTGGTCTACCATCATGTACCATGCATGTAGTGCAGTTGTTGAAAAGGAATTTCATTAACTAGTATCTGTGGTTTGTAATAGTTATGTGTTAATGTAAACATACTGACCACTTGAATCATTATGGAAAAAAGAGACTGCAGGTTGTTCGAGAAGCGTTCACTAAGCTAGGATATAACAGAGTTAAGTCAGAGCAGATGACGGCTATAGAAGCTTTTATTAGTGGTATGGATGTGTTTGTCACTTTACCAACTGGGAATGGCAAAAGCCTTATATATGCCACACTAGTCTCTCCCCTGTCTGGATTGATTCCAGACCAGGTACAAGTCTTCTCTTCTAAGGGAACCTCTTCTGTATCTATTTCTGGTAATACGTGAAGACTTCGTTAGCAGTAACTAACACATTATGTTATTATGAAACTACGTAAACAATTGTGGATTGCTCAAGTACCTGTTGACGAAATAGTGGTTTCCTCAGGAATGCTGGGGAAGGAGACAACTGCACTATGCGTGGTAGACCAGACCCTTCCTCTCTAAGCAAAGGGTCTGACTCACGAGACTAGACTAGTCAGTCAGTAAACTCTACAGATCACAAGTCTCCAGTTGATATATGAGTACCTGATATCCAGTGATATGTTCTGTTAATGTGATAGCAATGATAAAATTATATCTATTGTTCCTTTCTAGCCATATCAGTACTCAAGAGACTTTACCTGTTAGCAAAATTTAATAAGCCCCGCCTCCTATTAGCTCGTTGCCATAGTAATCATATTCAGTAAACAGTAATGGCTTTCTTTCTTCTTCAGTGTGTTGTCTATGTATTGTAGTGTGTTATAGTATATATTACTATGTGTGTACTATACTATATATTAACTCTGTTTTATAACAGGAGACACTGGAAGTATTCGGTGGTATGATGATGACAATATTGTTAGTCTCACTAGACCAAGTGTAGTAGAAAGTGAAGATGTTATAAGTAAATTAATAAAAGAACAAAAAACAGGAAAAGAATGGAGTATTACTCTTGAATCATCATCTCCTGAGAGTACTGCAGTTATTATAAACAATCTTAATAAGTGTACAGTGAGGAGTCTTGATATACAAGACACTTCATTGGACAGTAAGTGTGTATCGATATTATCAGAGATACTAAAAACTAATAAAACAATAAAGAAACTAGAGCTGTCATCCTCTTCACTTACTGGTGGTATCAAACAAGTCAGTGATAGTCTCTGTAATAATGAAACGCTTGAAGAGTTATTGTTGTCTGATGTTACTGGTATCACAGATGAAGATATGACTCACTTATCTACTATATTAGCAACTAATACAACTTTAAAAGAACTATGTCTCTCCAACTGTAACATCACTGATAATGGAGTCCGATATATCTGTGAAGGACTTACTAAAAACCAAACATTGACTGCGTTGAACATCAGTCATAATTATCATATCACTTCAGTTAGTACCAGTACAATAGCAGATCTAACACAAAGTACTACATCACTGACAACACTAGATCTCGACTATACTTCACTGAACAATGATGATATCAAGACAATATGTACATCACTAACTAAAAATACTACAATAAGGAAACTATACTTATCAAGTCGACATTACGAGTATTGTAAGAAGTTAGACAGTTATCAAGCTATTAAAGACAGACTTGTGTTCTGTAATAGTTAGTTTGTTGTTTATTCTTAATCTGTCTTCTCGCTCACTTTTATTTTCTGTTTAAATTACTCTTGACTTTATCTTCTCTTCTTTTATTAACAATTTATTTCTCTAACAAAACTAATAGACATTAAAAATAGAGCACTTTTGCTCAACACTTACTTCTCTAACGTCGCACTTTTTGCTCTCTGACAGCTGGTCAATTGGCGCTCATGAGATAATTATTTATGGGTGTGGCCTCGTTTTAACCCCTTTGTGGAGATTTTGTTTGACTTTCTGAAGAGAGTTTGAAAAAACATACTTTAACAATTTTCTTAACTGAAAGTAGAGAAGTCAACAACTCCTTTCTTATATTCAGAGGAGGTAGAAGACAACACATTAATAATATAACTAGACTATTGAAGTCAGTTCAGTTGATCAAGTTATATATAGATATTTCTGATATAGAGAAGTTTGCTCACTAACATAATAAATGATGGGATGACATTAATTGACCTCAACTTACTCTATATTCTATGAACAATGTACATATCACTATTGTAAAGGAGATTCTATTGAGGACAAGAGAGGAACAATTTGTATATATAAGATTTTAACCTTAAATTGGATACAGTATATTAAATGTGGAATATTATGTGAAGTGAGTTAAAAGTAATTGGAAGCAATTATTACCCTCTCTCTCCCTCCATATATCAGTCATTAAGGTAATGACATCATATATTATTATATTGAGGTAATAATGACATCATTATTATCACAATATCTCTTAAGATAGAGTGTAAGAATTATCTCATTTTAATATTATCTGTTATATTTTAGAATGTTCTGTTTTATCTGATTTCTTAACATGTAATTTATCTTACCTATAAAGTAGTACCAGCTGTAACTACATATTTTAAATTTGAGGTAGACTAATAAAATATACTACTTGATCATACAGGAAGGATTGATTTACAATTTTAATAGATTATCGTGCATAATTTTAAACATCTATAACTAATTTTACTACATACCTTGTCTCTTAATAGACTAAAGGTTCAGTTGTGTTATCTACCATCAGTTGTACTATAGCTTCTTTTGTACTTGGAAAGATAGCAGTGGAGTACCTCCTGGTCTTCTCTCACATGAACACATTAATGACAATAATTTAAAGTACCAACAAACTCATTGATCAGGTCTTAATACTCAATCACTTGATGACTCCAGTATTAGTTCAAAGTACTGGATATAATCCTGTTATTAACACCTGATATTATCATACTGATAACAGTATTAACTATTGTGTGTGTATACAATTAAAACATAATGTAGAAAATGTAAAGGAAAATAAACAAAGATAATTAACAATGAATAATTAATTATTATTACATAATAAAAGTATTCTCCTAACAATAGTAACAAATCATTAACAATAGAGTCAGGGACTTAACAATAAACAAAAAGATAAACAATTGATAATTACTACAATGTAACAATGTATAGTAGACAATACACTATTATCATGTGATGTTAGGATTGAACTGGTTCCTCTTGTTTGGTTTCTTCTTCCTCCATTGTTTGTGCTATAGCATCTTTCTCTGGTGATCCACTCTGTGCTGTATCCTCCATTGGTTCAACTTCTGATGGCTCTCTATAATATGTTAAGTTATATGTATCTATCTGTCCATTAATCTCTTTCATCTGTCCATTTCATTCATTCATCTATTTGTCAATCAACCTATCCATCCATTTTACTGTCTATCCATCCATTATTTCCTGACCTTTTGCCAAGGTTCTTAAACATATTTGCGTACAACCTTTTATCTTTCTCTAATTGTTGTCGTACCTTCTGTCGACAAACCTGAATCTGTTGAAGAGCTGAACGATTTCCAGACTCTAGTTTGACAACTTCTTGAAAACATAACATAGCTTCATCATAGTCCTGCATTTTTTGATATGCCTACATTGTACAAGAGAGAGATGAAAGGAACAAGTGATTACATAAAGATGACATACTCACTTGTCCCTTTCTGAAGTGAGCCTTAACATTAGCAGTGTCTTCTTCTCAAACCTGTTGTTTGTAAGAGAAACAATTGGACATTCCTAATTGTAAAATCTGTGTCATTTAAGATCAGTCACAGTGATGTCACACTGGGTCCTAGATTTTCTCTACTGGGTCCTATTAATACTTACTTTATCACATTGTTCTCTAGCTTCTATAGCTTCATCTAACTTGAGATGACAGGCAGCCATGTTAAGGAGAAGTAAAAGACGGACATTTTTAGTTTGTTCCTTTTCTTCATCTTTATAAATGGAGACTTTATCTACTAGACCATATCCTCGTTTATAAACCTTTAGTGCTAACTTGTATTTTCCTGCTTTAAAATAAACAGTGCCTTTCTCTTTAATAGTTGTAGCATCAGTAACTCTGTCTTCTATTTCATCATATTCATATGAACTTTTGGCCTATATTGTAAAAGAGAATGACCCTTTTAATTAGAGCAATAATTTGAACACAATAAGTAGTAGTCAGACAACAGTAGACACTGAAAACCATCTATTTATAAAGAGATATCTACAATATTGTAGTTGATATAGAACTAGTTAGTGGGTGTCTACAATATAATGATATTCATGACCTAATTACTTATCACTCACAGATTTACCTTAACAAAACTGTCTAGTCTAACAAAATAGGTGACCTCAGTATTAGGAGGGACACCTTTTTCTGTATCTCCTGTCACTCCAAATGCATAACCAGGTTGTATTGTTAACATGACCTCTTCTTTCTCCTTCATTTTCTCCACCCCCTCAATTACATTGACCTCTGAACCTATAGGAGAGGTGTTACCCACGTCATGTCTGTGGTGACTCACCTTCTCCTACAATAAACTCCACTTCCCTATCCTCAATGACATGGTCACCAATAGTACCCTTTATATATACTGGAATGAGAAAAAAAATTATAACATAATTATTATAGTTTGGTGCCATTTCGTCTAATCCCAATTCCTCTAAAATACTGAAATTAGTGCCAACTCATCTAAACCATATATAGATGTTTTTTCTCACTATTTGTGACACACACATGTTTATTGTTTGTTTATTTATTTGTTTATTCCTTTGTGACACCTAAATGTTATAAATTGGGGTCCATACTTCATTGATTAATTCACCAGCCAGCCTACAACTACTGAAGATGGAATTTGTAACCACACAAAGAGGTGCCCGCTCTCTCACCTACAGAGGCTTTCAGTATACATTTAACAGATGTCATGATGGTCGAATATACTAGCAATGCAAGAACAGAAGCTGCAATGGTAGGATCGTCACCCAGGATGATCAGCTGGTTTCATGCAGTGACAACCACAGCCATCCATCAAACCAAGCTGAAATTGAGGCAGAGAAGCTCGTGTCTTCCCTGAAGAAAAAGGTCTTGGAAACAATCCAGCCTGTAAATGTGATGTACCAAAATGAGATCCTTCAGCTATCTACCAGACCAGACATGGAAGATATAGCAGCAAAAATTGCCAACACTACCATCCATTAAGTCCTCACTCTACCGTGAAAGAAGAAAACGACTCCCTCTCATGCCCCAGACACAAGCAAAAGTGACTTTCGAGGGTGAATGGGCTCAAACACTGAATGGCCAACCATTCCTCCTGGTGGAAGATGGAGAACAGGACAAAATTATTATCTTTTCAACCATTGAAAACCTCCACACTCTCGCTGCAGCAACAGGCATCTACATTGATGTCTGAAGTTAGCATGCAGTAATTGGCTACTGGTGTCACTCCACCAAGAAGAGCAAGGATTATGATTGGGATTAGATGAAATGGCACCAAACCATTATTATATTAGAATATTGTACTAAATTTAAGAGCCACACCCATTGCTCACTAGTACAGTGGATACATCAATTACTAGGACTACTGTAGTTGCTATAGTAACTTGAGTTGCTATAGTAACTACATATTATTAATAATAGTCTTAATACAGTAACATAATACATTAACAATACAAGCTATAATCTATTTCTATTACTTCAGTCAGTATATAACATTATATATGTACATTATAATGTAATATGATAGTTAGTATATTATACCATTGACTGTTGATCCCTCTGAGGGTTTCTTGTATCCTGTTCCCTTGGTAACCACACTCATTATTACACCTCCATCATTGGTAATGTCCTCTCCAGTCCAACGAAAGAGTTCAACCTCAAATTGAAGTGTAGAATTAGGAGGGATCTTGTCACCTGAACCACTTTCACCATAAGCAAATTCTGGTGAACAAGTCAATAAACATTTCTCTCTTCATTGTAGCCACACCCACATCCCATCCTTTGATAATCTATGATGTCATAATGATGTAATATATTAAACAGATGTTCAACTTACCTGTCCTTGTTCAAGTTTAAATTAGAAGAGTTCATTTCTCTTAATACTAGAGTCAATACTGTTCCATCCAATAGTCTTCTAAGAGACTACAAATGTACAATGATATTTCATTGTGACTTTAATACATACCATTTGTCTGTTGATAAAAGATACCACGGCCCTTCTCATGTGACACAGTCCCTCCCATATCCCATAATTCTACAAAGAAACTGGTTGGAGTTGATGATAAAGATCTTGTATATTCATGTAACTAAAACAATAGAATAATGTGGGTGTGGTCAATAATGGATGGATGTGGTACCTTGACTTCTACTGAACATCCTACAGTTGACGTGGGATTAGTGAGGACTTCCCCTTCAGATATTAGACTCACTAAAGAACTCTTACCTACTCCTAATGGCGGCAACATACAATATTAACGTGTATTTTTATAATACCTGTGTCTCCTAGAACAATAACTTTAACTTTCCTGATATTGGGGTGGTTCTTGGTATAACTTGCCTATGATGACATCATGTATGACATCATGTGACATCATAATTGTGTTATAGGGGTTAAAATAGTATGCATTCTAGGTAATACTTGTATTACAGGTAATATAGATAATACTGTTATTATAGGTGATACTGGTATTGTAAGTAATACTGGTATTGTAGGTAATTCTGGTAATGTTGGTAATACTGGTATTGTAGGTAATACAGGTATTGTTGGTATTATAGGTAATACTGGTATTATTGGTAAAACAGGTATTATAGGTAATACTGGTAATGTTGGTAATACTGGTATTGTAGGTAATACAGGTATTGTTGGTATTATAGGTAATACTGGTATTGTTGGTAATACAAGTATTATAGGTAATACTGGTATTGTTGGTAATACAGGTATCATAGGTAATACTGGTAATGTTGGTAATACTGGTATTGTTGGTAATACTGGTATTGTAGGTAATTCTGGTAATGTTGGTAGTAATGGTATTGTAGGTAATACAGGTATTGTTGGTATTGTTGGTAATACAGGTATCATAGGTAATACTGGTAATGTTGGTAATACTGGTATTGTAGGTAATTCTGGTAATGTTGGTAATACTGGTATTGTAGGTAATACAGGTATTGTCGGTATTGTTGGTAATACAGGTATCATAGGTAATACTGGTAATGTTGGTAATACTGGTATTGTTAGTAATACTGGTATTGTAGGTAATTCTGGTAATGTTGGTAATACTGGTATTGTAGGTAATACAGGTATTGTTGGTATTGCTGGTAATACAGGTATCATAGGTAATACTGGTAATGTTGGTAATACTGGTATTGTTAGTAATACTGGTATTGTAGGTAATTCTGGTAATGTTGGTAATACTGGTATTGTAGGTAATTCTGGTAATGTTGGTAATACTGGTATTGTAGGTAATACTGGTATTTGAGGTAATACTGGTATTGTTGGTAAGACAGGTATTTGAGGTAATACTGGTATTGTTGGTAATACTGGTACTATTAGTAATACTGGTATTTGAGGTAATACTGGTATTGTAGGTATTATAGGTAATACTGGTATTGTAGGTAATACTGGTATTGTTGGTAAAACAGGTATTATAGGTAATACTGGTAATGTTGGTAATACTGGTATTATAGGTAATACAGGTATTGTTGGTATTATAGGTAATACTGGTATTGTTGGTAATACAAGTATTATAGGTAATTCTGGTAATGTTGGTAATACTGGTATTGTAGGTAATACTGGTATTGTAGGTAATACAGGTATCATAGGTAATTCTGGTAATGTTGGTAATACTGGTATTGTTGGTAATATCTGGTAATGTTGGTAATACTGGTATTGTAGGTAATACAGGTATTGTTGGTATTGTTGGTAATACAGGTATCATAGGTAATACTGGTAATGTTGGTAATACTGGTATTGTTGGTAATACTGGTATTGTAGGTAATTCTGGTAATGTTGGTAATACTGGTATTGTAGGTAATACAGGTATTGTTGGTATTGTTGGTAATGCAGGTATCATAGGTAATACTGGTAATGTTGGTAATACTGGTATTGTTGGTAATACTGGTATTGTAGGTAATTTGGTAATGTTGGTAATACAGGTATTGTTGGTATTGTTGGTAATACAGGTATCATAGGTAATACTGGTAATGTTGGTAATACTGGTATTGTTGGTAATACTGGTATTGTAGGTAATTCTGGTAATGTTGGTAATACTGGTATTGTAGGTAATACAGGTATTGTTGGTATTATAGGTAATACTGGTATTGTTGGTAATACAAGTATTATAGGTAATTCTGGTAATGTTGGTAATACAAGTATTATAGGTAATACTGGTAATGTTGGTAATACTGGTATTGTTGGTAATACTGGTATTGTAGGTAATACTGGTGTTATAAGTATTATCGGTAATACTGGTATTGTTGGTAATACAGGTATTATAGGTAATACTGGTATGTAGGTAAGACAGGTATTGTTGGTAATACTGGTATTATAGGTATTATAGGTGATATTGGTATTGTTGGTAATACAGGTATCATAGGTAATACTGGTAATGTTGGTAATACTGGTATTATTGGTAATACTGGTATTGTTGGTAATACTGGTATTATTGGTAATACTGGTATTGTAGGTATTACTGGTATTGTTGGTATTATAGGTAATAGTGGTATTGTAGGTAATACTGGTATTGTTGGTAATACTGTGTATTTTTTTAACTTTTCACATTAATAATAATAGAAGAGTACTGCCTACTATGTGATTTGTTTCATTCTACTAATTATATTATAACTCAAATTATAAGAAAATTGTCTGTATATTACTGATTTTTTCTTCATTTTTTTCTACAATTCATTGTTTGTATTCCAATCAAGTTGATTTCTGCACAGCCATTGAAAGTTAGCTAGATTTTTTTGGTGCATGGCGAGAAATGTACTTATGTCCCGTTCATTCTTATGACTGAGAGGTAAAGTAGGACTGGACAATGTTGTTGTGGCCAAAATGTGTCCATATAATTTTGAAATATTTTCTGGAGTAGGTTCTATTGCTTCTTCCTCACAGTAAACCAGTACATTTTCCAAAACAAAAAACTCCATGATAGTTAATGGTCCTCCTGATAATTGTTCCAGTTTAACATCTGCAAATTCAATACTACTTAGCTGACGAAACATTTGCCATTCATGCTTTCTCCTTTTGCGTTGATGGGTTTCATGTACTACTCTTTTTCCAAGTTTGTTACCACAGTTCTTGCAACGACAATATTCTGAACAGGCTCTTTTGTTTTTCAAGCAATGACAACGGATTACTGTTGTATACTTACACTTTATTTCTTGACAGTGGAGTTTGTCTTCTTTGTCATTTTTTCCACAGCTACATGTCAGATGCATCTTTGGAGTCTGGTCACCTTTACTCTTACTGAGTACCCCATCATAATGTCCAGAGCCATACTGTGTAAATGCTACCATAATTGGCATAGCAATTGTCTGCATTCGTGGTGATATACAGAAAACTGGATGGCATTCAATGGATGAAAATACTATTATGGTAGTTTGAAGAGCATTTGATAATGCTAAAATCATTGTGTCTGCTAGGTCCCCGTAGTAAAATCCAGAGGATAGAAACTTGGAAGCTTCCTGCTGAATATCCACACCAGGCACGAAGTCTTGATAGTAACAATAATTTTCAGTCCATTCAGCTACAGCAAGATGTCTAAGTTGAGTTGCTATGGCTTGCACATCCATTGATGGATCAATTCCACAAGATAGTAGAAACTGTTTGTTTTCATATGTTAGGTTTGTACTGTTGGTGATCAGACCAAAAGCAACAGCTGTAAAACAGCAATTGCCATCTCCTTCAATTTCATGTTTGCACATGTTCCAAGCATCTAATACACCAGTTAGACGTTTCTCATGTGTCATACAACTCTGATTTGTATTGTTATCCAAACTGTGGAAGTACATTGATGGCACCCCGGACATAAATGGCATCATTCGGTAGGAGAAGGTTTGTGAATGATCAGAAATTTGCTGCATGTGTTTTGCGACATCAGTTGAATACTGTGCGTTCTTCACTATTCGGTGAATATCTGTAATGGACATTGTAAAACAATCATCGCCATCACCAGTGAAATATAATAAACTCTCCGAATCATCACCTTTTGTTATCAAGTCATCTATTTTGATTCTCATCCACTGGTCTCGTGGTCCATAACCATCTCTTCCTACAATTCCAAACGAACCTGATACCATTTGTGCAGGTTTGCATTTTGTTGCTAATGTGGCAGACAGTGACTTAGATGCTTTAGGTAACTTTTTACAGTTATGCTTGTACAATAGAATTGTCAAAATAGCATATGCTAAAGGAAGTCCAATTCGACCTGCATGACTAAAGTGGGGATTGATATACCGATGTAAAGCCTCATTATAATTGGTTCCACCACCAGGTTCTATATCTGATAGGCAACCATGTCTGATATGAACCTGCAAAGAGTATATTTGCTCCATAACCTTTTCATTTAGAATTTTATGTCCATTGTGCTCAGCATTTTTCCACTTTGTGACAAAGTTTTCTATGTTTACCAGAATTTGTTCAGAAGTGGGTGTACTCATTGTCCTTTTTTGTCCAATATCACTTGGCTTTCTAAAAATCATTTTGAAATCATTCATACAGGTGAAAAACAGCAAATGCTTTTTTGACATAACTCGTGTTATACGTTGTATTGCATGAAATATGTCTAACTTCACAATTGTGTCGTTTCCAAATATTGACTTGAGCTTGGACCGAACATGACAACAGTTGTCAACATATATTGTCAAATGGGTGCCTTCAGAAACTTTGATTCTTTCTTTTAGACTACACAATAGAGGTTGCACTTCATCAATTGAGGTTGAGTTGGTAAACTGCCAAGTTACAACTTCACCTTCTTCATTCAACACCATAAGCACACTGCCATACTGGGTGACCCACCTTCCATCAGGTCGTAAATATCCAATATTTGATGCCACCTTAAATGTGTGGTCTAAACGGATACTTTTTGTTATGGATAAATTCATCATATGGGCAGTATAAATGTCTTCATTTTGTTGAAAATGTATGATAAAACATCGTGCAATAATGTCATTAGATGGAAATGGTTGTGCTATGGAAGAAACAGAGGTTGAGGCAGTGAGGGAATCAATCTCTGACTGTGTCAATTCTTTACCAATGCACCTGCAGTCTTTCATTAATTTCAGAATTAGTTCAGAAGCATACTCTTCTCGTAGGCTCTGAATATGTCGAGCAATTGCTTTTATATTTAAGCCTTCGTGAGCAAGACTAACAACACAATGTACAAATATACGTGTAAATCCAGAACGGTGTAAAAGAAAGAATGGTAAGTGAGCTACACCAATCTTCTGAAGGATTAGAGGATCAGTAGAATATATTGTATGTTGTCCTTCAGTGCATTTATAAATGGCCCCTGCAAGTAATACTGTGTGTTGGATATCGTGCAAAAGTCTTGGTTGCTTGCCCTTGCTCTGACCACATGCCCACTCATGGAACTGAAGTTTTCCTTTACATTTGTCAACTGGACATGCTTCTAATGAATCTGTTAACAATGGAAATTGTATCAAAGGGTGCCAACAAATTACATGTGGTAATATAAGGTGGTTGAGATCACTTGGTACGTCACTACATAACAAGGCTTGAAATGTTGGAGGCTGTATAATTGCTGTTATGTTCTGCATCCTACATGGAAGATTAAATTATGAAGGGTCCACTATGGAAAACAAACTACGACAAAAGTAGACATAAAATTCATGATTGTTGCACAGTCTAAAATCATGATTTGACTGGAAATTCATGATTATTGCACTTTAATGATTCACAATTTTTCCCGTTAATTAATTCACGATTATTTCAATTATCTATTCAGGATTTTACAAACAATTCATGATTCTTTCCACATCTTGGTTCTCAATTTAATCGGCAATGTTATATTTTCATAATAATCGTGAATACACGGTAAAATTGCGAAATCGCGAAGTGAAATAATCGCTAATTTCTGGTGACACCGTATGTTTAGACAATGTGATAATCAATAATTTTATGTCTATTTTTGTCGTAGTTCGTATTCCATAGTCCACTTCACTTGTATTTTATTCATACATAATATATATATATGTATATATATATATATATTGTTTATAATTTAAAAGGTATATACAAAGTAAATTATTTATCCAAATAAAAAGATAAAAAGATTAATAAAAGATTGTTACGATGTTAATTTATAATGGACTGTGATAGGTGCTTTCTATTTATATTTCTAGTTCTATGTATATATAGAGCTAATATGACGGATATTCTTATTTTAAAATTACCTAGTCAACATCTGTAACAAGTACTTCTTCCATTCCTCTGGTATCTCTACACTCTCACTGCAATTGAAGACAAGTATTAAGGTAGATGCAGTCAACATAAACTTTGAAAAGGAAGAAAAAGATCTCATAATTTCTCAGGACTAACTTCACTCACAAAATAGCGATGATAATTAAAATATTGTAGGATACGTGGGTGTACGGATATACAATAATACTATATAATGTGAGTATGAGCGTGCATTGTTCAAAAACATTTAATTTTTCAGCTGGAGTCTCATCGAATTTCTATTTCAAGTTTTTGAGTGACGTTTGTCCTATATTTCAGGCTTCAGAACATATTTTTCAGCTACAGTTTCTTAGGACGAGTTAGTCCTATAATCTTCAGCTGCAGTGATTGAAAGTCACCATGTCGACGGAGAGCAACGTAGAGGTTGACTTACTTGAGAGTGAACACGAATCATCAACTCAGACCAGAGCCCCAAGTAGAGGAGAAAGCGTCGAAAAAGAGACTCCAAACATTTCACGTGAGTCAATATATTGTGAATGCAAATTTATTATGCCCTGTGTTTAGTTTAGTCAATTTCATAAAAAATTGATAATTGATATATAAATATGTATGCACACACACATAATTATCAAATTACGACAGGTTTCCACGATGAAGACACATTTGGTATATTGAAGAAAGGAAGGTATCATCCTGCCTCGGATTTTAACTTCGACCTAATTGCCGAAGTGATTTGCAGTGTACCAGCTAGTTCAGGGTACTTTGTTCATTTGACTCCATGTCAAAGCAGCAACACCAGGTATAGTAATCTTTGGTAAGTAATGTTATTTACAACTCTGTATAGACCCTGTTACTTCACAGCCGACAGTACAAACAAAAAATCTGACTTTGTTAAATGTCTTAATTCCTCTTTTAAAGCAGCATGTCTCCAATGCAGTTTTTCCGACAAAGAGTTAGGGGAGTACATTCAATTCAGAAAGCGGAAAGCCGCCAAGCTCCCAAGGAAATACGCGGTAGAAAAGGTTGGACTTCAACCGGATGGGTCGTGGGTCATGGGTAGCATGACACATTTGTCATCAACAGGGGAAATTTTGGATGAGGGTTGTAGTCAGTACATATGGATAGGGCATGTCTATAATGGTCCTGGAGTAGCTTTGGACTGTGATCAATGCAGTATAGAATTACCATTAACAACAGACCCTCTTTGCAGCTTATTTGAAAGTTTACGAATTCACATGCAACACAACTTTTTACCATGTGTTATGACTATCTCAGCCACTGTACTTGCTCTTCACTATCAGAGTGTGCTGAAGAAACTCAAGTTCTGCCCAATTCCCCTGGCATTTGGCAATTCGGCTACAGGCAAAACCACTGCCCTGCTATGTGGTCTAAGCTTACTGGGAGCTCAAGAATCTCGATTTTTTAGCAAAATCACTAAGGAGAAAATGCTTCAAATGTGTTCTTCCAGTAGTATCCCTCTAGGAGTTGACGACCCACAGTCTAAAAATGATATTAGTAGGTTAATAATTGACCTATATAATGGAGCCAAGTCTGGGACAATGGGATATGGAGAAAGGAAGCCAACATCGACATGTGTAATTTCTGCTAATTTCACCACCATTGATCAGCAAAGGTCAGCTAAAGCTAGTACACGCTATAATGTTTTGAGGAAATTATTAAATATAGCAATTTGTATAGTATAGACATTTATTGATAATCCAAAGCTATTTAAGTCCAGTTATGTTTTAAATGAAGGCTCATCATGAATTTACAATTTCTATTGTATCTTTGACACATCATCATGTCCTTCCTAATAAATCATAAAATCACAAAAGGATTTGATTTGCTTATGCACATATGCATAACATGTTCTTGGTTTTCATCTGGTGATACAAGTACAAATTCTCTAATATATTTATAGATATGCCTCAAGATGTCTAATGATACAGTTCTCATCACCAGCACTCAAACTGTCACTCTCAGATTACATGGAGCTAGCAGAACTATGGGAGAATTGTTCCACCTGTGTGGGATTTTGTGTGTCTCTCGGACAGCAATTTTTTACTTCAGGTGTAAAGGAGGTTGATGACACAATTCTTCCTCGCCTCTCTTCGTTAGCTGGAGATAACATAATACCAAGAGTTCTACCATCATACTCCATCCTATATTGGTTTTCCTCACAGGTGAGCATTACATAAACAATTTGTTTTACACCTTATTGTCATGCCAAAGTACATTTTACTAGAATAAGTATCAGTGCCCATTAGTTTGATAGTCACAGGTGTAGTAGAAAGATGAGTATAATTATTTAGATGTGTTACATGGATATTCCATATATGGATGTGTTGAATTGATGTTAAATCAATCCTCTATATTGTGCTGAATAAGCCTGTTGATGTGTTAAAACATCTGTCCATTGTGCTGAATAAGCCTGTTAAATGTCTATACAGTGTTGAATAAGCCTGTTGATATGTAAAATAAATCCTCTATAATTATTGTGTTAAACAAGCCTGACTAAATCTGTTGATGTCTATAAATTGTCTTTACAAAGAATTGAATGTGTTACCACAATGACAACAAAAATAGCACTTTGGTAATAGTAATACTACTGAAATGCTATTTTTGTTTACATTGTGCTTGCCATATCAACTCATCTTTGAGTGGTATTTAAAACATAATACTTACGTATGAGATTGCACATTATGGAATAAATATGCTATATTACAATTATACATTAATACCTTTGTATCCTTAATAGCTTTTGAAAGAAGCTAAAATGGATAGCATGAAAGAACTACTGGATACACACTTCAGTCAAGAAGTTCTTACCTGTGCCAGTCAGCTGCAATCAGATTCTCCTTGTGACATTGAAAACAAGTCGAAGTCATTTAAGTTGGGTATCAACGACAGTGAAAAGTTTGGGGAAGAGTTATTAAAATGCATTGAAGGATTGCCAGCATCACAGGTGATTGATTGACAAGTTGTAACATGTTTATAGATATTCACTTATGATAGACCCTATGCATCAATATACCACTAAGTACATGTACAAGCATTAAATATGTTATAGCATTAAGTCATTTTAAAATTTAGAAATCCCTTTTCTAGGTAGTCACTTTCTTCCGTACCAACATTATCTATGACAAACATCCAGCATATTGTGTTTTGTTAAACAAGGTCCCTGGTTTAAGCATGGATGCCAAATGCACCATCCGATCATACCTGCATGACACTAAGAATGGCAAACATAACAATCCTCGACCATTTTCAACTCCAGAGCTGGCTAGTAAAGGAATTGTAAGTTAACTTTTCAGAATGTACAAATGTACAGTTAGTATTTGGCTGTATTGCTAGTATATACATGGTAACTCATGAAATAGTGCAAACATAGTGCTGTATCTTCATTTCTTAGGTACCTACTGAATTTTCTCGGTTTAAAACTATTAAATGTACAGTTATATTGGCATCAGCCTTTTCTATTCAACTCCAAAAGAAACTTGAAGCAGGTATAACTAAGTTACTACATTGTGTCGGTTGATTTAGCTTTTTTATAGCAACCTCATCATCATCTACAACTGTTGAAGCCTCTTCACCCATAGAGAGTACATCTCAACTTACCATTATGTCTCCATCCCTAAATGATGCCTGCAATTCTGACCAACCACCTGCTCATGCCACCCAGGCTACACTCAATTCACCACCATCTGACATACATGTTCTTGACATTACAGATGAACCTTCCGCTACTCAATTAAAGTCTTCATCTCAACTATCTATGGATATACAATTGATTGACACTCCCAACCAGTCATCTGCCAGTCCAATAACATGTACATCTCAACCACCTATAAAGATTGACACTCCCAACCAATCATCTGCCAGTCCAATAACATGTATATCTCAACCATCTATGGACATACAATTGATTGACACTCCCAACCAATCATCTGCCAGTCCAATAACATGTATATCTCAACCATCTATGGAGATTGACACTCCCAACCAATCATCTGCCAGTCCAATAACATGTTCACCTCAACAACATACCATAGTTGATCAACTCTCTGTCACTTTGCCTCAAAAAAGAAGAAAATACAATACCAGGTCCAGTGGCCCAGCACCTTCACTATCAAAGCAAATATGCAAAGGAAAAAGCTTATATTGACATTTATTTCAAATATGTAGTCTAGCAAAGAGTTCATTTAATCATTATCACGTTCAATTTAGTTTATCAAGTGTTCATGATATAAACCTTACTAAGTTAATAAAATAACCAGTCCTACTTGCAATACAAACAAAATAATAATAAAATAACCATCAAACTAAAGTAATTAAAGTACCAGTATTACCTATATTATCAGTATAACCTATATTATCAGCATTACCAACAATACCAATAATACCAATAAATTTAATACCTACAATACCAGTATTACATACACTACCAGTAATACCAACAATACCGTCTTACTACAATACCATTATTACCTACAATACCACTATTACCTACATTACCAGTATTACCAACAATACCAGTATTACCTACAATACCTGTCTTACCAACAATACCAGTATTACCTATAATACCTACAATACCAGTATTACCAACAATACCAGTATTACCAACAATACCAGTATTACCTCAAATACCTGTATTACCACAAATACCAGTATTACCTACAATACCAGTATTACTTACAATACTATTATTACCAACAATACCAGTATTACCTACAATACCAGTATTACTTATAATACCAGTATAACCTACAATACCAGTATTACCTACAATACCACTATTACCTACATTACCAGCATTACCAACAATACCATTATTACCTACATTACCAGCATTACCAACAATACCATTATTACCAACAATACCAGTATTACCTACAATACCTGTCTTACCAACAATACCAGTATTACCTACAATACCAGTATTACCAACAATACCAGTATTACCTCAAATACCAGTATAACCACAATACCAGTATTACCTACAATACCAGTATTACCAACAATACCATTATTACCAACAATACCAGTATTACCTACAATACCAGTATTACTTATAGTACCAGTATAACCTACAATACCAGTATTACCTACAATACCACTATTACCTACATTACCAGTATTACCAACAATACCATTATTACCTACAATACCTGTCTTACCAACAATACCAGTATTACCTATAATACCAGTATTACCAACAATACCAGTATTACCTCAAATACCTGTATAACCACAATACCAGTTTTACCTACAATACCTGTCTTACCAACAATACCAGTATTACCTATAATACCAGTATTACCAACAATACCAGTATTACCTCAAATACCAGTATAACCACAATACCAGTATTACCTACAATACCAGTATTACCTATAATACCTACAATACCAGTATTACCTCAAATACCAGTATTACCAATAGTACCAGTATTACCAACAATACCAGTATTACCAACAGTACCAGTATTACCAACAATACCAGTATTACCTCAAATACCTGTCTTACCAACAATACCAGTATTACCTCAAATACCAGTATTACCAACAATACCAGTATTACCTACAATACCAGTATTACCTCAAATACCTGTCTTACCAACAATACCAGTATTACCTCAAATACCTGTCTTACCAACAATACCAGTATTACCTCAAATACCAGTATTACCAACAATACCAGTATTACCTACAATACCAGTATTACCTCAAATACCAGTATTCCCAACAATACCAGTATTACCAATAGTACCAGTATTACCAACAATACCAGTATTACCTACAATACCATTATTACCAACAATACCAGTATTACCTACAATACCTGTCTTACCAACAATACCAGTATTACCAACAATACCAGTATTACCTCAAATACCAGTATAACCACAATACCAGTATTACCTACAATACCAGTATTACCTATAATACCTACAATACCAGTATTACCTCAAATACCAGTATTACTAATAGTACCAGTATTACCAACAATACCAGTATTACCAACAATACCAGTATTACCAACATTACCAGTATTACCAACAATACCAGTATTACCTCAAATACCTGTCTTACCAACAATACCAGTATTACCTCAAATACCTGTCTTACCAACAATACCAGTATTACCTCAAATACCAGTATTACCAACAATACCAGTATTACCTACAATACCAGTATTACCTCAAATACCTGTCTTACCAACAATACCAGTATTACCTCAAATACCAGTCTACCAACAATACCAGTATTACCTCAAATACCAGTATTACCAACAATACCAGTATTACCTACAATACCAGTATTACCTCAAATACCCGTATTACCTACAATACCAGTATTACCTACAATACCAGTATTACCTACAATACCTGTCTTACCAACAATACCTGTATTACTTACAATACCAGTATTACCTACAATACCGGTATTACCAACAATACTAGTATTACCTGAAATACCAGTGTTACCTACAATACCAGTGTTACCTACAATACCAGTGTTACCTACAATACCAGTATTACCTACAATACCAGTATTACCTACAATACCAGTATTACCAAACATACCTGTCTCTATCTATAATTCCAACAATACAAATACTATTTTTAACCCCTATAATACAGTAATGATGTCACATGATGTCATCATAGGCAAGTTACACCAAGAACCACCCTGATATTGTCTGAAAACAGTGTAGATTGACATAAAAGGGTTAAAGATATCAGAAGGTGTGGTGTTAGGTGAGCCTCACCTAAAAGGTCACCAGTGGTTGTGTTGTCTCTGACGAAGAAGCAATGACTGCAAGAAATCTTTCTTTTGAGAAGATATTAGAAGAGAAACCAGCTCTTGATGAATTATGTGAACATATTCACATTGGTGGTAAATGGTATCAGTTTGGAATCCTGCTTAAACTTGATTCCAAGAAGTTGGATGATATTCGTAGACAACCTGATGATTCTACTTACAAGACATTAAAAATGTTTGAGTTGTGGTTGAACACCAACCCTAATGCTACCAGAAGACAAGTTTTAGATACTTTGAAGAAAGAAGTTATTGAAGAAAACACTGTTGCTCATAAATACAAGTTGGTCGTGTTAAGAAAATGTTGTATCTCTGATGGTGAGTGAATCTGGTTGATATAAGATAGTGTGTGTCATTATTTTTATTACAGGAATGGACTCCTTAGCTACTGAAGCAATTGTTATTCTTTGGCACCATACTGATACACTATCACAGTGTCTGATCAATCCTGTAAAAGTGTCCCAGCTCTTATTTAGTGAGAGATGTATCAGTGAAGAAACACTTGATGTAATGGAGACAATGGAGGGTATTATGAATGAGAAGAAGACAACTCTGTTATCTGCTATACATACAGCAGTATCTTCAGATCACAAGAAGTTGAAAGTAGTAGCTACAGTACTGTCCAAGTTTGAGGAGATGAAAGTTCTATCTGAGAGAATTATCAGTGAATATAGTGAGATATCATTAATTTTAATAATTTATTTTGACATTTTCATTATTAAAAGGTCAAAAATTTCCAGAAGACCAGACAACAATAGCTAATGTTCAAGAGGTAGTCATGACAGGTCATAGTAGTTGTGAAGATCATGCCAGTGACATTTTACGTTGTCATTATGGTACTCTCTCTCAATCTCTTCAATATCCTATTAGAGTAGCAGAGATGCTCTGTGGAGAGAAAATTATTTCACAAGCAACATTGTCTATGGTAAAAAGTAGTGCAGAGTCTCAATCTGAAGTAGAAGCATTATTTGTCCTATTAAGAGCTATACGTCATGCTATACATAGTAACCATAGTAACCTTGTAGTATTTGCTAGTGTACTGTTAAAATTTACTAACAATGTACCATGTGCTAAGGACATGTTGAAGGATTATGGTAAGTACATATGATTTATAATCATAACACTAATATTGACATAGAGAAGGCATTTCCTAATAATGAAATATTGGATGTACACTCAATTAATACTGTAGTTAGTGAAGGTATAATATGATACATTAAGATCATAATATCATTGAGTTAAATTAGATAATTCATCAACTACTACATCAGTAGCTTCAGTTAATAGCAGTTTAAGTCAAGGTAATTATTTATATTGATAAATTGTCATTGAAAGATCACTTATTAGACCTAACATTATCTACAGTTTCAAATGAAAACAGTTCAGCTTCAAGTCAAGGTTAGTATTACAAGAATATGGGAGAACTATTTATTGTTACTAATTACAGATAATGTATTAAAGGAAGTTACGATTCCTCGAAAGTTTGGGCGTATTTTTGGATCAATTAAAAGAGAATATGCAATAGCCTTCAGTAATATCCGAGAAGCTATCAACATAACACCTCCACCTCTGGATAAATTGAAACGATTTCTTAAAGATGGTTATTCCCACCTCAAATCTCAAATAGCTCATTCTAACTCCATTGATGATGTTCTAGATGTTGTTAATGATCATTGTACATTGATCAATATCAGTTGTTTAGAGGGTATTGTAACACGATTCAAAATCAAAGAAGCTGAGACACATATACAAACATACAAGAACTTTGTTCAATCATTTTGTAAAAAAACAAAAGCTTCTCTTTGTCTAAACAAAAGTTTTAAAGTTACAAACGCTCCTGCTCTTCTCCAATGTGAGACAGCTGTCTTTGTCTTGAACTGGAATCCTAAAGATTGTACATTAGAAGATATTGAGGATATCCTTTCAGAATCATTTGAAAGAGATGTGGAGATTCGTTACTTAGCAAAAGGCAACTCCATCATTGTCACTTGTTTTTTTCCACTCAGTCTAACAACTTCACTTATTGCCAAAGCTCAGGAGACACTTGAATCAGTGAAGAGGAGAGGATTACTACAACTTATAATTGGTCACTGTATCATTTATGATCACAGAAGAGACAAGGTAAGAGATGAGTAGTATTAGACAACAGTTACTACATGTGTTGTTTATTGATATATAGGAGGTTAGAACTATTGTAGAAGAGAACACAAAGGAGTTGAGAAGTCGACTGGAACTAGAGCAAACCATGCGGAAAAAGATGACTATACAAATGTCATCTATTGTCAGACAAAATGAAGGTATATTGTGTACAACTACTGTTTTATTTAATAGCTGTCTATTATATGATATATCTGATTAATAACTTAATGTTCCTTTATATAGAAACGAGAGAAATGAAAGAAAAGACAATTGAAAATTTAACATCACTTGTGAAAACAAAGGAAGGTAAATTAATACAACAGCAATCACAAGTCCAATGTTATCAGTATTTTACATAATATATTAACGATTAATTTTCTTCTCATTTTTAATAAAGCTTTTGAGAAGAATATACTGTCAGTGTCTGCTGAGAGACAGAAAGAGCTAGAGACACTACAAGAAATACTAACATCATTGACTTTACAACTAAGGGAGAGAGACCAACAGATTGAGAAGTTAAAGCAGAGCTTGAAAGGTAACTGGTATTAGTCACTTCTCATTATATGACATTGTTACTAGATCTAGTGTTCGTATCAAAGACTCGTAAACCAGTAACTGATCAAGGACTTGAGGAGACTCAAACACAGTCCAGTCAGGAAGAGACATCACTTATCACTGAAACTACAGGTAGTACTATTCAATATATATAAATAGTCTTATAATACTCTTGTAGAATCTCTATCAATATCAGAGTTAAAAGATCAGTTAAAGGGTTCAGTTGATGATAAAGAAGACAGTTCATTACCTCATCCAAGTAGGTTATATTGTAATTTGTATTATTATAACAAAGTAAAAAGAATGTATATTGATGTAATATACTAATACAATCCATTACATTCTTCAATGTTAGTATCATTACAGTAATTTGTTTTGTCTACTAGTAATGGTTGTACTGAATGATGTCATGATTCAGTCATAAATTACTACCACAAAGTGATAGTGTTGTCAGTAATAATATATTGATAATCCTTAAATTATAAATATTAAAAATTATGAATAATCTGGTTTATTCTAATATAAATGTCTTTATTAATAGAATCTCCAGATGACATATTGAAAGACTCTGATGATAAAGAGTCAATGAAAGGTATGTAGGTATGTATATTTCTTGATAGCATTAGACTTCTCTCATAAGACAATAACATCTAATGTTTGCACAAGATGCCTGTGAAAAATGGTTGCTACTTGTATCTCTCCAGTTAGTTACAGTCTAAAAAAACTTGCTTAAATTAAGAGCTTATGATCAAGTTACTAGTCATAATAGCCTTTAATGAAGGGTCTGTTTAATGTTATATATGTTAATATGTTAATGTTGTGTGGTTTATCTAAAAAGAATTTTATAGATAAAGACAACATTTATTAGGTATATGCATAGTTTATCAGATCCTCATTTTATATAAAGCTATTGAGAAGAATATACAGTCAGTGTCTGCTGAGAGACAGAAAGAGCTAGAGACACCACAAGAAATAATAATGTCATTGACTTTACAGCTAAGAGAGAGAGACCAACAGATTGAGGAGTTAAAGCAGAGCTTAAAAGGTAACTGGTATTACTCACTTCTCATTATATGACAATGTTACTAAATCTAGCATTCATATCAAAGGGTCATATACCAGTAACTGATCGAGGAACACAAACACAGTTCAGACAGAATAAGTTGTGTTTTGGAATGGAAGATTACTTTATGGAGTATCATCCATACTACGGCGGAAAAAACCCAAACCACTATCCTGGAAGCGATTCACAATCATTGGTTTATCTGAAAATGGGCTATGAAAGCGATAATGTTGAAGATCTTCAGCAGAGAATAAAAGACTGGCTGAAAGGAATTCTAGATAACAAAGATATTGTTATAGCAATTGCTCCAGGTCATTCTCCACAATCATCTCCAAATTTTTTGCATGCAATTGTTGGAAGGCTTATTCATGGCAACATAAAGGACGGTAGGGACCTGTTGATTCGTACAAGAAAAGTTCCAAAGTCAGCTCAAGGTGGACCACGAGATCAAAGTCTTCATGAGGAGACTATCCAAGTTACAGATCCATCCAAAGTCAAGGATAAAGTGGTCTACATTATTGATGATATATGGATCTCTGGCTCTACTCTTCGAGCTTGTGCAAGTCTAATGCATAGAGCAGGTGCTAGCGATGTCAAGCTCTTTGCTGTTGGGAAAACAGTCAGCATACAATATGATGATTGAAACTATAGAATCACACAATGAACCAAATGCAATGTAGAAAAGTTGCTATTTATACCCTAGAAATCTAATCCTTTATTTTTGTAGTCAATTTTTTCTACAATTAGGATTATAATATTTCGATTGACCCAAACAATTAGTTATCCCCTTCACACATAAGACAACCTCTAGTGTTTTCACAAGATGCTCATAGAAAATGGTTGCTTTCTTGTATGCAGTCATGTAGTTAAAAAGTTATGATCTAGTCACTAGTCTCCTTAGAGGATATTATAATACTCTCTAAGGAAGAGTCTGGTCAATAACAATTATATACAATATAGGTTTGGTGAAGACAAAGGACATAGATATATACATGGTTTATTAGACTCTTCCTCTTTTGTGAGTTAGTAATATTTATTAAAGGAACTACAAACACACAGAGGAAGGTTTAAATGGTTTAATTAAACTCAAAAATAAATATGTATAAAAACACAAAATACAAACAATAAATATCAACTATATCAACTATTGAACATGACATAACAGAAATAGAGAAAAAATACTTTCAAAAGAACAAGCACTGATTTAAAAGGATATGACCACATGATGACCACACCTTATGAATAATTAATTAATTGTAAAGTTTTAAAATGTGCTTCACATTGATACCAACAACAGAACATTTTACTACATGTCTGACCCAATAATATCAGAAGTCAATAAAAGGAAGGGACTATGTTGAATGTAATAATAAGAACAAACACTATATATTATAATATCAATAATACATAATTATACACTGACATTACCTACTAATTAGCTCACCAATCAGAATACTTGTAGGACATTATGTTGCAAATGTCATAGTTAAAATGAAGAACAAATAGTGTTAATATCTACAATCAATGCATTATTTTTTTAAAAATATTTTCACACTAAAGGACTATTTATCAGTAGTTATCTTGTATGTAGCTCTGTATTAAATAATTAATACTTGATAATTGATGTTAGTATTGTAGGCAAACTGATACTTTACCTACCTAGTAGGCAAAATGAGATGTAGGTGAAGTGAGAAGCACCCGTTCTGTTGGTCAAGCTAAAATTGATTTTATATTGTTACAGTTCAACAATATATAGATATTTCTGATATAGAGAAGTTTGCTCACTAACATAATAAATGATGGGATGATGTTAATTGACCTCAACTTACTCTATATTCTATGAACAATGTACATATCACTATTGTAAAGGAGATTCTATTGAGGACAAGAGAGGAACAATTTATATATAAACCTTTAACCTTAACAGTATATTAAATGTGGAATATTATGTGAAGTGAGTTAAAGTAATTGGAAGCAATTATTACCCTCTCTTTCCCTCCATATATCAGTCATTAAGGTAATGACATCATATATTATTATATTGAGGTAATAATGACATCATTAATATCACAATGTCTCTTAAGATAGAGTGTAGGAATTATCTCATTTTAATATATCTGTTATATTTTAGAATGTTATGTTTTATCTGATTTCTTAACATGTAATTTATCTTACCTATAAAGTAGTACCAGCTGTTACTATATATTTTAAATTTGAGGTAGACTAATAAAATATACTACTTGATCATACAGGAAGGACTAGTTTATAATTTTTAACAGATTATCATGCATAATTTTAAACATCTATTACTAATTTTATTACATACCTTGTCTCATTGTAGACTAAAGATTCAGTTGTGTTATCTACCATCAGTTGTACGTATACTATAGCTTCTTTTGTCCTTGAAAAGATAGCAGTGGCTAGTTAAGACTTTGTTTGTGTTGGTATTCTTTCTTGCATTTAGGGCAAATGTAAATGTGAGGCTGTGATGGTTTAGAAAGAGGAGACTTATTCTCTTTTCCTAATTTATTGATAGAACTTGATTTAAGAGATGACAGTGTAATTTTATTGTTACTTCTATTTGTTAAAGCATTAGGAAGTTGTGACTGTTCATTAAATAAAGATTGAAGTAGTGAACCATGAGTTGGATATGCTTGTTTTGATGTTTGAAAGTTTGATTTCTTTCGTTTTAAGTCTGATGATTGTGATGACGTTGATGATGATATTGGTGCTATAAATTTTTACTTTTCCATTGCTGCATTGCTAATGGAGTTCAATTGCTCATCAGTATCATACCTAATGGTATTATAGTCTGATATTATTACATCAGCTGTATTATATTGTATACTGTATACAATAAGTTTGAGTTATGTAGTTCATGTAAAATTTCATATCTAAATCTAGATATGTCCTATTGTGTTGTCATATTAATCAACACCTTTACTTTTTAATACATACTGAAAGCAAGGCTTTACTTCACTTAAAATATATAGTGCCATCTAATTGTTAAGTGTTTGAAATAACTATAAAATGATTCACTATATTCACTTTTATAGCAAAGACTCCACAGTCAGAACCATTCTTTTGAACTGGAGCATTCTATACATTTACCAGTATATGATTATTATTAATGACTGTCTTACCCAGTGTAGATCTACCTTCCAATTATTCCATTGAAATGACTCACTTTTCTCTAACATATATCAATGACTTATGAGTTGACTATATGTATATATGATATTTAGGAGTAATGGTTAGTTAGGAGTTAACTTGTGTCCCACTAACATGATCTTCTTAAGATAGTAAAACCCAGATGATGGATTAAATGAGTCAGTATAGTGGAGTGTCTTGGATTGAAAATCAACATATTAATAAATAATACTGTTAATGTCATACCTGATTGAACAACTACTTGTAGATTTGATTGGTTACTTTAAGAAAATCTGGACAATCCACATTTTAGATATTCAATTGTATTATGTTAAATATACATTTTATATACATATGTGTTCTTACTAGTAGTAGTTATTGTAGTATCAGTTAATTTGTGTACACTGGTGTCATTTACGATTAAATTAATATATCAAAAGCACTAATATTGACTATAACTACGTCTCTTTGATTTGAAGAAGAACTTAGTAAGATATTCATGGACATATTCCTGATCACCTGGAGACCAGTGTGAAATGAATTCTATAAAATATATAATTTGTTTCATATTAGTTTTGTCCATTACTGTTCAGTTGATTGTAGATCTCTGTTGGCTGTGTCACCTTAGCCCCCTCCTGTATGCAGAGATTCTACAATCTTTTTATCAAGTATATGCAGTATAATGTAGGTAAGAGTACATTTATATCATTATGATATTGACAATAACAATTCTTATTGCATTCTTTATGTTTATTTATATATTCTTGTAGGAAAAGAATATAAGGATTGTCTTAAGAGTTGTGTTTGTAAAGCAAGTGTTTCCTAGATTAGATTGAGTTCATCACAGCTCTCATTTATCCGAACTGAGCAACAATATAATTTGCATTATCTTTTATTACTGTTTATTATTCATTTAAAATCCATAATTATAATGATTATGGACCACGCCCATTATGAATATTATAAGCATTTGTTCCTCCGGCTAGGAGCGGTTGGGCTATGTCAGCCCCACCCAAAAGATCACCAGTAGTGGGCGTATTATCTCCAACGAAGAAGCAATGGCTGCAAAAAATCTTTCTTTTGAGAAGTTATCAGAAGAGAAACCAACTCTTGATGAATTATGTGAACATATTCGTATTGGTAGTAAATGGTATCAGTTAGGAATTCAGCTAAAACTGGATCCTAAGAAGTTGCGAGATGATATTCAAAAGTTACCAGAAGATTCTACTTACAAAACATCAAGAATGTTTGAGTTGTGGTTAGATACTAACCCTAATGCTAACAGAAGACAAGTGGTAGATGCTTTAAGGAAGGAAGTCATCAAAGAAATCACTATTGCTCATGAGTATGAGTTGGTCATTTTAAGAAAATGTTGTATCTCTGATGGTGAGTGAATCATGTTGATAAGATAGTGTGTGTCATTATTTTTATTACAGGAATGGACTCCTCAGCTACTGAAGCAATTGTTATTCTTTGGCACCATACTGATACACTATCACAGTGTCTGATCAATCCTGTAAAAGTGTCCCAGCTCTTATTTAGTGAGAGATGTATCAGTGAAGAAACACTTGATGTAATGGAGACAATGGAGGGTATTCTGAATGAGAAGAAGACAACTCTGTTATCTGCTATACATACAGCAGTATCTTCAGATCACAAGAAGTTGAAAGTAGTAGCTACAGTACTGTCCAAGTTTGAGGAGATGAAAGTTCTATCTGAGAGAATTATCAGTGAATATAGTGAGATATCATTAATTTTTAATAATTTATTTTGACATTTCATTATTAAAAGGTCAAAAATTTCCAGAAGACCAGACAACAATAGCTAATGTTCAAGAGGTAGTCATGACAGGTCATAGTAGTTGTGAAGATCATGCCAGTGACATTTTACGTTGTCGTTATGGTACTCTCTCTCAATCTCTTCAATATCCAGTTCAAGTAGCAGAACTACTTCATGGAGAGGGAGTCATTTCAGATGATACACTAACTATATCTACTCAGCCATTAATGTCACTACTAAAAGCTGTACGTGGTGCTGTCCATAGCAACTATCAGAACCTAAAAGTGTTTGCCAGTGTACTTCAAAGATTCACTGATAATATACAATTAGGTGATGTCATAATGAATGACTACAGTAAGTTATAAAGTTGATTACATAATGTAATTTTAAAATATTACTAAAATTATAGAGCAATCATTTGAAGACAGAACAACACACACTAAACCATTACTCAGTGAAGGTATAATTTGTTAGTATTAATATTATTATCCTGTTATATCTCTTATTGTAGTATCTTCTCACAGTCTATCTCATGTAAGCAATGAGTCTGTTCAAGGTAATATCCTGTATATTCATGTAATAATATTTACTATATCATAGATGGGATTTTTGTTCCACGAAGTATGAGTCCCACATTTAATTCAATGAGAGTAAAATTTGGAACAACATTTAGTGAAATCCAAGATGCTATTGAAGAGACGTCTATAAATTTAGAAAAATTAAAAACCTTCCTTCGATATTGTTATCCTGACCTCAGTCCTCAGTTAGCTCGTACTAGCAGTCATACACTTGATGACATACTGGAAATTGTTAAAGAGAAATGTACATTGATTGACATTGGTATTTTAAAAGCTATTGCCAAGAGATTTACTATTACAAAAGCTGATGTTCACATTAAAATTTATGAAGATGCTATTGAAGAGTTTTGTCATACAGTAACAACACGTTTAAGCCTCCAGGAATCTCTTGTGGTGTCCAACAGTTCTCCTCTGAAATGCGAGACTGCTAAATTTGTTCTTGAATGGGATCCTGACAAGACTTCGCTGACTGACATTAAAAACCTTTTGTCAGTTGCCTTTGAACGATTAAATAAAAGAGTTAAAGTAATTATTGTGACTGAGGGTAACTCCATCATCATGACCTGTACCTTTCCACTCAGTCTGACAACTTTACTTATTGCCAAAACTCAGGAGACTCTTGAATCATTGAAGAGGAGAGGATTACTACAACTTACAGTTGGTCACTGTACCATTTATGATCATAGAAGAGACAAGGTAAGAGATGAGTAGTATTAGACAACAGTTACTACATGTGTTGTTTATTGATATATAGGAGGTTAGAGCTATTGTAGAAGAGAATACAAAGGAGTTGAGAAGTAGACTGGAACTAGAACAAACCATGCGGAAAAAGATGACTATACAAATGTCATCTATTGTCAGACAAAATGAAGGTATATTGTGTACAACTACTGTTTTATTTAATAGCTGTCTATTATATGATATATCTGATTAATAGCTTAATGTTCTTTTATATAGAAACAAGAGAAATGAAAGAAAAAACAATTGAAAATTTGACATCACTTGTGAAAACAAAGGAAGGTAAATTAATACAACAGCAATCACAAGTCCAATGTTGTCATTATCTTACATAATATATTAGTGATCAATTTTCTTCTCATTTTATATAAAGCTATTGAGAAGAATATACTGTTAGTGTCTGCTGAGAGACAGAAAGAACTAGAGACACTACAAGAAATAATAACGTCATTGACTTTACAACTAAGGGAGAGAGACCAACAGATTGAGGAGTTAAAGCAGAGCTTGAAAGGTAACTGGTATTAGTCACTTCTCATTATATGACATTGTTGGTAGATTTAGAGTTCATACTAAAGACTCATAAACCAGTAACTGATCAAGGACTTGAGGAGACTCAAACACAGTCCAGTCAGGAAGAGACATCACTTATCATTGAAACTACAGGTAGTACTATTCAATATATATAAATAGTCTTATAATACTCTCAAATCTCTACCAATATCAGAGTTAAAAGATCAGTTAAAGGGTTCAGTTGATGATAAAGAAGACAGTTCATTACCTCATCCAAGTAGGTTATATTGTAATTTGTATCATTATAACAAAGTAAAAAGAATGTTTATTGATGTAATATACTAATACAATCCATTACATTCTTCAATGTTAGTATCATTACAGTAATTTATTTGTCTACTAGTAATGGTTGTACTGAATGATGTCATAATTCAGTCATAAATTACTACCACAAAGTGATAGTGTTGTCAGTAATAATATATTGATAATCCTTAAATTATAAATATTAAAATTATGAATAATCTTGGTTTATTCTAATGTAAATGTCTTATCAATAGAGTCTCCAGATGACATATTGAAGGATTCTGATGATAAAGAGTCAGAGGATAAAGAGTCAAATGAAGGTATGTATCTTGGAACAAATGTCATTGTTAGCTATGATAACTGCAAACAAGATCATAATTATTATAAAAATGGCATCTTATAATTATGATGCTAACAGTTATTTCTTAATAGCAATAGACTTCTCTCATAAGACAATAACATTTAATAATGCCCTTAAAAAATGTTGCTTCTTGTATGCAGTTGCAATAAGCAAGTGAGCATCTGAGAATGAGACTAATTGCTTTAAAAGAAAATTCATAATAATAGTCTAAGTAAACTGTACCCAAAAATTTATTTACAAATGTTTAATTTGTAAATTGTCCTTCAATGCAAACTGATATCTTAGTCTTTTTAAATAACTGATGATTATATTAGATAAGGTATTATTTTCCTTGACCAAATTCAGTAAACAGTAATGGTACTATACTATATACTAACTCTATTTTATAACAGGAGACACTGGAAGTGTTCGGAGGTATCATCATCGCAATATTGTTAGACTCACTGGACCAAGTGTAGTAGAAAGTGAAGATGTTATAAGTAAATTAATAAAAGAACAACAAACAGGAAAAGAATGGAGTATTCGTCTCATCTCATCATCTCCTGAAAGTACTGCAGTTATTATCAACAATCTCAATAAGTGTACAGTGTGGAGTCTTGATATTGAGAACACTTCATTGGACAGTAAGTGTGTATCGATATTATCAGAGATACTAAAAACTAATAAAACAGTAAAGAGACTAGTGCTGTACTCCTCTTCACTTACTGGTGGTATCAAAAAAGTCAGTGATAGTCTCTTTAATAATAGAACACTTGAGGAGTTAGTGTTGTATAATGTTACCGATATCACAGATGAAGATATGACTCACTTATCTACTATATTAGCAACTAATACAACTTTAAAAGTACTATATCTCTACAACTGTAACATCACTGATAATGGAGTCCGATATATCTGTGAAGGACTTACTAAAAACCAAACATTGACTAAGTTGCACATCGGAGGTAATCATCAGATCACTTCAGTTAGTACCAGTACAATAGCAGATCTAATACAAACTACTACATCATTGACAAGACTATATCTCTACGATACTTCACTGAACAATGATGATATCAAGACAATATGCACATCACTAACTAAAAATACTACAATAAGAGAACTACACTTATCAAAAGAACATAAAGAGTATTGTAAGAAGTTAGACAGTTATCAAGTTATTAAAGACAGACTTGTGTTCTGGTAATAGTAAGTAGTTTGTTGTTTATTCTTAATCTTTTATTAACAACGTGTATTTTTATGATACTTGTGTCTCCTAGAACAATAACATTAATTTCCTTGATATCGTCTGAAGACATTAGAAGCTTTGCAGATTAACAAAAAGGTTAAAAACACTAGAAGGTGTGGTACTACGTTAGCCCCACCCAAAAGGTCACTAGTGGGCGTATTGTCTACAACGAAGAAGCAATGACTGCAAGAAATCTTTCTTTTGAGAAGTTATTAGAAGAGAAACCAACTCTTGATGAATTATGTGAACATATTCGTATTGGTAGTAAATGGTATCAGTTGGGAATCCAGTTAAAACTGGATCCTAAGAAATTGGAAGATATTCACAAGCTACCAGATGACTCCACATATAAAACAACAAAAATGTTTGAGTTGTGGTTAGATACCAAACCTGATGCTACCAGAAGACAAGTGTTAGATGCTTTGAAGAAGAAGGTTATTGAAGAAAACACTATTGCTCATGAGTATGAGCTGGTCATGTTAAGAAAATGTTGTATCTCTGATGGTGAGTGAATCTGGTTGATAAGATAGTGTTTGTGTCATTATTGTTATTACAGGAATGGACTCCTCAGCTACTGAAGCAATTATTATTCTTTGGCACCATACTGATACACTATCACAGTGTCTGATCAATCCTGTAAAAGTGTCCCAGCTCTTATTTAGTGAGAGATGTATCAGTGAAGAAACACTTGATGTAATGGAGACAATGGAGGGTATTCTGAATGAGAAGAAGACAACTCTGTTGTCTGCTATACATACAGCAGTATCTTCAGATCACAAGAAGTTGAAAGTAGTAGCTACAGTACTGTCCAAGTTTGAGGAGATGAAAGTTCTGTCTGAAAGAATTATCAGTGAATATAGTGAGAGATCATTAATTTTTAATAATTTATTTTGACATTTCATTATTAAAAGGTCAAAAATTTCCAGAAGACCAGACAACAATAGCTAATGTTCAAGAGGTAGTCATGACAGGTCATAGTAGTTGTGAAGATCATGCCAGTGACATTTTACGTTGTCATTATGGTACTCTCTCTCAATCTCTTCAATATCCTATTAGAGTAGCAGAGATGCTCTGTGGAGAGAAAGTTATTTCAAAATTAACATTGTCTACAGTAAAAAGTATTGCAGAATCTCAGTCTGAAGCAGAAGCATTGTTTGTCCTGTTAAGAGCTATACGTCATGCTGTACATAGTAACCATAGTAACCTTGTAGTATTTGCTAGTGTACTGTTAAAATTTACTAGCAATGTGCCATGTGGTAAGGGTGTGTTGAAGGATTATGGTAAGTACATATGATTTATAATCATAACACTAATATTGACACAGAGAAGGCATTTCCTAATAATGCAATATTGGATGAACACTCAATTAATACTGTAGTTAGTGAAGGTATAATATGATACATTAAGATCATAATATCATTGAGTTAAATTAGATAATTCATCAACTACTACATCAGTAGCTTCAGTTGATAGCAGTTTAAGTCAAGGTAATAATTTATATTGATAAATTGTCATTGAAAGATCACTTATTAGACCTAACATTATCTACAGTTTCAAATGAAAACAGTTCAGCTTCAAGTCAAGGTTAGTATTACAAGAATATAGGAGAACTATTTATTGTTACTAATTGTAGATAATGTGTTAAAGGAAGTTACGATTCCTAGAAAGTTTGGGCCTATTTTTGGATCAATTAAAAGAGAATATGCAATAGCCTTCAGTAATATCCGAGAAGCTATCAACATAACACCTCCACCTCTGGATAAATTGAAACGATTTCTTAGAGATGGTTATTCCCACCTCAAATCTCAAATAGCTCATTCTAACTCCATTGATGAAGTTCTAGATGTTGTTAATGATCATTGTACACTGATCAATATCAGTTGTTTAGAGGGTATTGTAACACGATTCAAAATCAAAGAAGCTGAGACACATATACAAACATACAAGAACTTTGTTCAATCATTTTGTAAAAAAACAAAAGCTTCTCTTTGTCTAAATGAACGTTTTAGAGTTACAAACACTCCTGCTCTTCTGCAATGTGAGACAGCAGTCTTTGTTTTGAACTGGAATCCTAAAGATTGTACATTAGAAGATATCAAGGATATCCTTTCAGAGTCATTTGAAAGAGATGTGGAGATTCGTTACTTAGCAAAAGGCAACTCCATCATTGTCACCTGCTTTTTTCCACTCAGTCTAACAACTCTACTTATTGCCAAAGCTCAGGAAACTCTTGATTCAGTGAAGAGGAGAGGATTACTACAACTTACAATTGGTCACTGTACCATTTATGATCATAGAAGAGACAAGGTAAGAGATGAGTAGTATTAGACAACAGTTACTACATGTGTTGTTTATTGATATATAGGAGGTTAAAACTATTGTAGAAGAGAACACAAAGGAGTTGAGAAGTCAACTGGAACTAGAACAAACCATGCGGAAAAAGATGACTATACAAATGTCATCTATTATCAGACAAAATGAAGGTATATTGTGTACAACTACTGTTTTATTTAATAGCTGTCTATTATATGATATATCTGATTAATAACTTAATGTTCCTTTATATAGAAACAAGAGAAATGAAAGAAAAGACAATTGAACATTTGACGTCACTTGTGAAAACAAAGGAAGGTAAATTAATACAACAGCAATCACAAGTCCAATGTTGTCAGTATTTTACATAATATATTAATGATTAATTTTCTTCTCATTTTATATAAAGCTATTGAGAAGAATATACTGTCAGTGTCTACTGAGAGACAGAAAGAGCTAGAGACACTACAAGAAATAATAACGTCGTTGACTTTGCAACTAAGGGAGAGAGACCAACAGATTGAGGAGTTAAAGCAGAGCTTGAAAGGTAACTGGTATTAGTCACTTCTCATTATATGACATTGTTACTAGATCTAGCATTCATACCAAAGACTCGTAAACCAGTAACTGATCAAGGACTTGAGGAGACTCAAACACAGTCCAGTCAGGAAGAGACATCACTTATCACTGAAACTACAGGTAGTACTATTCAATATATATAAATAGTCTTATAATACTCTTGTAGAATCTCTACCAATATCAGAGTTAAAAGATCAGTTAAAGGGTTCAGTTGATGATAAAGAAGACAGTTCATTGCCTCATCCAAGTAGGTTATATTATAATTTGTATTATCACAACAAAATAAAAAGAATGTTTATTGATGTAATATACTAATACAATCCTTTAGTTAATATGATAGCAATGATAGAATTATATTTATTGTTCTGTAGTAATATCAACACTCAGTAGTCTCTTTTTGTTAGCAAAATTTAATAATAAGCCCCGCTTCTATTAGCTCGTTGCCATAGTAACCATATTCTGTAAACAGTAATGGCTTCCTTTCTTCTTCAGTGTGTTGTCTGTGTATTGTAGTGTGTTATAGTATATATTACTATGTGTGTACTATACTATATACTAACTCTGTTTTATAACAGGAGACACTGGAAGTGTTCAGTGGTATGATGATGACAATAGTGTACGGCTCACTAGACCAAGTTTAGCACAAACTGAAGATGTTATAAGTAAATTAATAAAAGAACAACAAACAGGAAAAGAATGGAGTATTAGTCTCTCCTCATCATCTCTTGAAAGTACTGCAGTTATTATAAACAATCTTAATAAGTGTACAGTGTGGAGACTTTATATATGTGACACTTCATTGGACAATAAGTGTGTATCGATATTATCAGAGATACTAAAAACTAATAAAACAATAAAGAGACTAGAGCTGCACTCCTCTTCACTTACTTGTGGTATCAAACAAGTCAGTGATAGTCTCTGTAATAATGAAACACTTGAACTGTTAGAGTTGTATAATGTTACTGGTATCACAGATGAAGATATGACTCGCTTATCTACTATGTTAGCAACTAATACAACTTTAAAAGAACTACGTCTCTCCAACTGTAACATCACTGATAATGGAGTCCGATATATCTGTGAAGGACTTACTAAAAACCAAACATTGACTACATTGAACATCAGTCATAATCATCAGATCACTTCAGTTAGTACCAGTACAATAGCAGATCTAATACAAACTACTACATCACTGATAACACTATCTCTCTACTATACTTCACTGAACAATGATGATATCAAGACAATATGCACATCACTAACTAAAAATACTACAATAAGGAAACTATACTTATCAAGAGAACATAAAGAGTATTGTAAGAAGTTAGACAGTTATCAAGTTATTAAAGACAGACTTGTGTTCGTGTAACAGTAAGTAGTTTGTTGTTTATTCTTAATCTGTCTTCTCGCTCACTTTTATTTTCTTTTTAAATTTCACTTGACATTATCTTCTCTTTTTTGATTAACAATTTATTTCCCTAACAAAACTAATAGACAATAAAAATAAACCCTAAACCCAAACACTTACTTCTCTAACGTCGCACTTTTTTGCTCCCTGACAACTGGTCATTTCACGACTCATTTGGCGCTTGTGAGTTAATTATTTATGGGTGTGGTCTCATTTTTAACCCTTTGTGGAGATTTTGTTTGACTTTCTGAAGAGTGTTTGTAAAAAACAACTTATAAACAATTTTCTTAACTGAAAGTAGAGAAGTCAACACTTCCTTTTTTATTTTCAGATGAGGTAGAAGACTACACATTAATAATATAACTAGACTATTAAAGTAAGTTCAATTGATCAAGTTAGATATTTCTGATATAGAGAAGTTTGCTCACTAACATAATAAATGATGGGATGATGTTAATTGACCTCAACTTACTCTATATTCTATGAACAATGTACATATCACTATTGTAAAGGAGATTCTATTGAGGACAAGAGAGGAATAATTTGTAAATAAACCTTTAACCTTAAACTGGATACAGTATATTAAATGTGGAATATTATGTGAAGTGAGTTAAAGTAATTGGAAGCAATTATTACCCTCTCTCTCCCTCCATATATCAGCCATTAAGGTAATGACATCATATATTATTATATTGAGGTAATAATGACATCATTAATATCACAATGTCTCTTAAGATAGAGTGTAAGAATTATTCATTTTAATATATCTGTTATATTTTAGAATGTTCTGTTTTATCTGATTTCTTAACGTGTAATTTATCTTACCTATAAAGTAGTACCAGCTGTTACTATATATTTTAAATTTGAGGTAGACTAATAAAATATACTACTTGATCATACAGGAAGGATTGATTTACAATTTTAACAGATTATCATGCGTAATTTTAAACATCTATTACTAATTTTACTACATACCTTGTCTCATTATAGACTAAAGGTTCAGTTGTGTTATCTACCATCAGTTGTACTATAGCTTCTTTTGTACTTGGAAAGATAGCAGTGGAGTACCTCCTGGTCTTCTCTCACATGAACACATTAATGACAATAATTTGAAGTACTAACAAACTCATTGATCAGGTCTTAATACTCAATCACTTGATGACTCCAGTATTAGTTCAAAGTACTGGATATAATCCTGTTATTAACACCTGATATAATTAACACCATATATTTTAGATGTGATAATGAGATCAAAACTGTAAATAATGAAAAGCTGTTGCATGAGGATAATAGTTGATACTATGAACAATGAACAATGAATTTGTTACTACACTACATATAATTCTTGTGTCATAGAAATTCAACAAATACCCTTTTAACATTATTACCTGATGAATCAATGACAATACTATTAATGATTTAAGCATTATTTCACTGATCATGTCTGGTATGAATTACTACATAGAGGTATATCAATATATACAATGTAACGAATTATTTTACATGTTTTTTGATATAGTAAATGAAAAGAAATGTGAATGGGTCTGTAAATTATGTTACAATGTTTGTACAACAATGAATATGATACAATGTGACTATGTGAAGAGTGGTATCACTGATATGTTTATCAAGCCAAAGAATGTATAAACTAAACATCTTTTGTCCTTTAATAATCTTTGTTCCAAATATACAATTACAATAACTTCACTTACATTCAATAGGATCTGTGTTAACATCAAATATCCTCCCAATTCTGAATTTTATTGTAACACGTGCTCAACATCTAAGAAAACAAGACAAAACACATCATAAGTCTAACACAATCTATACTCAACCAACAATAGCTTCATTAACATACTATCTTACCTTGAATACTTTATCATTACTCCATTATTATAATATAGGCAGCGGCTAGAGACCCGGTACCAGACCTGCATTAATAACGTTGCAGTGCCGGCATGAGATCCTTTTTATATCGCTTTAGATGTGTCTGTAGTTCATTGAATGACCCAAAACGCTGTCCAACAAAGAATCTTGCTGTGATCTGGGCTTCCATAGCCACGTTCATGTGGTCTCGGTTTCACTAACTCTCGCAACTACAGGTGCTAGCGCGCGTGAAAGCGTACACATCACGTGATCTCATTCCGGCACTGCAGCGTTATTAATGCAGGTCTGGTACCGGGTCTTTAGTCACTGCCTATAATATAAAGCAAGTTTAAGCAACACATGACAGATGATTCTGATCGTTCATGTGACGACAATAGTGTTCTCGTGATCGACCAAAATAATCAATGAATTTATAAATATTAAGTGCTTCGTTCCTGTGATGATTATAGTAATGGTTGTACTGAATGATGTCATGACGATGTCATAAATTACTACCACAAAGTGATAGTGTTGTCAGTAATATATATTGATAATCCTTAAATTATAAATATTAAAATTATGAATAATCTCGGTTTATTTTAATGTAAATGTCTTATCAATAGAGTCTCCAGATGACATATTGAAGGATTCTGATGATAAAGAGTCAAATGAAAGTATGTATCTTTGAACAAATGTCATTGTTAGCTATGATAACTGCAAACAAGATAATATTATTATAAAAATGGCATCTTATAATTGTGATCCTAACAGTTATTTCTTAATAGCAATAGACTTCTCTCATAAGACAATAACATTTAATAATGCCCTTAAAAAATGTTGCTTCTTGTATGCAGTTGCAATAAGCAAGTGAGCATCTGAGAATGAGACTAATTGCTTTAAAAGAAAATCCATAATAATAGTCTAAGTAAAATGTACCCAAAAATTTATTTACAAATGTTTAATTTGTAAATTGTCCTTTAATACAAACCGAACCTTAGTCTTTTTAAATAACTGATGATATTTTAGATAAGGTATTATTTTCCTTGACAAAAATTCAGTAAACAGTAATGGCTTCCTTTCTTCTTTAGTGTGTTATCTGTGTATTGTAGTGTGTTATAGTATACATTACTATGTGTGTACTATACTATGTACTAACTCTATTTTATAACAGGAGACACTGGAAGTGTTCGGAGGTATCATCATCGCAATATTGTTAGACTCACTGGACCAAGTGTAGTAGAAAGTGAAGATGTTATAAGTAAATTAATAAAAGAACAACAAACAGGAAAAGAATGGAGTATTCGTCTCATCTCATCATCTCCTGAAAGTACTGCAGTTATTATCAACAATCTCAATAAGTGTACAGTGTGGAGTCTTGATATTGAGAACACTTCATTGGACAGTAAGTGTGTATTGATATTATCAGAGATACTAAAAACTAATAAAACAGTAAAGAGACTAGTGCTGTACTCCTCTTCACTTACTGGTGGTATCAAAAAAGTCAGTGATAGTCTCTTTAATAATAGAACACTTGAGGAGTTAGTGTTGTATAATGTTACCGATATCACAGATGAAGATATGACTCACTTATCTACTATGTTAGCAACTAATACAACTTTAAAAGTACTATATCTCTACAACTGTAACATCACTGATAATGGAGTCCAATATATCTGTGAAGGACTTACTAAAAACCAAACATTGACTAAGTTGCACATCGGAGGTAATCATCAGATCACTTCAGTTAGTACCAGTGCAATAGCAGATCTAATACAAACTACTACATCATTGACAAGACTATATCTCTATGATACTTCACTTAACAATGATGATATCAAGACAATATGCACATCACTAACTAAAAATACTACAATAAGAGAACTACACTTATCAAAAGAACATAAAGAGTATTGTAAGAAGTTAGACAGTTATCAAGTTATTAAAGACAGACTTGTGTTCTGGTAATAGTAAGTAGTTTGTTGTTTATTCTTAATCTTTTATTAACAACGTGTATTTTTATGATACTTGTGTCTCCTAGAACAATAACATTAATTTCCTTGATATCGTCTGAAGACATTAGAAGCTTTGCAGATTAACAAAAAGGTTAAAAACACTAGAAGGTGTGGTACTACGTTAGCCCCACCCAAAAGGTCACTAGTGGGCGTATTGTCTACAACGAAGAAGCAATGACTGCAAGAAATCTTTCTTTTGAGAAGTTATTAGATGAGAAACCAACTCTTGATGAATTATGTGAACATATTCGTATTGGTAGTAAATGGTATCAGTTGGGAATCCAGTTAAAACTGGATCCTAAGAAATTGGAAGATATTCACAAGCTACCAGATGACTCCACATATAAAACAACAAAAATGTTTGAGTTGTGGTTAGATACCAAACCTGATGCTACCAGAAGACAAGTGGTAGATGCTTTGAAGAAGAAGGTTATTGAAGAAAACACTATTGCTCATGAGTATGAGCTGGTCATGTTAAGAAAATGTTGTATCTCTGATGGTGAGTGAATCTGGTTGATAAGATAGTGTGTGTGTCATTATTGTTATTACAGGAATGGACTCCTCAGCTACTGAAGCAATTATTATTCTTTGGCACCATACTGATACACTATCACAGTGTCTGATCAATCCTGTAAAAGTGTCCCAGCTCTTATTTAGTGAGAGATGTATCAGTGAAGAAACACTTGATGTAATGGAGACAATGGAGGGTATTCTGAATGAGAAGAAGACAACTCTGTTATCTGCTATACATACAGCAGTATCTTCAGATCACAAGAAGTTGAAAGTAGTAGCTACAGTACTGTCCAAGTTTGAGGAGATGAAAGTTCTGTCTGAAAGAATTATCAGTGAATATAGTGAGAGATCATTAATTTTTAATAATTTATTTTGACATTTCATTATTAAAAGGTCAAAAATTTCCAGAAGACCAGACAACAATAGCTAATGTTCAAGAGGTAGTCATGACAGGTCATAGTAGTTGTGAAGATCATGCCAGTGACATTTTACGTTGTCATTATGGTACTCTCTCTCAATCTCTTCAATATCCTATTAGAGTAGCAGAGATGCTCTGTGGAGAGAAAGTTATTTCAAAATTAACATTGTCTACAGTAAAAAGTATTGCAGAATCTCAGTCTGAAGCAGAAGCATTGTTTGTCCTGTTAAGAGCTATACGTCATGCTGTACATAGTAACCATAGTAACCTTGTAGTATTTGCTAGTGTAGTGTTAAAATTTACTAGCAATGTGCCATGTGGTAAGGATGTGTTGAAGGATTATGGTAAGTACATAGATTTATAATCAAAAACACTAATATTGACACAGAGAAGGCATTTCCTAATAATGAAATATTGGATGTACACTCAATTAATACTGTAGTTAGTGAAGGTATAATATGATACATTAAGATCATAATATCATTAAGTTAAATTAGATAATTCATCAACTACTACATCAGTAGCTTCAGTTGATAGCAGTTTAAGTCAAGGTAATAATTTATATTGATAAATTGTCATTGAAAGATCACTTATTAGACCTAACATTATCTACAGTTTCAAATGAAAACAGTTCAGCTTCAAGTCAAGGTTAGTATTACAAGAATATAGTAGAACTATTTATTGTTACTAATTACAGATAATGTATTAAAGGAAGTTACGATTCCTAGAAAGTTTGGGCCTATTTTTGGATCAATTAAAAGAGAATATGCAATAGCCTTCAGTAATATCCGAGAAGCTATCAACATAACGCCTCCATCTCTGGATAAATTAAAACGATTTCTTAAAGATGGTTATTCCCACCTCAAATCTCAAATAGCTCATTCCAACTCCATTGATGATGTTCTAGATGTTGTTAATGATCATTGTACATTGATCAATATCAGTTGTCTGGAGGGTATTGTAACACGATTCAAAATCAAAGAAGCTGAGATACATATACAAACATACAAGGACTTTGTTCAATCATTTTGTAAAGAAACAAAAGCTTCTCTTTGTCTAAACGAAAGTTTTAGAGTTGCAAATACTCCTGCTCTTCTGCAATGTGAGTCAGCTGTCTTTGTTTTGAACTGGAATCCTAAAGATTGTACATTAGAAGATATTGAGGATATCCTTTCAGAGTCATTTGAAAGAGATGTGGAGATTCGTTACTTAGCAAAAGGCAACTCCATCATTGTCACTTGTTTTTTTCCACTCAGTCTAACAACTCTACTTATTGCTAAAGCTCAGGAGACTCTTGAATCATTGAAGAGGAGAGGATTACTACAACTTACAGTTGGTCACTGTACCATTTATGATCATAGAATAGACAAGGTAAGAGATGAGTAGTATTAGACAACAGTTACTACATGTGTTGTTTATTGATATATAGGAGGTTAGAACTATTGTAGAAGAGAACACAAAGGAGTTGAGAAGTAGACTGGAACTAGAACAAACCATGCGTAAAAAGATGACTATACAAATGTCATCTATTGTCAGACAAAATGAAGGTATATTGTGTACAACTACTGTTTTATTTAATAGCTGTCTATTATATGATATATCTGATTAATAACTTAATGTTCCTTTATATAGAAACAAGAGAAATGAAAGAAAAAACAATTGAAAATTTGACGTCACTTGTGAAAACAAAGGAAGGTAAATTAATACAACAGCAATCACAAGTCCAATGTTATCAGTATTTTACATAATATATTAGTGATCAACTTTCTTCTCATTTTATATAAAGCTTTTGAGAAGAATATACTGTCAGTGTCTGCTGAGAGACAGAAAGAGCTAGAGACACTACAAGAAATAATAACGTCAATGACTTTACAACTAAGGGAGAGAGACCAACAGATTGAGGATTTAAAGCAGAGCTTGAAAGGTAACTGGTATTAGTCACTTCTCATTATATGACATTGTTACTAGATCTAGCATTCATACCAAAGACTCGTAAACCAGTAACTGATCAAGGACTTGAGGAGACTCAAACACAGTCCAGTCAGGAAGAGACATCACTTATCACTGAAACTACAGGTAGTACTATTCAATATATATAAATAGTCTTATAATACTCTTGTAGAATCTCTACTAATATCAGAGTTAAAAGATCAGTTAAAGGGTTCAGTTGATGATAAAGAAGACAGTTCATTACCTCATCCAAGTAGGTTATATTGTAATTAGTATTATTATAACAAAGTAAAAAGAATGTTTATTGATGTAATATACTAATACAATCCTTTAGTTAATATGATAGCAATGATAGAATTATATTTATTGTTCTTCTGTAGTAATATCAACACTCAGTAGACTCTTCCTGTTAGCAAAATTTAATAATAAGCCCCGCCTCTATTAGCTCGTTGCCATAGTAACCATATTCAGTAAACAGTAATGGCTTCCTTTCTTCTTCAGTGTGTTGTCTATGTATTGTAGTGTGTTATAGTATATATTACTATGTGTGTACTATACTATATACTAACTCTGTTTTATAATAGGAGACACTGGAAGTGTTCAGTGGAGAGATGATATCAATAGTGTTAGACTCACTAGACCAAGTGTAGTACAAAGTGAAGATGTTATAAGTAAATTAATAAAAGAACAACAAACAGGAAAAGAATGGAGTATTGATCTCTTTTCATCATCTCCTGAAAGTACTGCAGTTATTATAAACAATCTTAATAAGTGTACAGTGAGGTGTCTTTATATACAGGACACTTCATTGGACAGTAAGTGTGTATCGATATTATCAGAGATACTAAAAACTAATAAAACAATAAAGACACTACAGCTGGACTCCTCTTCACTTACTGGTGGTATCAAACAAGTCAGTGACAGTCTCTGTAATAATGAAACACTTGAAGAGTTATTGTTGTGGAATGTTACTGATATCACAGATGAAGATATGACTCACTTATCTACTATGTTAGCAACTAATACAACTTTAAAACTACTACATCTCCCCAACTGTAACATCACTGATAATGGAGTCCGATATATCTGTGAAGGACTTACTAAAAACCAAACATTGACTACGTTAGACATCGGAGATAATCGTCAGATCACTTCAGTTAGTACCAGTACAATAGCAGATCTAATACAAACTACTACATCACTGACAGAACTACGTCTCGACTATACTTCACTGAACAATGATGATATCAAGACAATATGCACATCACTTAATAATAATACTACAATAAGGAAACTATACTTATCAAGAGAACATAAAGAGTATTGTATGAAGTTAGACAGTTATCAAGTTATTAAAGACAGACTTGAGTTCGTGTAATAGTAAGTAGTTTGTTGTTTATTCTTAATCTGTCTTCTCGCTCACTTTTATTTTCTTTTTAAATTTCTCTTGACATTATCTTCTCCTCTTTTATTAACAATTTATTTCCCTAACAAAACTAATAGACAATAAAATTAGAGCAGTTTTGCTCAACACTTACTTCTCTAACGTCGCACTTTTTTGCTTTCTGACAGCTGGTCATTTGGCGCTTGTGAGTTATTTATTTATGGGCGTGGTCTCATTTTAAACCCCTTTGTGGAGATTTTTTTGACTTTCTGAAGAGTGTTTGTAAAAAACATACTTTTTTTTTAACTGAAAGTAGAGAAGTCAACACTTCCTTTTTTATTTTTAGAGGAGGTAGAAGACTACACATTATTAATATAACTAGACTATTGAAGTCAGTTCAGTTGATCAAGTTATATATAGATATTTCTGATATAGAGAAGTTTGTTCACTAACATAATAAATGATGGGATGATGTTAATTGACCTCAACTTACTCTATATTCTATGAACAATGTACATATCACTATTGTAAAGGAGATTCTATTGAGGACAAGAGAGGAACAATTTGTATATAAACCTTTAACCTTAAACTGGATACAGTATATTAAATGTGGAATATTATGTGAAGTGAGTTAAAGTAATTGGAAGCAATTATTACCCTCTCTCTCCCTCCATATATCAGTCATTAAGGTAATGACATCATATATTATTATATTGAGGTAATAATGACATCATTAATATCATAATGTCTCTTAGGATAGAGTGTAGGAATTATCTCATTTTAATATATCTGTTATATTTTAGAATGTTCTGTTTTATCTGATTTCTAACCATGTAATTTATCTTACCTATAAAGTAGTACCAGCTGTTACTATATATTTTAAATTTGAGGTAGACTAATAAAATATACTACTTGATCATACGGGAAGGATTGATTTACAATTTTAACAGATTATCATGCATAATTTTAAACATCTATTACTAATTTTACTACATACATTGTCTCATTATAGACTAAAGGTTCAGTTGTGTTATCTACCATCAGTTGTACTATAGCTTCTTTTGTACTTGGAAAGATAGCAGCGGAGTACCTCCTGGTCTTCTCTCACATGAACACATTAATAACAATAATTTAAAGTACCAACAAAGTCATTGATCAGGTCTTATACTCAATCACTTGATGACTCCAGTATTAGTTCAAAGTACTGGATATAATCCTGTTATTAACACCTGATATTATCATACTGATAACAGTATTAACTATTGTGCATAAATTAAAACAATGTAGAAAATGTAAAGGAAAATAAACAAAGATAATTAACAATGAATAATTAATTATTATTACATAATAAAAGTATTCTCCTAACAATAGTAACAAATCATTAACAATAGAGTCAAGGACTTAACAATAAACAAAAGATAAACAATTGATAATTACTACAATGTAACAATGTATAGTAGACAATACACTATTATCATGTGATGTTAGGATTGAACTGGTTCCTCTTGTTTGGTTTCTTCTTCCTCCATTGTTTGTGCTATAGCATCTTTCTCTGGTGATCCACTCTGTGCTGTATCCTCCATTGGTTCAACTTCTGATGGCTCTCTATAATATGTTAAGTTATATGTATCTATCTGTCCATTAATCTCTTTCATCTGTCCATTACATTCATTCATCTATTTGGCAATCAACCTATCCATCCATTTTACTGTCTATCCATCCATTATTTCCTGACCTTTTGCCAAGGTTCTTAAACATATTTGCGTACAACCTTTTATCTTTCTCTAATTGTTGTCGTACCTTCTGTCGACAAACCTGAATCTGTTGAAGAGCTGAACGATTTCCAGACTCTAGTTTGACAACTTCTTGAAAACATAACATAGCTTCATCATAGTCCTGCATTTTTTGATATCCCTACATTGTACAAGAGAGAGATGAAAGGAACAGGTGATTACATAAAGATGACATACTCACTTGTCCCTTTCTGAAGTGAGCCTTAACATTAGCAGTGTCTTCTTCTAAAACCTGTTGTTTGTAAGAGAAACAATTGGACATTACTAGTTGTAAAATCTGTGTCATTTAAGATCAGGCACAGTGATGTCACACTGGGTCCTAGATTTTCTCTACTGGGTCCTATCAATACTTACTTTATCACATTGTTCTCTAGCTTCTATAGCTTCATCTAACTTGAGATGACAGGCAGCCATGTTAAGGAGAAGTAAAAGACGGACATTTTTAGTTTGTTCCTTTTCTTCATCTTTATAAATGGAGACTTTATCTACTAGACCATATCCTCGTTTATAAACCTTTAGTGCTAACTTGCATTTTCCTGCTTTAAAATAAACAGTGCCTTTCTCTTTAATAGTTGTAGCATCAGTAACTCTGTCTTCTATTTCATCATATTCATATGAACTCTTGGCCTATAATGTAAAAGAGGATGACCCTTTTAATTAAAGCAATATCTTGGACACAATAAGTAGTAGTCAGACAACAGTAGACACTGAAAACCATCTATTTATAAAGAGATATCTACAATATTGTAGTTGATATAGAACTAGCTAGTGGGCGTCTACAATATAATGATATTCATGACCTAATTACTTATCACTCACAGATTTACCTTAACAAAACTGTCTAGTCTAACAAAATAGGTGACCTCAGTATTAGGAGGGACACCTTTTTCTGTATCTCCTGTCACTCCAAATGCATAACCAGGTTGTATTGTTAACATGACCTCTTCTTTCTCCTTCATTTTCTCCACCCCTTTCTCCACCCCCTCAATTACATTGACCTCCGAACCTATAGGAGAGGTGTTACCCACGTCATGTCTGTGGTGACTCACCTTCTCCTACAATAAACTCCACTTCCCTATCCTCAATGACATGGTCACCAATAGTACCCTTTATATATACTGGAATGAGAAAAAAATTATAACATAATTATATTAGAATATTGTACTAAATTTAAGAGCCACACCCATTGCTCACTAGTACAGTGGATACATCAATTACTAGTACTACTGTAGTTGCTATAGTAACTTGAGTTGCTATAGTAACTACATATTATTAATAGTAGTCTTAAGACAGTAACATAATATATTAACAATACAAGCTATAATCTATTCCTATTACTTTAGTCAGTATATAACATTATATATGTACATTATAATGTAATATGATAGCTAGTATATTATACCATTGACTGTTGATCCCTCCGAGGGTTTCTTGTATCCTGTTCCCTTGGTAACCACACTCATTATTACGCCTCCATCATTGGTAATATCCTCTCCAGTCCAACGAAAGAGTTCAACCTCAAATTGAAGTGTAGAATTAGGAGGGATCTTGTCACCCGAACTACTTTCACCATAACTAAATTCTGGCGAGCACGTCAATAAACATTTCTCTCTTCATTGTAGCCACGCCCACATCCCATCCTTTGATAACTATGATGTCATAATGATGTAATATATTAAACAGCTGTTCAACTTACCTGTCCTTGTTCAAGTTTAAATTAGAAGAGTTCATTTCTCTTAATACTAGAGTCAATACTGTTCCATCTAATAGTCTTCTAAGAGACTACAAATGTACAATGATATTTCACTGTGACTTTAATACATACCATTTGTCTGTTGATAAAAGATGCCACACCCCTTCTGATGTGACACAGTCCCTCCCATATCCCATAATTCTACAAAGAAACTGGTTGGAGTTGATGATAAAGATCTTGTATATTCATGTAACTAAAACAATAGAATAATGTGGGTGTGGTCAATAATGGATGGATGTGGTACCTTGACTTCTACTGAACATCCTACAGTTGACGTGGGATTAGTGAGGACTTCCCCTTCAGATATTAGGCTCACTAAAGAACTCTTACCTACTCCTAATGGCGGCAATATACAATATTAACGTGTGTTTTATAATACCTGTGTCTCCTAGAACAATAACTTTAACTTTCCTGATATTGTCTGAAGACATTGCAGATTGACATAAAAGGGTTAAAAATATCAGAAGGTGTGGGGCTAGGTGAGCCCCACCCAAAAGATCACCAGACACCAGTGGGTGTGTTGTCTCCGACGAAGAACCAATGGCTGCAAGAAGTCTTTCTTTTGAGAAATTATTAGAAGAGAAACCAGCTCTTGATGAATTATGTGAACATATTCGTATTGGTAGTAAATGGTATCAGTTAGGAATCCAGTTAAAACTGGATCCTAAGAAGTTGCGAGATGATATTCAAAAGTTACCAGAAGATTCTACTTACAAAACATCAAGAATGTTTGAGTTGTGGCTAGATACCAACCCTAATGCTACCAGAAGACAAGTGGTAGATGCTTTAAGGAAGGAAGTCATCAAAGAAATCACTGTTGCTCATGAGTATGAGCTGGTCATATTAAGAAAATGTTGTATCTCTGATGGTGAGTGAATCTGGTTGATAAGATAGTGTGTGTGTCATTATTTTTATTACAGGAATGGACTCCTCAGCTACTGAAGCAATTGTTATTCTTTGGCACCATACTGATACACTATCACAGTGTCTGATCAATCCTGTAAAAGTGTCCCAGCTCTTATTTAGTGAGAGATGTATCACTGAAGAAACACTTGATGTAATGGAGACAATGGAGGTTATTCTGAATGAGAAGAAGACAACTCTGTTATCTGCTATACATACAGCAGTATCTTCAGATCACAAGAAGTTGAAAGTGGTAGCTACAGTACTGTCCAAGTTTGAGGAGATGAAAGTTCTATCTGAGAGAATTATCAGTGAATATAGTGAGATATCATTAATTTTAATAATTTATTTTGACATTTCATTATTAAAAGGTCAAAAATTTCCAGAAGACCAGACAACAATAGCTAATGTTCAAGAGGTAGTCATGACAGGTCATAGTAGTTGTGAAGATCATGCCAGTGACATTTTACGTTGTCATTATGGTACTCTCTCTCAATCTCTTCAATATCCAGTTCAAGTAGCAGAACTACTTCATGGAGAGGGAGTCATTTCAGATGATACACTAACTATATCTACTCAGCCATTAATGTCACTACTAAAAGCTGTACGTGGTGCTGTCCATAGCAACTATCAGAACCTAAAAGTGTTTGCCAGTGTACTTCAAAGATTCACTGATAATATACAATTAGGTGATGTCATAATGAATGACTACAGTAAGCTATAAAGTTGATTACATAATGTAATTTTAAAATATTACTAAAATTATAGAGCAATCATTTGAAGACAGAACAACACACACTAAACCATTACTCAGTGAAGGTATAATTTGTTAGTATTAATATTATTATCCTGTTATATCTCTTATTGTAGTATCTTCTCATAGTCTATCTCATGTAAGCAATGAGTCTGTTCAAGGTAATATCCTGTATATTCATGTAATAATATGTACTATGTCATAGATGGGATTTTTGTTCCACGAAGTATGAGTCCCACATTTAATTCAATGAGAGTAAAATTTGGAACAACATTTAGTGAAATCCAAGATGCTATTGAAGAGACGTCTGTAAATTTAGAAAAATTAAAAACCTTCCTCCGAAATTGTTATCCTGACTTCAGTCCTCAGTTAGCTCGTACCAGCAGTAATACACTTGATGACATACTGGAAATTGTTAAAGAAAAATGTACATTGATTGACATTGGTATTTTAAAGGCTATTGCCAAGAGATTTAGTATTACAAAAGCTGATGTTCACATTAAAGCTTATGAAGATGCTATCGAGGAGTTTTGTCATACAGTAACAACACGTTTAAGCCTCCAGGAATCTCTTGTGGTGTCCAACAGTTCTCCTCTCAAATGTGAGACTGCTAAATTTGTTCTCGAATGGGATCCTGACAAGACTTCACTGACTGACATTAAAAACCTTTTGTCAGTTGCCTTTGAAAGATTAAATAAAAGAGTTAAAGTAATTATTGTGACTGAGGGTAACTCCATCATTGTGACCTGTACCTTTCCACTCAGTCTGACAACTTTACTTATTGCCAAAGCTCAGGAGACTCTTGAATCATTGAAGAGGAGAGGATTACTACATCTTACAATTGGTCACTGTACCATTTATGATCATAGAAGAGACAAGGTAAGAGATGAGTAGTATTAGACAACAGTTACTACATGTGTTGTTTATTGATACATAGGAGGTTAGAACTATTGTAGAAGAGAACACAAAGGAGTTGAGAAGTCAACTGGAACTAGAACAAACCATGCGAAAAAAGATGACTATACAAATATCATCTATTGTCAGACAAAATGAAGGTATATTGTGTACAACTATTGTTTTATTTAATAGCTGTCTATTATATGATATATCTGATTAATAACTTAATGTTCCTTTATATAGAAACAAGAGAAATGAAAGAAAAAACAATTGAACATTTGACGTCACTTGTGAAAACAAAGGAAGGTAAATTAATACAACAGCAATCACAAGTCCAATGTTGTCAGTATTTTACATAATATATTAGTGATCAATTGTCTTCTCATTTTATATAAAGCATTTGAGAAGAATATACTGTCAGTGTCTGCTGAGAGACAGAAAGAGCTAGAGACACTACAAGAAATAATAACGTCAATGACTTTACAACTAAGGGAGAGAGACCAACAGATTGAGGAGTTAAAGCAGAGCTTGAAAGGTAACTGGTATTAGTCACTTCTCATTATATGACATTGTTACTAGATCTAGCATTCATACCAAAGACTCGTAAACCAGTAACTGATCAAGGATTTGAGGAGACTCAAACACAGTCCAGTCAGGAAGAGACATCACTTATCACTGAAACTACAGGTAGTACTATTCAATATATATAAATAGTCTTATAATACTCTTGTAGAATCTCTACCAATATCAGAGTTAAAAGATCAGTTAAAGGGTTCAGTTAATGATAAAGAAGACAGTTCATTACCTCATCCAAGTAGGTTATATTGTAATTTGTATTATTATAACAAAGTAAAAAGAATGTTTATTGATGTAATATACTAATACAATCCTTTAGTTAATATGATAGCAATGATAGAATTATATTTATTGTTCTTCTGTAGCAATATCAACACTCAGTAGACTCTTCCTGTTAGCAAAATTTAATAATAAGCCCCGCCTCTATTAGCTCGTTGCCATAGTAACCATATTCAGTAAACAGTAATGGCTTCCTTTCTTCTTCAGTGTGTTGTCTATGTATTGTAGTGTGTTATAGTATATATTACTATGTGTGTACTATACTATATACTAACTCTGTTTTATAATAGGAGACACTGGAAGTGTTCAGTGGTATGATTTTCAGTGGAGAGATGTTAACAATAGTGTATGGCTCACTAGACCAAGTGTAGCACAAAGTGAAGATGTTATAAGTAAATTAATAAAAGAACAACAAACAGGAAAAGAATGGAGTATTGATCTCAACTCATCATCTCCTGAAAGTACTGCAGTTATTATAAACAATCTTAATAAGTGTACAGTGTGGAGACTTTATATATACAACACTTCATTGGACAGTAAGTGTGTATCGATATTATCAGAGATACTAAAAACTAATAAAACAATAAAGAGACTAGAGCTGGTGTCCTCTTCACTTACTGGTGGTATCAAACAAGTCAGTGATAGTCTCTGTAATAATGAAACACTTGAACAGTTAGTGTTAGCTAATGTTACTGATATCACAGATGAAGATATGACTCACTTATCTACTATATTAGCAACTAATACAACTTTAAAAGTACTATGTCTCTACAACTGTAACATCACTGATAATGGAGTCCAATATATCTGTGAAGGACTTACTAAAAACCAAACATTGACTTTGTTGAACATCGGACATAATCCTCAGATCACTTCAGTTAGTACCAGTACAATAGCAGATCTAATACAAACTACTACATCACTGACAACACTACTTCTCGACAATACTTCACTGAACAATGATGATATCAAGGCAATATGTACATCACTAACTAAAAATATTACAATATGGAAACTATGGTTATCAAGAGAACATAAAGAGTATTGTATGAAGTTAGACAGTTATCAAGTTATTAAAGACAGACTTGAGTTCTCGTAATAGTAAGCAGTTTGTTGTTTATTCTTAATCTGTCTTCTCGCTCACTTTTATTTTCTTTTTAAATTTCTCTTGACATTATCTTCTCTTTTTTTATTAATAATTTCTTTCCCTAACAAAACTAATAGACAATAAAAATAGAGCAGTTTTGCTCAACACTTACTTCTCTAACGTCGCACTTTTTTGCTCTCTGACAGCTGGTCATTTGGCGCTTGAGTTAATTATTTATGGGTGTGGTCTCATTTTTAACCCCTTTGTTAAGAATTTGTTTGACTTTTGAAGAGAGTTTGAAAAAAACATACTTTAAACAATTTTCTTAACTGAAAGTAGAGAAGTCAACATCTCCTTTTTTATTTTCAGTGGAGGTAGAAGACTACACATTATTAATATAACTAGACTATTGAAGTCAGTTCAGTTGATCAAGTTATATATAGATATTTTTGATATAGAGAAGTTTACTCACTAACATAATAAATGATGGGATGATGTTAATTGACCTCAACTTACTCTATATTCTATGAACAATGTACATATCACTTGTAAAGGAGATTCTATTGAGGACAAGAGAGGAACAATTTGTATATAAACCTTTAACCTTAAACTGGATACAGTATATTAAATGTGGAATATTATGTGAAGTGAGTTAAAGTAATTGGAAGCAATTATTACCCTCTCTCTCCCTCCATATATCAGTCATTAAGGTAATGACATCATATATTATTATATTGAGGTAATAATGACATCATTAATATCATAATGTCTCTTAGGATAGAGTGTAGGAATTATCTCATTTTAATATATCTGTTATATTTTAGAATGTTCTGTTTTATCTGATTTCTTAACATGTAATTTATCTTACCTATAAAGTAGTATCAGCTGTTACTATATATTTTAAATTTGAGGTAGACTAATAAAATATACTACTTGATCATACAGGAAGGATTGATTTACAATTTTAACAGATTGTCATGCATAATTTTAAACATCTATTACTAATTTTACTACATACCTTGTCTCTTTGTAGACTAAAGGTTCAGTTGTGTTATCTACCATCAGTTGTACTATAGCTTCTTTTGTACTTGGAAAGATAGCAGTGGCTAGTTAAGACTTTGTTTGTGTTGGTATTCTTTCTTGCATTTAGGGCAAATGTAAATGTGAGGCTGTGATGGTTTAGAAAGAGGAGACTTATTCTGTTTTCCTGATTTATTGGTAGAACTTGATTTAAGAGACAACAGTGTAATTTTATTGTTACTTCTATCTGTTAAAGCATTAGGAAGTTGTGACTGCTCATTAAATAAAGATTGAAGTAGTGAACCACGAGTTGCTTGTTTTGATGTTTGAAAGTTTGATTTCTTTTGTTTTAAGTATGATGATGGAGATGACATTGATGATAATACTGGTGCTGTAGATTTTCACTTTTCCATTGCTGCATTGCTATAGGAGTTCAATTGCTCATCAGTATCACACCTAATGGTATTATAGTCTGATATTATTACATCAGCTGTATTATATTGTATACTGTATACAATAACTTTGAGTTATGTAGTTCATGTAAAATTTTATATCTAAATCTAGATATGTCCTATTGTGTTGTCATATTAATCAACACCTTTACTTTTTAATACATACTGAAAGCAAGGCTTTACTTCACTTAAAATATATAGCGCCATCTAATTGTTAAGTGTTTGAAATAACTAAAATGATTAACTATACTCACCATTATAGCAAAGACTCCACAGTCAGAACCATTCCTTTGAACTGGAGCACTCTATACATTTACCAGTATATGATTATTATTAATGACTGTCTTACCCAGTGTAGATCTACCTTCCAATTATTCCATTGAAATGACTCACTTTCTCTAACATATATCAATGACTTATGAGTTGACTATATGTATATATGATATTTAGGAATAATGGTTTGTTAGGAGTTAACTTGTGTCCCACTAACATGATCTTCTTAAGATAGGAAAATCCAGATAATGGATTAAATGAGTCAGTATAGTGGAGTGTCTTGGATTGAAAATCAACATATTACTAATAACTGTTTATGTCATACCTGAACAGTTACTTGTAGATTTGATTGGTTACTTTAAGAAGATCTGGACAATCCACATTTTAGATATTCAATTGTATTATGTTAAATATACATTTTATGTACATATGTGTTCTTACTAGTAGTAGTTATTGTAGTATCAGTTAATTTGTGTACACTGGTGTCACTTATGATTACATTAATATATCAAAACTTAAAGCACTAATATTGACTATAACTACATCTCTTTGATTTGAAGAAGAACTTAGTAAGATATTCATGGGCATCTTCCTGATCACCTGGAGACCAGTGTGGAATGAATTCTATAAAATATGTAATTTACTTCATATTAGTTTTGTCAATTACTGTTTAGTTGATTGTAGATCACTGTTAGTTGTATCACCTTAGCCCCTTCCTGTATGCAGAGATTCTACAATCTTTTTATCAAGCATATGCAGCATAATGTAGCTAAGAGTACATTTATATCATTATGATATTGACAATAACAATTGTTACTGCATTCTTTATGTTTATTTATATATTCTTGTAGGAGAGGAATATAAAGATTGTCTTTGTGTTTGTAAAGCAAGTGTTTCCTAGATTAGATTGAGTCCATCACAGTTCTCACTAGTCCGAACTGAGCAACAATATAATTTGTATTATGTTTTATTACTGTTTATTATTCATTTAAAATGTATAATTATAATAATTATGGAGACCACGCCCATTATGAATATTAATTTTGTTCCGGCTAGGAGCGGTTGGGTTACATGAGCCCCACCCAAAAGATCACCAGTGGGCGTATTGTCTTCAACGAAGAAGCAATGGCTGCAAGAAATCTTTCTTTTGAGAAATTATTAGAAGAGAAACCAACTCTTGATGAATTATGTGAACATATTCGTATTGGTAGTAAATGATATCAGTTAGGAATCCTGTTAAAACTGGATCCTAAGAAGTTGCGAGATGATATTCAAAAGTTACCAGAAGATTCTACTTACAAAACATCAAGAATGTTTGAGTTGTGGTTAGATACCAACCCTAATGCTACCAGAAGACAAGTGGTAGATGCTTTAAGGAAGGAAGTCATCAAAGAAATCACTGTTGCTCATGAGTATGAGTTGGTCATATTAAGAAAATATTGTATCTCTGATGGTGAGTGAATCTGGTTGATAAGATAGTGTGTGTCATTATTTTTATTACAGGAATGGACTCCTCAGCTACTGAAGCAATTGTTATTCTTTGGCACCATACTGATACACTATCACAGTGTCTGATCAATCCTGTAAAAGTGTCCCAGCTCTTATTTAGTGAGAGATGTATCAGTGAAGAAACACTTGATGTAATGGAGACAATGGAGGGTATTCTGAATGAGAAGAAGACAACTCTGTTATCTGCTATACATACAGCAATATCTTCAGATCACAAGAAGTTGAAAATAGTAGCTACAGTACTGTCCAAATTTAAGGAGTCTAAAATTCTATCTGAAACAATTATCAGTGAATATAGTGAGAGAACAATTTCATATTACCTGGTTTAATGGTGGTATTTTCTCTTGAATGTCTATAGCTCAGATATATGACCAGATGAAGACTGATATTGCTCAAGAGATAGGAACAACAAGTCTTAATGATACAATGGAGGTTACAGAATCTGGAAATTGGATTACATCAGAGGACACTACTTATAAGGTTACTGTATGTACAATTACTACTACTAGATGTTACTATGGTGTCACAGGAATCTAATGTGATGACAAAGTGGGATGTGTTAAATCCAAGTGGAAAGCGACCACTAGAAGATAAAGAGATATCGGATGAGGATTTAAAAAGGAAGAAGGAGAGACATGATTTAGAACAAACATCTGATTATAGTGGTAGATTTATAAGTGAACTGTATTTATAAATTTTATTTATTTTATTATAGTTCGTGCCAGTGACATTTTACGTTGTCATTATGGTACTCTCTCTCAATCTCTTCAATATCCTGTTAGAGTAGCAGAGGTGCTCTGTGGAGAGAGAGTTATTTCACAAGCAACTTTTTCTACAGTAAGAAGTACTGCAGAATCTCAGTCTGAAGAAAAAGCATTGTTTGTCCTGTTAAGAGCTATACGTCATGCTGTACATAGTAACCATAGTAACCTTGTAGTATTTGCTAGTGTACTGTTAAAAATTACTAGCAATGTACCATGTGCTAAGGATATGTTGAAGGATTATGGTAAGTACATATGATTTATAATTATAACACTAATATTGACATAGAGAAGGCATTTCCTAGTAATGAAATATTGGATGAACACTCTATTAATACTGTAGTTAGTGAAGGTATAATATGATACATTAAGATCATAATATCATTGAGTCAAATTAGATAATTCATCAACTACTACACCAGTAGCTTCAGTTAATAGCAGTTTAAGTCAAGGTAATAATTTATATTGATAAATTGTCATTGAAAGATCACTTATTAGACCTAACATTATCTACAGTTTCAAATGAAAACAGTTCAGCTTCAAGTCAAAGTTAGTATTACAAGAATGTAGGAGAACTAATTACTAATTACTATTACTAATTACAGATAATGTATTAAAGGAAGTTAGAATTCCTCGAAAGGTTGGGCATATTTTTGGATCAATTAAAAGAGAATATGCAATAGCCTTCAGTAATATCCGAAAAGCTATCAACAAAACGCCTCCACCTCTGGATGAATTGAAACAATTTCTTAAAGATGGTTATTCCCACCTCAAATCTCAAATAGCTCATTCTGCCTCCATTGATGATGTTCTAGATGTTGTTAATGATCATTGTACATTGATCAATATCAGTTGTTTAGAGGGTATTGTGAAGCACTTCAAAATCAAAGAAGCTGAGACACATATACAAGCATACAAAGATGTTGTTCAGTCATTTTGTAAAGAAATAAAAGCTTCTCTTTGTTTAAACGAAAGTTTTAAAGTTACAAACACTCCTGCTCTTCTCCAATGTGAGACAGCTGTCTTTGTCTTGAATTGGAATCCTAAAGATTGTACATTAGAAGATATCGAGGATATCCTTTCAGAATCATTTGAAAGAGATGTGGAGATTCGTTACTTAGCAAAAGGCAACTCCATCATTGTCACTTGTTTTTTTCCACTCAATCTAACAACTCTACTTATTGCCAGAGCTCAGGAGACTCTTGAATCATTGAAGAGGAGAGGATTACTACAACTTACAATTGGTCACTATACCATTTATGATCATAGAAGAGACAAGGTTAGAGATGAGTAGTATTAGACAACAGTTACTACATGTGTTGTTTATTGGTATATAGGAGGTTAGAGCTATTGTAGAAGAGAACACAAAGGAGTTGAGAAGTCGACTTGAACTAGAACAAACCATGCGGAAAAAGATGACTATACAAATGTCATCTATTGTCAGACAAAATGAAGGTATATTGTGTACAACTACTGTTTTATTTAATAGCTGTCTATTATATGAAATATCTGATTAATAACTTAATGTTCCTTTATATAGAAACAAGAGAAATGAAAGAAAAAACAATTGAACACTTGACATCACTTGTGAAAACAAAGGAAGGTAAATTTATACAACAGCAATCACAAGTCCAATGTTGTCAGTATTTTACATAATATATTAGTGATCAATTTTCTTCTCATTTTATATAAAGCTTTTGAGAAGAATATACAGTCAGTGTCTGCTGAGAGACAGAAAGAGCTAGAGACACTACAAGAAATAATAACGTCATTGACTTTACAACTAAGGGAGAGAGACCAACAGATTGAGGAGTTAAAGCAGAGCTTGAAAGGTAACTGGTATTAGTCACTTCTCATTATATGACATTGTTACTAGATCTAGCATTCATACCAAAGACTCGTAAATCAATAACTGAAGACAGTTCCTTACCTCATCCAAGTAGGTTATATTGTAATTTGTATTATTATAACAAAGTAAAAAGAATGTTTATTGATGTAATATACTAATATAATCCATTACATTCTCCAATGTTAGTATCATAACAATAATTTGTTTTGTCTACTAGTAATGGTTGTGGGTGTGAATACACAGTGTTATTATGTAGTTTGTGGTTTACATAAAAAGTATCCTGTAGACAATATTTATTATGTATATGGTTTATTAAACCCTTCCTCCTTTTGTGAGATTAGGAATATGTATCACAGGAACTGTTAGTCTCATCCCCAGACGTCTACTAACTTAGTTCGAGAAAGGACATCTAGTAACTTTAGTTCAATTCCTCAGATTTGACAGTGACATTTATAACATCATACCCTAGGAGTATTCTGATTGGTGAGTCAAAAAATTGGTTTAAATACAAGGAATTGGACTAAAGTCACCAGGTGCCTTTCCCCACATTAAGCAAGTTGGCATCTGGGGATGAGACCAAGGAACTGCAAACTCTCCATAGATCCTTAATTAGAGAAGAAACTGAGGGGAAATCCCTAGAATAATTATTTATAAAAATATAAAACAGTTATATCAACTATTGAGTACAATGTGACAAATAGAGAGAAAATGCTTTTAAGAGAACAAAAACTGAGTAAAGAAGATATACTAAATGTCCTAACCTGAAGTTTGTATATGGTGACCACGCCTTTATGAATAATTAATTAGATATTTTTTCATAAGTCTTCACACACCAACAACAGACATTTTACTATATGCCTGCTCAAGAAAATAGCTAGCAATGAAAGAGTCAATAAAATGGAGGAAATATCACAATAACAAAAACACTATACACTTATATTGTAATGTTAAAATGCATAAATTTAAATTTACATTGACATCACCTATATATGATATCTCTATATGTAATAATATCAGCAGATATAGACTGAGGAGATATCTAAGACTACATGTAATGATCATTGGGGAAACCATGTAGATCTATGAAGTAGACATTCTTTGAGTCTCAAAACATAACAACACAACTAGTACTTCAACACTATTATAATACTTTATGTACAGTGTTTCTATAGTGATGTGTCAGTTTAAACATTATCGTAGTTGTTTCATTTCCTTTTGTGACTTCAGTATACAAATCTCTAATGTATTAATAACCACACCCACTTATTTCATACACTGTAAACATTATCGTCATTGCTTTATACAAAGCTTTTATGTTACAATACTAACTTAAAAGTTGACTTAATTCATACATAGCCTCTTTTACAAACAACTGCTGTCTCTTCACTATATTTGTCAGTAGAGGACAATAACTGACATTATTTTGGATAGTATCACAGTGTTAATGTAAACAGACAAATAGTTAGTAACAAAACGAATTATGTCTTGAAAGTTTCCTGTTATACAATATATGGAATTATATAACATATGTGGGTGGAGCACTATTATGAATGATTATTGGTTATTATAGACAAGATGTTATTTTTCCTTTATTGATTGTCAAAGCAATCTACTTGTCGCCATATCAACATTTGGTAGTAATTCTGTGATTAACTAATTAAATAATTCTGTAGCCATGCAGTGGCCTCTTCCTGTTAGCATAAGTTTTTAATAAGCCCCTATAACTCGTTACCATAGTAACCATAGTCTGTAAACAGTAATGGCTTCCTTTCTTCTTCAGTGTATTGTCTGTGTATTGTAGTGTGTTATAGTATATATTACTATGTGTGTACTATACTATATACTAACTCTGTTTTATAACAGGAGACACTGGAAGTGTTCTGTGGGATGATGATGACAATAAAGTTATACTGACTGGACCAAGTGTAGTAGAAAGTGAAGATGTTATAAGTAAATTAACAAAAGAAGAACAAACAGGAAAAGAATGGAGTATTGATCTCTTCTCATCATCTCCTGAAAGTACTGCAGTTATTATAAACAATCTTAATAAGTGTACAGTGAGGAGTCTTTATATAGTGAACACTTCATTGGACAGTGAGTGTGTATCGATATTATCAGAGATACTAAAAACTAATAAAACAATAAAGAGACTATGGCTGGACTCCTCTTCACTTACTGGTGGTATCAAACAAGTCAGTGACAGTCTCTGTAATAATAAAAAACTTGTACAGTTATGGTTGTATAATGTTACTGGTATCACAGATGAAGATATGACTCACTTATCTACTATGTTAGCAACTAATACAACTTTAAAAGAGCTATGTCTCTTCAACTGTAACATCACTGATAATGGAGTCCGATATATCTGTAAAGGACTTATTAAAAACCAAACATTGACTAAGTTGAACATCGGACGTAATCGTCAGATCACTTCAGTTAGTACCAGTACAATAGCAGATCTAATACAAACTACTACATCATTGACAAGACTATATCTCTACGATACTTCACTGAACAATGATGATATCAAGACAATATGCACATCACTAACTAAAAATACTACAATAAGGGAACTATACTTATCAAGTCAACATGAAGAGTATTGTATAAAGTTAGACAATTATCAAGTTATTAAAGACAGACTTGTTTTCCAGTAATAGTAAGTAGTTTGTTGTTTATTCTTAATCTGTCTTCTCGCTCACTTTTATTTTCTTTTTACATCTCTCTTGACATTATTTTCTCTTCTTTTATTAACAATTTCTTTCCCTAACAAAACTAATAGACAATAAAAATAGAGCAGTTTGCTCAACACTTACTTCTTTAACGTCACACTTTTTTGTTCTTTGATAGCTGGTCATTTGAGCCTGTGAGATTAATTATTTATGGGTGTGGTCTCATTTTTAACCCCTTTGTGGAGATTTTGTTTGCTTGCTTTTTACTTTCCGAAGAGTTTGAAGGAAAACATAACAATTTAGAATTTAACTACTTAGAGAAATCAACACCTCCTTTCTTATTTTCAGAGGAGGTAGAAGACTACACATTATAAATATAACTAGACTATTGAAGTCAGTTCAGTAGATCAAGTTATATATAGATATTTCTGATATAGAGAAGTTTGTTCACTAACATAATAAATGATGGGATGATGTTAATTGACCTCAACTTACTCTATATTCTATGAACAATGTACATATCACTATTGTAAAGGAGATTCTATTGAGGACAAGAGAGGAACAATTTGTATATAAACCTTTAACCTTAGTACCCTTTATATATACTGGAATAAAAAAAACTATAACATAATTATATTAGAATATTGTACTAAATTTAAGAGCCACACCCATTGCTCACTAGTACAGTGGATAGATCAATTACCAGTACTAATGTAGTTGCTATAGTAACTACATATTATTAATAGTAGTCTTAATACAGTAACATAATATATTAACAATACAAGCTATGATCTGTTCCTATTACTTCAGTCAGTATATAACATTATATATGTACATTATAATGTAATATGATAGTTAGTATATTATACCATTGACTGTTGATCCCTCCGAGGGTTTCTTGTATCCTGTTCCCTTGGTAACCACACTCATTATTACATCTCCATCATTGGTAATGTCCTCTCCAGCCCAACGAAAGAGTTCAACCTCAAATTGAAGTGTAGAATTAAGAGGGATCTTGTCACCTGAACCACTTTCACCATAAGCAAATTCTGGTGAACAAGTCAATAAACATTTCTCTCTTCATTGTAGCCACGCCCACATCCCATCCTTTGTAACTATGATGTCATAATGATGTAATCTATTAAACAGCTGTTCAACTTACCTGTCCTTGTTCAAGTTTAAATTAGAAGAGTTCATTTCTCTTAATACTAGAGTCAATACTGTTCCATCTAATAGTCTTCTAAGAGACTACAAATGTACAATGATATTTCACTGTGACTTTAATACATACCGATTATCTGTTGATAAAAGATACCACGCCCCTTCTCATGTGACACAGTCCCTCCCATATCCCATAATTCTACAAAGAAACTGGTTGGAGTTGATGATAAAGATCTTGTATATTCATGTAACTAAAACAATAGAATAATGTGGGTGTGGTCAATAATGGATGGATGTGGTACATTGACTTCTACTGAACATCCTACAGTTGACGTGGGATTAGTGAGGACTTCCCCTTCAGATATTAGACTCACTAAAGAACTCTTACCTACTCCTAATGGCGGCAATATACAATATTAACGTGTGTTTTTATAATATCTGTGTCTCCTAGAACAATAACTTTAAATTTCCTGATATTGTCTGAAGACATTGCAGCTTGACATAAAAGGGTTAAAAATATTAGAAGGTGTGGTCCTAGGTGAGCCCCACCCAAAAGGTCACCAGTGGGTGTGTTGTCTCTGACGAAGAAGCAATGACTGCAAGAAATCTTTTATTTGAGAAATTATTAAAAAAGAAACCATCTCTTGATGAATTATGTGAACATATTCACATTGGTGGTAAATGGTATCAGTTTGGAATCCTGCTTAAACTTGATTCCAAGAAGTTGGATGATATTCGTAGACAACCTGATGATTCTACTTACAAGACATTAAAAATGTTTGAGTTGTGGTTGAACACCAACCCTAATGCTACCAGAAGACAAGTTGTAGATACTTTGAAGAAAGAAGTTATTGAAGAAAACACTGTTGCTCATAAATATGAGTTGGTCATGTTAAGAAAATGTTGTATCTCTGATGGTGAGTGAATCTGGTTGATAAGATAGTGTGTGTGTCATTATTTTTATTACAGGAATGGACTCCTCAGCTACTGAAGCAATTGTTATTCTTTGGCACCATACTGATACACTATCACAATGTCTGATCAATCCTGTAAAAGTGTCCCAGCTCTTATTTAGTGAGAGATGTATCAGTGAAGAAACACTTGATGTAATGGAGACAATGGAGGGTATTCTGAATGAGAAGAAGACAACTCTGTTATCTGCTATACATACAGCAGTATCTTCAGACCACAGGAAGTTGAAAGTAGTAGCTACAGTACTGTCCAAGGTTGAGGAGACAAAAGTTCTATCTGAGAGAATTATCAGTGAATATAGTGAGATATCATTAATTTTAATAATTTATTTTAACATTTCATTATTAAAAGGTCAAAAATTTCCAGAAGACCAGACAACAATAGCTAATGTTCAAAAGGTAGTCATGACAGGTCATAGTAGTTGTGAAGATCATGCCAGTGACATTTTACGTTGTCATTATGGTACTCTCTCTCAATCTCTTCAATATCCAGTTCAAGTAGCAGAACTACTTCATGGAGAGGGAGTCATTTCAGATGATACACTAACTATATCTACTCAGCCATTAATATCACTACTAAAAGCTGTACGTGGTGCTGTCCATAGCAACTATCAAAACCTAAAAGTGTTTGCCAGTGTACTTCAAAGATTCACTGATAATATACAATTAGGTGATGTCATAATGAATGACTACAGTAAGTTATAAAGTTGATTACATAATGTAATTTTAAAATATTACTAAAATTATAGAGCAATCATTTGAAGACAGAACAACACACACTAAACCATTACTCAGTGAAGGTATGGTTTGTTAGTATTAATATTATTATCCTGTTATATCTCTTATTGTAGTATCTTCTCATAGTCTATCTCATGTAAGCAATGAGTCTGTTCAAGGTAATATCCTGTATATTCATGTAATAATATGTACTATGTTATAGATGGGATTTTTGTTCCACGAAGTATGAGTCCCACATTTAATTCAATGAGAGTAAAATTTGGAACAACCTTTAACAAAATTCGAAATGTTATTAAAGAGATGTCTGTAACTTGTGAAAACTTGAAAACATTTCTCCAAGATTGTTATCCTGACCTCACCCCTCAATTATCACGTACCAGCACTAACACACTTGATGGTGTACTAGAAATTGTCAAAGTTAAATGTACATTGATTGATATTAACATTTTAAAAGCCATTGTTGACCAATTTAATGTTGAAGAAGCTGATGTTCACATTAAAGCTTATGAAGATGCTATTGAGGAGTTTTGTCGTACAGTTACAGCACGTCTAAGTCTCCAGGAATCTCTTGTGGTGTCCAACAGTTCTCCTCTCAAATGTGAGACTGCTAAGTTTGTTCTCGAATGGGATCCTGACATAACTTCACTGACTGATATTAAAAACCTTTTGTCAGTTGCCTTTGAAAGATTAAATAAAAGAGTTAAAGTAATTATTGTGACTGAGGGTAACTCCATCATTGTGACCTGTACCTTTCCACTCAGTCTGACAACTTTACTTATTGCCAAAGCTCAGGAGACTCTTGAATCATTGAAGAGGAGAGGATTACTACAACTTACAATTGGTCACTGTACCATTTATGATCATAGAAGAGACAAGGTAAGAGATGAGTAGTATTAGACAACAGTTACTACATGTGTTGTTTATTGATATATAGGAGGTTAGAGCTATTGTAGAAGAGAACACAAAGGAGTTGAGAAGTCGACTGGAACTAGAACAAACCATGCGGAAAAAGATGACTATACAAATGTCATCTATTGTCAGACAAAATGAAGGTATATTGTGTACAACTACTGTTTTATATAATAGCTGTCTATTATATGATATATCTGATTAATAACTTAATGTTCCTTTATATAGAAACAAGAGAAATGAAAGAAAAGACAATTGAAAATTTGACGTCACTTGTGAAAACAAAGGAAGGTAAATTAATACAACAGCAATCACAAGTCCAATGTTGTCAGTATTTTACATAATATATTAGTGATCAATTTTCTTCTCATTTTATATAAAGCATTTGAGAAGAATATACTGTCAGTGTCTGCTGAGAGACAGAAAGAGCTAGAGACACTACAAGAAATAATAACGTCAATGACTTTACAACTAAGGGAGAGAGACCAACAGATTGAGGAGTTAAAGCAGAGCTTGAAAGGTAACTGGTATTAGTCACTTCTCATTATATGACATTGTTACTAGATCTAGCATTCATACCAAAGACTCGTAAACCAGTAACTGATCAAGGACTCGAGGAGACTCAAACACAGTCCAGTCAGGAAGAGACATCACTTATCACTGAAACTACAGGTAGTACTATTCAATATATATAAATAGTCTTATAATACTCTTGTAGAATCTCTACCAATATCAGAGTTAAAAGATCAGTTAAAGGGTTCAGTTGATGATAAAGAAGACAGTTCATTACCTCATCCAAGTAGGTTATATTGTAATTTGTATTATTATAACAAAGTAAAAAGAATGTTTATTGATGTAATATACTAATACAATCCTTTAGTTAATATAGTAGCAATGATAGAATTATATTTATTGTTCTTCTGTAGCAATATCAACACTCAGTAGACTCTTCCTGTTAGTAAAATTTAATAATAAGCCCCGTCTCTATTAGCTCGTTGCCATAGTAACCATATTCAGTAAACAGTAATGGCTTCCTTTCTTCTTCAGTGTGTTGTCTATGTATTGTAGTGTGTTATAGTATATATTACTATGTGTGTACTATACTATATACTAACTCTGTTTTATAATAGGAGACACTGGAAGTGTTCGGTGGAATGATTTTGATTTAGATTTTGATGGCAATAGTGTATGGCTCACTAGTCCAAGTGTAGTACAAAGTGAAGATGTTATAAGTAAATTAATAAAAGAACAACAAACAGGAAAAGAATGGACTATTTATCTCAGCTCATCATCTCCTGAAAGTACTGCAGTTATTATAAACAATCTTAATAAGTGTACAGTGAGGAGACTTGATATATTGCACACTTCATTGGACAGTAAGTGTGTATCGATATTATCAGAGATACTAAAAACTAATAAAACAATAAAGAAACTACAGCTGTGGTACTCTTCACTTACTGGTGGTATCAAACAAGTCAGTGACGGTCTCTGTAATAATGAAACACTTGAACAGTTAGTGTTGTATCGTGTTACTGGTATCACAGATGAAGATATGACTCACTTATCTACTATATTAGCAACTAATACAACTTTAAAAGAACTATGGCTCCCCTACTGTAACATCACTGATAATGGAGTCCGATATATCTGTGAAGGACTTACTAAAAACCAAACATCGACTTTGTTGAACATCGGACATAATCGTCAGATCACTTCAGTTAGTACCGGTACAATAGCAGATCTAATACAAACTACTACATCACTGACAGAACTATATCTCTACGATACTTCACTGAACAATGATGATATCAAGACAATATTCACATCACTAACTAAAAATACTACAATAAGGAAACTATACTTATCAAGAGAACATGAAGAGTATTGTATGAAGTTAGACAGTTATCGAGTTATTAAAAACAGACTTGTGTTCGTGTAATAGTAAGTAGTTTGTTGTTTATTCTTAATCTGTCTTCTCGCTCACTTTTATTTTCTTTTTAAATTACTCTTGACATTATCTTCTCTTCTTTTATTAACAATTTCTTTCCCTAACAAAACTAATAGACAATAAAAATAGAGCAGTTTTGCTCAACACTTACTTCTCTAACGTCGCACTTTTTTGCTCTCTGACAGCTGGTCATTTGGCGCTTGTGACTGAGATTAATTATTTATGGGTGTGGTCTCATTTTTAACCCTTTGTGGAGATTTTGTTTGACTTTTTGAAGAGTTTGAAAAAAACATACTTTAACAATTTTCTTAACTACTTAGAGAAATCAACACCTCCTTTCTTATTTTCAGATGAGGTAGAAGACTACACATTATTAATATAACTAGACTATTGAAGTCAGTTCAGTTGATCAAGTTATATATAGATATTTCTGATATAGAGAAGTTTGTTCACTAACATAATAAATGATGGGATGATGTTAATTGACCTCAACTTACTCTATATTCTATGAACAATGTACATATCACTATTGTAAAGGAGATTCTATTGAGGACAAGAGAGGAACAATTTGTATATAAACCTTTAACCTTAAACTGGATACAGTATATTAAATGTGGAATATTATGTGAAGTGAGTTAAAGTAATTGGAAGCAATTATTACCCTCTCTCTCCCTCCATATATCAGTCATTAAGGTAATGACATCATATATTATTATATTGAGGTAATAATGACATCATTAATATCACAATGTCTCTTAAGATAGAGTGTAGGAATTATCTCATTTTAATATTATCTGTTATATTTTAGAATGTTGTTTTATCTGATTTCTTAACATGTAATTTATCTTACCTATAAAGTAGTACCAGCTGTTACTATATATTTTAAATTTGAGGTAGACTAATAAAATATACTACTTGATCATACAGGAAGGATTGATTTACAATTTTAACAGATTATCATGCATAATTTTAAACATCTATTACTAATTTTACTACATACCTTGTCTCATTATAGACTAAAGGTTCAGTTGTGTTATCTACCATCAGTTGTACTATAGCTTCTTTTGTACTTGGAAAGATAGCAGTGGAGTACCTCCTGGTCTTCTCTCACATGAACACATTAATGACAATAATTTAAAGTACCAACAAACTCATTGATCAGGTCTTGATACTCAATCACTTGATGACTCCAGTATTAGTTCAAAGTACTGGATATAATCCTGTTATTAACACCTGATATTATCATACTGATAACAGTATTAACTATTGTGTGTGTATACAATTAAAACAATGTAGAAAATGTAAAGGAAAATAAACAAAGATAATTAACAATGAATAATTAATTATTATTACATAATAAAAGTATTCTCCTAACAATAGTAACAAATCATTAACAATAGAGTCAGGGACTTAACAATAAACAAAAAGATAAACAATTGATAATTACTACAATGTAACAATGTATAGTAGACAATACACTATTATCATGTGATGTTAGGATTGAACTGGTTCCTCTTGTTTGGTTTCTTCTTCCTCCATTGTTTGTGCTATAGCATCTTTCTCTGGTGATCCACTCTGTGCTGTATCCTCCATTGGTTCAACTTCTGATGGCTCTCTATAATAATATATGTTAAGTTATATGTATCTATCTGTCCATTAATCTCTTTCATCTGTCCATTTCATTCATTCATCTATTTGGCAATCAACCTATCCATCCATTTTACTGTCTATCCATCCATTATTTCCTGACCTTTTGCCAAGGTTCTTAAACATATTTGCGTACAACCTTTTATCTTTCTCTAATTGTTGTCGTACCTTCTGTCGACAAACCTGAATCTGTTGAAGAGCTGAACGATTTCCAGACTCTAGTTTGACAACTTCTTGAAAACATAACATAGCTTCATCATAGTCCTGCATTTTTTGATATGCCTACATTGTACAAGAGAGAGATGAAAGGAACAAGTGATTACATAAAGATGACATACTCACTTGTCCCTTTCTGAAGTGAGCCTTAACATTAGCAGTGTCTTCTTCTAAAACCTGTTGTTTGTAAGAGAAACAATTGGACATTACTAGTTGTAAAATCTGTGTCATTTAAGATCAGGCACAGTGATGTCACACTGGGTCCTAGATTTTCTCTACTGGGTCCTGTTAATACTTACTTTATCACATTGTTCTCTAGCTTCTATAGCCTCATCTAACTTGAGATGACAGGCAGCCATGTTAAGGAGAAGTAAAAGACGGACATTTTTAGTTTGTTCCTTTTCTTCATCTTTATAAATGGAGACTTTATCTACTAGACCATATCCTCGTTTATAAACCTTTAGTGCTAACTTGTATTTTCCTGCTTTAAAATAAACAGTGCCTTTCTCTTTAATAGTTGTAGCATCAGTAACTCTGTCTTCTATTTCATCATATTCATATGAACTCTTAGCCTATAATGTAAAAGAGGATGACCCTTTTAATTAGAGCAATAATTTTAACACAATAAGTAGTAGTCAGACAATAGTAGACACTGAAAACCATCTATTTATAAAGAGATATCTACAATATTGTAGTTGATATAGAACTAGTTAGTGGGTGTCTACAATATAATAATATTCATGACCTAATTACTTATCACTCACAGATTTACCTTAACAAAACTGTCTAGTCTAACAAAATAGGTGACCTCAGTATTAGGAGGGACACCTTTTTCTGTATCTCCTGTTGCTCCAAATGCATAACCAGGTTGTATTGTTAACATGACCTCTTCTTTCTCCTTCATTTTCTCCACTCCTTTCTCCACCCCCTCAATTACATTGACCTCTGAACCTATAGGAGAGGTGTTACCCACGTCATGTCTGTGGTGACTCACCTTCTCCTACAACAAACTCCACTTCCCTATCCTCAATGACATGGTCACCAATAGTACCCTTTATATATACTGGAGTGAGAAAAAATTATAACATAATTATATTAGAATATTATTCTAAATTTAAGAGCCACACCCATTGCTCACTCGTACAGTGGATACATCAATTACTAGTACTACTGTAGTTGCTATAGTAACTTGAGTTGCTATAGTAACTACATATTATTAATAGTAGTCTTAATACAGTAACATAATACATTAACAATACAAGCTATAATCTATTCCTATTACTTCAGTCAGTATATAACATTATATATGTACATTATAATGTAATATGATAGTTAGTATATTATACCATTGACTGTTGATCCCTCCGAGGGTTTCTTGTATCCTGTTCCCTTGGTAACCACACTCATTATTACACCTCCATCATTGGTAATGTCCTCTCCAGCCCAACGAAAGAGTTCAACCTCAAATTGAAGTGTAGAATTAGGAGGGATCTTTTCACCTGAACCACTTTCACCATAAGCAAATTCTGGTGAACAAGTCAATAAACATTTCTCTTCTTTCTTCATTGTAGCCACGCCCACATCCCATCCTTTGATAACCTGTGATGTCACAACGATGTAATATATTAAACAGCTGTTCAACTTACTTGTCCTTGTCCAAGTTTAAATTTAAAGAGTTCATTTCTTTCAACACTAGAGTCAAATATAGTTCCATCCAATAGTCGTCCAGTATAATGGACATATACTTCGTCACCTTCTTTAGGTGTTTCTATTCCAGTTCCTTCTTGAAGTATTTTCTTAAATAGTTTATTATTGTTATTAGGAGATATATCATCACCCCATTCTGGGTTTATTTCAGTAGGTTCTATAGTTTCCATGGCACCAGGTGTTTCATCGGTGGTTTCCACAGTAGGAGGTTCTTCATCGGCCATTTTAAAGATTTCTATATTTTAAAATGAAAGAAAGAATGCAATGAACACGCTCCCAAAATAATGGAGATTATAAAGTAGGTTCCTCGTGGCTTCTTAAATGTTCCACTGCTGAAAATTCTAGAACAATTCCACGTGTGTGTGACGTAATATTGACACACCTTAAGACCACACCCCCTACTCCATCCCCGCCCAAATATATTGAACAAGAAGACACTTGTTCTGTTAATTGGGAAGTAGAGAGATTGTGTGTAGGAAGTTAAAGTAAGTTGCTACCTCTTTTATCTCTACGTATGTCCGTCCTATTTCTAGTATGTCGGGGACTGTCCTAGATAAGGCTACTGCTCTCAAGCATTCTGTTGCTGGTTCAACTATTAATAAAATAGTGTGTAAGGCTTCCAGTCATGACTTAGCAGGGCCAAAGAAGAAACATATTGACTGTAAGTGATATGTGTTAAAAAGAGCTAACAAATTACAAGAAATTTAGTTACTTGAAGCTAGCCTTTTGTTTCTGTATATATTTTGTGCATATAATGTGTTATGACTGGTCTGGTTCCCATACCGAGAACAGGAACGAGGTTGTGTAGGACTCTACTGGCTGTAGCCTAAAATGATCTCATATTTATTACATTATAATATACATAATGTACATGTTATTACATGTACATGTATCTGTTTATATATACAATTGTTTTTATATGTATATGTTTATGTATGTACATGTAAACAACCTTTGTTTTATTGTGTTTAAATGTATTTCCTATATTAACATATTTGTAACAGTAAGTAGCAGCTGTTTTAAATAAATCCAAGTTACCTTGTAGTTGTGGTTATCTCCTATAATATCAATTATTATTAGTGATAATTAGTGTGATGTTTTCTGTCTAGTTTTGATTACCCTGACCAATAATCCTCAAGTTTCAATGCCACAACTTGTTGAGATGATAGGAGATCGTTACAATAATGCTAGTTGGATTGTGGTCATGAAAGCTCTCATTACATCACATAATCTTATGTCATTGGGCAATGAAGTAAGCCACGCCTACATTAATGAATACTTATAGTTACTATGGTAACATTGGTGGTTTGTATGTCTTATATTGTGGCTTCTAAACCACATATTTAGTTTACACTTGATTATTTAGAAATATCTTCAATGTTTGGCTACACGTACTAATCCGTTTGATTTGGAAGCTTTTTCTGATAGAAGTAGTATTCTTGGTAAGTCACATGACACCTATATGTTGATCACGTGACATCATGTGATTGTAGCATCTGAAATGACACGCTATGTTCACAAGTACTCACGTTATTTGGGAGCTGTGTCTAATGGATATCGCTCAACTATTATTGATATTTATAGAGTACCTAGAGGGTAAGTGACCGGTCATAACAAATCAATCATCTCTCTCTCTCTCTCTCTCTCTCTCTAGTGAACATAGCCCATTCAAGACAATGGAACAAGGAAAGGTAGACATAGTTTGTTGTTGTATGTATTGGCAGACATTATCTCATAACATAAACCAAGACATATATCAGTTGCTAACAGACTGTGTCCATAACATAATACCATATATGGTATAATTGTTGATAAATTAAAACTTCTGTTTCAATGACACTACTTGTTAGGTACCAATAGACTGTATTGATTATAGACTTAATTTACACCTCTTATAGAGTGACTGTATCATTTCTAGAATACTTGCTATATTATATCTTGTATCTTGAATAACTATTGTTAATTTCTAGACTTATATTTTTCTTTCTATTTATAGCTCCTCAAAACAGCTGCTAACTTACAGGCACAAATTGATCTACTCTTAGATATTGATGTAAGTATAATAGTTTTGTTGCCATGGTAAATACACCACACCTACCAATTAGATCTCCCAAGGCGAGTTAACTAATGGTGTTATTAATACTGCCTTCTTAATGTTGTACAAGGTAAGTGATTACATCATGACTCCGCCCATAAGACACACCCCTTTGCTTTTAGGACCTGATTAAATTATATTCGGTCTACAATGATGCTCTCATTAATGTTCTGGGTAAGATTGTGTGATGGCCACGCCCATTTTTAGGACATTCATTTTTAGAGTTTTTCTTTGAAATGAAAAAGGCACAGTGCAAAGAAGCCATAGAGGTTTACAGGAAGTTTCTTACACGACAGGAAGGAATCCAGACCTTTCTCAAATTGGCTGAAGTAAGTACTGGAATAGTTGAGGAAAATAAAATAATTAATATTGATAAAGATTGCTGTATTCCTTAAGGTAAACTCCACCCCCTTAAATGATAAGCATTTTATATAGTGTTTGTTTTATTTGTTATATAACATATCATCCATATCTTACCAAATATGGTTAATATTTGAGTATAATACATATACATGTACCACACCCATATACATGTATATATACTACTACCCATATACATGTACATGTACTACTACCCATATACATGTACATGTACTACTACCCATATACATATACATGTACATGTACTACTACCCATATACATGTATATGTACTACTATCCATGTACATGTACAAATGTTTTATTATAAGATCAAGTGAGTAAGTACAAGTAGCATTTAAAATACTTTATAAGAATATTACAATTATTAATGATTGATACAATATATATGATAAAAGTTGAATTTATTTTTATTCCTACATAGGACATTGGAGTTGATCAAAAATCTCATCTAAATCTACGACAAGTTCCAGCTGATCTTCTTACAGCTTTAGAACAACATCTTGGTGAAATGGACGCTATTCGAAAATCAGCTAATACTCAACGACCTAGGTAAGACTAGAAGGTTACTAGTCTCAAGATATCAGTATGAGAGTAAAAGAAGTGTTCTTAATAAGATGTTCTACGTGTATCAAAATTGTTTCCTTCATACTAATGATAATTTTTTATTTCTTTTCTAGCCCTCAAATAAAAGCTGCTTCTGAGAAACTCTCTGAACTTAAAGACCAATCTTCCTCAAGTGGTAGTACCACACCAACTGTCCCCTCGTCCACACCTTTAAGTATGCCATCAGGTGACTCTGAAGCCTTACAAGCTCAAAAGCAAAGATTTGAAGAACTCAAAGTTAGTCAACAAATAATGCTAAATTTATTTTGAAATTATTTTTAGAAACGCGCTTCAGAAAAGAACCTTGGCATTGAAACTTCTTCCTCACTGGAAACCTCGCCTACCCCCACTGGACTTACTGGACGTACTTCTCCTGAGGGGGTGGAGTTTGATAAAATAGCAGCTAGTCGATCTACACCTCAACCCAAACCAAAGTCGTCACTCTTGGATGATCTTGAAGGATTAGATACCCAGTGGGGTAGTAATAATCCCTGGGGGTCATCTTCCTTTGGTGCCGAAGGGGGTGGAGCAACAGCTACTTCATTTAACCCTTTCCAACCTAATCCTACTCCTCCTAATCCATGGGGATCATCAACTACTGGTATGTGTATGGATGTGGGTGTGTCCTTGGTGGGTGCGTCCTTGTTGTTCTGTTGTTCGATTGATAATCTCTATAAATACAAACACTATTCTTTAGGCATTGTTGTTGCAAGCTGGTAAACTGGTTTGACAAACTAGTCAAACCTGTTTGATAAGTCCAGATAATGAGTGTTTGTTTTATTTCATAATATGTTACTATGTTATCTTTTGTTAATCTATTGAGTTTTTAATATAAAAGCCTCTTATGTCAACAATTGGCTTGCATCACTTCAACTTGTCATGATCAGTAATACTAGAGCTTCTCATAATAGACACTTTGAATTAAGGACACCTTCTATATTCAAGTCCCATACTAATACCATAATGTATTATTTAACCCTTATATTGATGTCACTAAGGCCCAGTGTCCATAAGTGTCCATTATTGGGGAACATATTACTCTAATATTCTTCCCTCTTATTCAGGTTATCAAGAAGTTAGTTTGTTCCCACAAAAATCTGGTCCTGATTTTGACACTGTTTTTGGTACTCAACCTATCTCTACAACTAGTGGTAGTAGCTCAAATGGATTTGGAGACATTCTACAACCTATTTCAAGTGGACCACTCGCTACTGTTCCTCAACCTCAATCCAAACCACTAACAACTGATGTTGATTCCAGTTTAGCTCATGCTGCAGCTAATCTCAGTTTAGAGTTGACTAGTGGTAATAAACCTGGTATTACCAATAGTATGATTAAACAAAAGTAAGATTATAACTCAATACTTACCACAGTGACCTAGGATAGCTACCATTAGTAAGCTCTAGACTAGTAAACATCAGTACTTACCACAGTGACCTAGGATAGCTACCATTAGTAAGCTCTAGACTAGTGAACATCAGTACTTACCACAGTGACCTAGGATAGCTACCATTAGTAAGCTCTAGACTAGTGAACATCAGTACTTACCACAGTGACCTAGGATAGCTACCATTAGTAAGCTCTAGACTAGTGAACACCAGTACTTACCACAGTGACCTAGGATAGCTACCATTAGTAAGCTCTAAACTAGTGAACACCAGTACTTACTACAGTGACCTAGGATAGCTACCATTAGTAAGCTCTAAACTAGTGAACACCAGTACTTACCACAGTGACCTAGGATAGCTACCATTAGTAAGCTCTAAACTAGTAAACATCAGTACTTACCACAATAACGTAGGCTCAGTGTTAAAATTCTTCTTTATCATAGACCTTCTCATCAGTGGTCAGTCCCCACAACTCAACAAACCACACTGACAGGAGGTCCCAATTACCAACGTCCACAAATGCTACAATCCACCACTCTACCTCCCACAGGAGCAGCAGGAGGACAACCTGTTGACTGGAATAGGGGTATGTTTGGTAATCATTTTCCTCAACCTATGCCGCCACAACCTCAAATGTATGGCATGGTAAGTGAAAAACCTTAAACCATTACTAATTACATTTAATAAGTTAATTGGATTATAGTATGTGATGTGTATTTTAAGGTTTCATCCATGAATAAGCTTAATTTAAATGGGTGTGGCTCAGAAAATTCCTAGAATGTATGCATGTTAAATTGTAATGTTTTAAATCTCTAAATTTAATAGATGCAATTAATATAGACTAACGACATACATTTTATTAGTAGGACATCCTCCATATTGAGAACACTACTTCTAATCTCTTATTAATACTTTAGTGTATTATACAACCTCTATATTGAGGACACTTGTTCTAGTCCCATACTAATACTTTAGTGTATTATGCAACCTCTATATTGAGGACACCTATAAACTATCAACCACATCCAATTTTCTATTATAAATATTTTATTTATTTATAGTGCAACTAATTTTTGGATATTATTGTTTTGACTTCCATATATTCTATTCATAGCAACCTATGGTGGGTGTTGGGTTCCAGCAACCTTGGCCTCAGCCTCAAACTATGGGAGGTCCTTCTGGATTTACTCAAGGACCATTTTATGGCACAACGCAGGTAAGATATATACTCCAGACCCTTCAGTAATAAATCTATGTAACCCAGACCCTTTTTGGTTTAAAATAATATTGTTGTATTTTGTTTAATGGAAATTGAAATTTGTTTTTTTTCTTCCAGCAACCACCTTCATTCTTTTAGAAGATGCACATTTTAAACTAAAAAACATTTCAAAATCTTTTAGCTGTTTTTTGCTACTGCTCACAGTCAGTGTGTATTATATGTTACTAGTTAAACAATCGTACACTTACTGTACAATTGTTCATATGTTCTCAAACCCTAACATTGTGTGTTAGTATATCTCTACTATGTAGAGATATACTGACACAGCTAATAACTACTATTAATAACTTATTATGTCTTAAGTTTGTTGTCATGGAAACGATAGTATGTTAATTATATTCACATTTTATTTTGTTTACGGCTTTCTTCCACACACACACATACACACATATACAAGTCTGCTGTTAATATTGTTTATTTATGATAAACAATGTGCTATCAATAGTACTTTGGTATACAAGAGTACTACATCACGTGTACTAGCATTGTTTTAATTGTCTGGGTATTAATAATTTTATTATTATTTGATGTACATTATTATAGATCAAGTGGGAAATATAATATAGTATCACTTTTAATTGATTGTCTAGTAATTAAGTGGTTTTTATCATCACTAGTTGAAGATTGTACAATAGTTGGTATTACTCTACTAATGTGTGTTGTTGATAGTTTATTAGTTGATTTAATGAACGGCTCAATGGACAATTGGTCTGATCTAATAAATAGTTCGTTATGCTCAGTGGATGGTTCATTGGTAGAGTGATATTGTCTATTTAACAATATGATAGTAGATTGGTCATGTGATTCATTAATGGATTGGTCAATTAATGGTTCATTAGTAGATTGGTTATATTCACTAGGTAGTTCATTGGTAGATTGGACATGTGGTTCATTGGTAGATTGGACATGTGGTTCATTGGTAGATTGGTCATGTGGTTCATTGGTAGATTGGACATGTGGTTCATTGGTAGTTTGGACATGTGGTTCATTGGTAGATTGGACATGTGGTTCATTGGTAGATTGGACATGTGGTTCATTGGTAGATTGGTCATGTGGTTCATTGGTAGATTGGACATGTGGTTCATTGGTAGATTGGACATGTGGTTCATTGGTAGATTGGTCATGTGGTTCATTGGTAGATTGGTCATGTGGTTCATTGGTAGATTGGTTAAATCTCCTAGGGTGTTGTCGACGTTTCTTGGTTTTTCTCCTTTGGTGTGGTGGACGTGGTACAAAGTGTGAATATGGTGCACGGTGAGGAAGTGGTGGAGAATAATAGACTCTAGAATGTGGTTGATAGGGTAATGGCACATGTGACAGTTGTGGGTGTGGCATATTAACTCCCCTTATGGAAGCTAGATGTAAGTTTGTGATTGGAGGTAGACTTAGAGATCGATGCATTTGTCGTTGACGAAGCTCTGGTGTTGATATTCGTCTCATCATATGATCTGTCACACAATCATAGTCCACTGCTCCTGGAAGATGTGACCTAATGTTCTCAAGTGGACTACCTTGTGTTGCCATGGTGATGTCTTCTTGCTGAGGAGAGTCAGGAAGTAGCTCCATTGTACTTCCTTGACTCATGTCTAAAGGAATAGGACAACTCAAATTTAAAGGACTTAATGTTTCACTGGTGTAGCTATTATTGAAAGGATCATTTGTAGACCCTTGTTCATTTCTCCGATTTGTGAATCTTTGATTTACAGGATCAAATATTGACTGGTCATTTCTTTGATGGGCGTGGCTTTGGTTGAAAGGCTCAGATATTTGTTGTTGATGCATTATTGACATGTGACCATTTTCATCTGTTTCTGTGTATGGTGGAGGAGGAGTTCCACCTCGTCTTGTCTCCACTTCAAATTGAGGTTGCAGTGGCTCCTCACAAGCAAACCAAGCTTCAGGTACACCAGGGCAAGCTGAAACCAAAATATAAACACTTACATATATTTTTATAATAATACATTTTAATTTATTAGCTGTATTTTAATTACCAGGATAGATAGAACCTCTAAATCGCTCACCACCCATTTGTGAGTTTCTCGATAAAAAACAGCCCATACTGTATGACAATAAATGCCACGCCTAGGTGGAGCTCAGTAAGACAATTAAAACAATTATTAGTAGGAGCATCCTCTTTATAAATCATGCGCTTAGCACTGCATTTATGTTTCATCTTGTCCTCTCTCGTTTTCCTCGTTTTAAGGGGATCTAGTTTATTAATTCCTCCACCTGGTAGAGAGCAGTTTGAAGATAATTATGTATTAGTGGACTATCATAACAATATCTCTGTCCCTTTCTTTAATTATTCATATAAAGGTGTGGTTGCTAGCACCAACCGTAGCTATAAGGCATTTGTTGCTGTGCTTTCTGATAATATTAATGAAAGATTCTCATATCAGCTACCACAAGAAGGTGAGTCTTCTAATTTTAGTAACTTACTAAAAATAGCTAAGTGCTCTTGCCTGTCATTAATTAAGCTATTTTTAGCAAAGTTTTGTGTGCATTACTAGTTCTATTTTTAGTAACTGTTATTAATAGTATCTTGTATTTCAGGTTGCAATGAACTCAATACCACATCCAATACAGCTAAACTTCATAATTGTATTTATGCAACAAATGCCGGCTACTTCAGTACTAACGATAACCATTGTATTGGTAATCTTATCATTAATGGCGTAGTAATACAGGTAGCATTGTAAAAACAATAATATTATTGTTTATATAAATAATACAACATATAGTTATTGTTACTATCTGAGCCATGAGTCTTTGTTACTATAAATAGTACAAGATATTATTAGGAACCACAAGTGTTTGTTACTATAAATAGTACAATATGTTATTATCAGGAGCCACGAGTGTTTATTACTATAAATAGTACAAGATATTATTATCAGGAGCCACAAGTGTTTGTTACTATAAATAGTACAATATGTTATTATCAGGAGCCACGAATGTTTGTTACTATAAATAGTACAAGATATGGAGTCACAGGTGTTTGTTACTATAAATAGATATTATTATTCTAACAAGCCCCATTGTAAAGTTCTTGTTATGGATATTACAATAAACAATATTTAATTAAATAATTAATATATTATTATCTTTAGATTGCAGGTTTAAATAGAGTTAATTTTGCTGTTACAAATGGCAAATATGTTATCGGTTACCTCACAAATTCATCGCTGATCCACAAAAAGTATAACTGGACAAACTTGATATCTGGTGCTGGATGGTTAGTAAGACGGTAAGTATAGAGAGTAATTTACACACAAAACAATTAATTAATTTTAATTAATTATTGTTTACTGCAGTAGTTGTATAGATACAAATAATAATTATATTAAGTGAACTTAAAATTGATACACAGTTCTAGTGTATAATAAGAATTATTTGGTATTGTCTAGAGGTGGAGATAATGTTAATATCAGTGCTACTATGGAAGATCTAAGTAAGGAATTTGTCACTGAAAAAGCACCACGTACTGGTCTGTGTGCAGCTCGTAATGGCACACTCATTATTGTTCAGGTATGACGTGGGTTGATGTAGGTTGGGTACTCTTTGAGTTCTCTATAGGTAGATGGTGAGGAATTTGCCAAGTTAGGAGTAGATCTTCATGAGTTTGCAGAAATTTTAAAAGAATTAGGTTGTTGGGAGGGTGTGGTGAGTAATGAGAGTTTGTGTATCAGAATCTTGAGAGACTGGATTCTAATACATGAAATATCTTTTATTATCATTGTAGAATCTTGACGGTGGTGGTAGTAGTACTTCTGTGTATCGTGGAAATGTAATTGATCAACCAACTTGTACAGATACCTCAATAGTTTGTGAACGATCTGTCTCCAGTATTACATGTATTATATGATGACAATCACATCTATTATTATTAAAGACTATTTGTAATATCATTTTGATTTTAATAATTATTAAGATTTAAGTGCTGTTGATCGTGATATAAAAAGATTAGCACTAGGACACAAGCCACTTTCATGGAGTGTAGTATCCATGTTTGTTAAAGTTCTCCGTGGGAAAGATGCCTTAAGGATGTAATCCTCCTGGCCACAACTAGGAGATCTAACAACAATAAGGTTTAATGACAACATTGTAACAAGTTGCCATTACCTTATTGTATTGAGATGTTTATAAATATCACCAACTGTGTCTTTGCTTTGCATTTTAAGGACATACATCTATTGAAGTAGCAATGATGAGTAACAATATGGAGAGTACTTCCATTGTATGTAGTATAGATAATATAACAATATGGAGAGTACTTCCATTGTATGTAGTATAGATAACAATATGGAGAGTACTTCCATTGTATGTAGTATAGATAATATAACAATATGGAGAGTACTTCCATTATATGTGGTATAGATAACAATATGGAGGTACTTCCATTTATGTCGTATAGATAACTTAACAATATGGAGGTACTTCCATTGTATGTGGTATAGATAACTTAACAATATCGAGAGTACTTCCGTTGTATGTAGTATAGATAACTTAACAATATTGAGGTACTTCCATTGTATGTAGTATAGATAACAATATGGAGGTACTTCCATTGTATATGGTATAGATAACTTAACAATATGGAGAGTACTTCGATTGTATGTGGTATAGATAACTTAACAATATGGAGGTACTTCCATTGTATGTGGTATAGATAACAATATGGAGAGTACTTCCATTGTATGTAGTATAGATAACAATATGGAGAGTACTTCCATTGTATGTAGTATAGATAACAATATGGAGAGTACTTCCATTGTATGTAGTATAGATAACAATATGGAGAGTACTTCCATTGTATGTAGTATAGATAACATAACAATATGGAGACTACTTTTGCAGCAGGTGGTGAAATCACTGACCTTGTCTCCTGTCTCTGATCTAATTCTCAATGTTGTTAACTTCCCTGGAGTATGGGGACGTTCCTCTTCATTAAATTCTAATCTATAATTAAATTTGTGAACATCATTACCTCATAATAGCAATCTGTTTAATTTAAAAGTTTAAGTGACATACAAAAGTTACAAACCTTTGCTTTATTTCTTCAACTACTGGAGTATTGATGAGTGTTATTTCATTGTCTGTTCCCTGAAAATTACATCAATAATAATAATAATAATAATAATAATAATAATAATAATAATAATAATAATAATAATAATAATAATAATAATAATAAAACTATGACAACTTTAGTGCATGCTCTAACCAAATAATCTAAAAATAGTAACATATGCAAATAATTTTTGCACTTACTTGCAATGTTTCTGTCAGCCCTCCATGTATATCAATAACTCGTCCTTTTCTGATGACTGTCTTGGGAAGACGAGAGAAAAAGGTTTCCATAGTAACAGTCCTTTGATGAGGATTTGCAGTAGGCTTAGAATGACTTGGTTCTCCAAGCATTTCTCCTATTCCAGGAAAGAGATTAACATGATGATGTGGTCGCTGGTATTCTTCTGAGCGTTTGTCAGTGATCTGGCCAAAGTTAAGAACATTGTATATTTACTTAATGCATACATTTAACTATAGTTCAAAAACAGAATTGTTCTATTTTTAGGTGAAATGATGATGTAATACGCTGTTCTATTAATAAATTACAACTATCTTGCCTTGAAAGGTACCCCCTCAGGGAAACGATGTTGTAGTTCTGTTGGAAAGTATCCGTCCATTAAATCTCGTATATATTGCTATGGACAAATACAAATAAATGGACAGCTGGTTGGATGAATGGACACATGGATTAATGTAAAGATGATAGATAGATGGATTGATGGTCAAATAAATAGATGACTGGATGTACTTGTGTAGCTGGGTCTGTATAGGGTCTAAATGGTCCATTGAACATTAGGAGTCCATTCTTATACAAAGTAAGTGGGATAGGGTCCGGTGCCTAATTTAAAATATAATTAAAGGAGCCAGGGGCCACAATATTGTACTCACTGTTAGCTTAGCTCCTGTTGGTGTGTTCATTATTTGAGCACTATCTTCACCAGCTAATATATTGAGTTCTTTAACATTCTTGAGAATACGATCAAAATCAATATATAATTCCGAAGGAATGGAAGACTTTGGATGCCATGATATTCCATGAGTTAAGGGAGAACAAGAAGGAGAGGAGTTTGAAGTGTCTTGCCCTATCCAAACCATTCCATAATCATTCAAAAATTCCTATAAAAGATAGATTAATGAGTAGATGGTTAGAGTGACAAATTAATACCTCCATTTCATCAACTTGTTGTTGCAAAGCTTGACATTGTAGCTCTAACTGTTCTTGTGATGTTGTTTGCAAAGAAGAGAATCTCTCCTCTAATCTCTTTATATAATTGTCCTGCAAACAAAAGAAATGAGGTGATAAATAGATAAATTGATGAACAATAAACAAATGGACAAGGTCCTCAACAGAAGGACCGATTGATAGATGCACACAGCTTAGATAAATGACCTTCTCAATTATTTCTCTCTTTGCTGCTAGTAATTCTCTTTCTACAGTTGCTAATCTTGTAGCCATTGAAGTCACTAGGTCAGAATCTTTAGGAACTCTTCCTTCATTTCTAATACCTTCTAAAATGTGATGATGAGAAGTGTGATCATTAGAAGTTAGAGATGCACCCTCTTTTAATGGAGAGAGTGAAGGAAGAGGAGTGTTCTTTCTGAATGGTAGTCCTCTATATGATAAAGGAGATCTTTTGGTTTTCTTCAAACTTGCTGTTGGTGTGCTCATTTTATATTGATTCACCCAATAAAATTAATTTTTATAACCTCAATAAATTTGTTTGTCTCCATGGAAACGTATGACAATATTATTATTATTATTACAATAGCCTATAATTAGATCACATCTTTAATACGGTCTACTTAGTGGGGGCGGGCTCAGGGCTGAGTCATTAGAGGGTACTCTAAGGAAGTCCTCTGACAGTTTCTTACAAAGTTTTTTTGAACTTAGACTAAAGACAAGTCGTGTCCTCAACTACAAGAGTGGTATTTATTTAACTCTCTTACTAAAAGTGGTATTATTATTATTATTTAAATACTCACCTATTTATTATTCAGAACTTTGAGAATTAATTGGTAAGAGATATCATTATAACTTACTCAATATATACTTCTTTAGGAATAAAATAGTCACTTCGACCATTCAATAATGGCATCAACTCAGTCAGCTTTATTAAGAGGGAGTGGAAGTACTAATTTTAAAGATATGTGGCCAAAAATGCAACCTGTTGTTATAAAACTATTAAAACAAGAACAAATATCAAGAGCGGAATGGCAGGATCTGTTTTGGTATGCACCCCTTTAATTATAATGCTGTAATTACCTTTGACTCCACCCACTAATTAGGGATGTACATACAGTGTGTAGTTGGGATGAGAAAGCACCTGGCAAAATTCAAAAAGCTCTGGAAGAAGAGATTTTAAGTTTTACAAGTGTTGTACAAGAGGTAAGTGTCAATAAAGTGTTAATGGCAGTGTTAAAAATAACCTCTTGAGGCATACTTTCTTTGTACAGTTTGGAATAGTATTGTATGCGTTAAATCAATGTTAAACATGTGCTAAAATAATGTTATAATTGTGTTAACTTTGTGTTAATTCAATATTAAGTTTATCTTTATTTGTAGCGTGTACTTCAACACAAAGAAGAGAGTGCATTACTAAAGGCCTACATTGCTGAGTGGACAAAATTCTTCACTCAATGCCAATATTTGCCACTCCCATTTCAGGTAACCACATCCACTATCGAAGTATTAATTGATGGGTGTGGTTTATCTTCTAGTCTATAGAGGTAGAAAGTAGTGCCGGTAAAACGCAAAAGAAGAAACAAGAAGGGAACAAAGTCCAAGTGGTATGTACCATACATTAATCATTGGTTGACATGACAATGTTCTTTACCAGCTCATGCTTCAAACTTGGAATAAAAGTATTTTTGCTGGTGTCTGTGCTCAATTGTTAAATGCTGCAATGTCTTTTCTTCTTCGAGAGAGAAAGGGTGAGGCGTTTGATTCACAGCTGGTTATTGGAGTGAGGCAATCATTTGGTAAGTAGCCAATGATAGAAAGGATTAATGAATTTCTCTCTCTAGTCAACTTATGTACTGATAGTAATAACAAGTTACAGATCTACTTGGAATACTTTGAGAAAGAATATGTTGAGAAGACAGAAGACTTTTATACTAGTCATTCTCATCAACATCTCTCTGAAAATGGAGTACAGAATTATATGAAATATGTAAGTTGAGCAATAGTGTAATTTAACCCTCTTTGAATGCTATATTTTAACCCTTTAGGCTCATCAAAAAATTATTGAAGAACAGAGAAGAGCGGAACGTTATTTGGAGACTTCAAAAGAATGCTCGTCTGTTAAACTGGTATGACTGGTTTTACTGGTTTTCTTGATGCTCATAGTACGTTCTTATTTAGGTCATGGGAGAACTTGATAAGATATTAATTACTACTTATCGTGATCAGATTTTGGATGAGTGCCCTAAATTAATAGCTGGCAATGAAGTGGATAGTAAGATATCTGTCCATTTAACCACTCATGCATCCATTAATTTTGTTATTAATCCATTTGTTCATTTATTCGTCCATTTAGAACTCAATTTAATGTATCGTCTTATGGATCGTATTCCTGGTGGCGTAGATCCAATGTTAGGCTACCTAGAAGCTCACATTATCTCAACAGGATTGGCTGATATGAAAGCTCATGCTGAGACTATCACATCTGTGAGTATTAGTGGGTGTGTCCAATGGGTGTGGCTTGACTACTTGTATTTAGGACTCAGAGAAGTATATTGAAGAATTATTAAAGCTCTTCAATCTTTATAGTACTCTCGTTAAAGATGCCTTTAACGATGACACTCGTTTCTTGACATCTAGAGATAAGGTCTGTTATGTCACATGACTTTCACATGATCATCAAGTGACATCATTTCCCTTTAGGCATATAAACAAGTAGTCAATGATGTCTCTGTATTTAAATTAGACTTAGGTACCAAAGGAAAGTAAGTCACGTGACATTGAAGCCACGCCTTTATAAATCACATGATATTAGGATATCTGCAGGTGCTAAGACTCATCCTGAGTCAAAATGTCCAGAATTATTAGCTACATATTGTGATCTGTTACTTCGTAAGACACCGCTAAGTAAAAAACTAACGTCTGAAGAAATTGATGAAAAATTAAGGAGTGTGGTAAGGATAATAGTAACTTAGTTTCTCAAAAAGTTGTAGGTTTTTAAAGAAAAGCTAATTCCTTACTCTCTTTAGATTTTATATTAGTGTGTTTCTTTGTTTAGTTACTCGTGCTTAAATATGTACAAAATAAAGATGTCTTTATGCGTTATCATAAAACTCATCTAACAAGACGACTTATCCTAGAAACATCAGCTGATAGTGAGAAAGAAGAGAACATGGTAGAATGGCTCAGGGTAAGAGAGAAGACTTAGATTACCAGAGCTATTTGACAATTATCTATCCATTTTTCTACTTATGTATCCATTCTTATTGTATTGACTGTCCATTTATCATATCTATTGATCCATTTTCAAGGATGTTGGTATGCCTGCTGAATATGTCAACAAGTTAGCCAGGATGTTTCAAGATATTAAAGTCAGTGAAGATCTTAACACTGAATTTAAAGACAAAAACAAAGGCTCAGATACAGCTGGTATGATTTGTCACATGATTATCACATTATTTGCCGTGGTGTCACTTGCAGATCTAGTCAATATTAAGGTGCTGAATGCAGGGGCATGGTCTCGTAGTTCAGAACGTGTGCCTGTTTCTTTGCCAACTGAGGTATTTGTTGTTTTCCTTACATTGTTACATTAACCTTCATTATCACATGACATTGTATTCATTATCACATGATATTGTATTCATTATCACATAAAAATTGTATTGATTATGATGTGACATTGTACGCATTATCACATGACATTGTATTCATTATCACGATATTGTATTCATTATCACATAAAAATTGTATTGATTATGACGTGACATTGTACGCATTATCACGTGACATTGTATTCATTATCACATGATATTATATTCATTATCGCATGACATTATTTCAGTATCAAATGACATTCTGCACAAAACTATATTATCTAATGCATCATATTCATATCACATGACATCGTACCATTATCTTGTGACATTATGGACAACACTACATTATCACATGACTTTGCATTTATTGTCACATGACTTTCATATAGTTGGAGGACTTTATCCCAGATGTCGAAGACTTTTACAAAAACAAACATAATGGTCGCAAACTAACTTGGCATCACATTCTTTCTAATGGCTCTGTGAGCAATACACATCTTACCTACGTCTTGTAATGATCTATTTTGTAGATAACATTTCAAAATCAAGTTGGAAAGTACGAATTAGAAGTCACTACATTTCAAATGGCTGTCTTATTTGCTTGGAATCAACGTCCTGATGACAAGATATCATTTGAAAGTCTACGGTATTATAAATATAACTTAATAATAATTAATTAATTATTTTAATTAATTAATTTAGATTAGCTACTGAATTACCAGACCCAGAACTAAGACGTACACTCTGGGTTAGTCTCTCCCTTTCTCTCTCCCTCCCCTATCCATCTCTTCATTCTATTTTTATCCCTCTCATCTCTTCATGTTCATTTGTCTCTTCTTCAAACCTTCTATTCTTGTTTCTGTCTCCCATCCTCCATCCTTTCTTTTGTCCTTACTTCTCTTTTATTCATTCATTCAGTCTTCTCCATTTTCTAGTCTCTAGTTGCCTTCCCAAAGATGAAAAGACAGGTATTACTCGCAGACCCAGAAGCCTCGTCATTTAAAGAATTTACTGAGGGTACTTTGTTTCGTATTAATCAAGAATTTGGTTTAGTGTAAGTTTTATTGTGTCAGCTACAATAAATAAAATATTTGATTTCTTTTTAATTAGAAAACAAGGAAAACTACAAAAACGTGGGAAAATCAATCTGATTGGTCGACTTCAGTTGACAACAGAGAAAACCAGAGAAGAGGACAACGAGGGAATTGTACAACTTCGTATTTTACGAACACAGGTAATGATTTCCTTTCTTTTATTAATTTTGGAAGATGTGTACATGTACTCTGTATCAGACCCAGAACACAAGGTATCTGTATTCTTCAGACCCAGTATAATTGGGCATAGCTGATACAATAAATTACATGTATTGTCCAGACCCAGTAAATTAAACACATGTAGTCTCCAGACCCAGTATAAGTGGGTACAATTGAAATAAATATTCTCTAAGGACCAGAAATAATGATAACAATTTCTTTTCTTTACACACACCAGGAAGCCATTGTCAAAATCATGAAGATGCGTAAACGAATGCCAAATGCTGCATTACAAACTGAACTGGTAGAGATATTAAAGAACATGTTTATACCACCAAAGAAAATGATAAAAGAACAAATAGAATGGCTGATAGAAAATAAATATATGAAACGTGATGAGGACAACCTTAGTACCTTCATTTATTTGGCATAGTCTCTCCCTCCCTCCCTCCTTTGTTTCTGCTAATTTTTTTAATCAATAGTACATTATTTAATTTATGATGTTTTTCATGTTGAAAACTTGGATGTAATTGGCATCAAGCCAAAAACATAATTATAATGAAATTTAAAATGACACTACTGTTAGCAAACAAAGGAAAAATTAAGATCAATCACTATTTCTATAAAAGGGTTCATTGTTATGGCTGCAGCAATTAAATAATCATTTCTACCTAACGTATACACATAGCTACATACTAAGACTGTGTACTAATGGTGAGATCATGTGACAATCACATGATCATTTAAGCTTTTCATTTAAGCTTCAAAAATTCATGGAGTTGTTCTGTTTCCAGAGCATCTTCAAAAGCTTGATAATCCTAGAGATACAGGGTTAATAAAACTCGGATAATGTTAGCGTACCCCACAATATTTGTTTCCGTTACACAACTGAGGAGGGAGTGCCCTAGGGTCTCCAATGATATCTCTCATTTTTTTCTTTAGTAATTCATCAGCTGCAATGTCAAGTTTTCTGTAGGGAATCTTTTTGCTGTCCAGCACCATTTCAATTTTTTGTTGGTTTTTCTTTATCTGAGTAATGTGGATGAAGAAAGAATGAAAATCAAAGATTTGGATCTTTGCCTCTTTTAACAAACCTCCAAGTCACCGGAGACACTAGAGTAATAGTAATCAACAGACATTTTCTGCTAGACTGCCTTAGTAAGTCAGGGGTGTCTGAGTTCAACCTCTTTAAAATGTAGCCACGGCCAGTTGCAATTAATTGCTTAATTACACGGGGTTTAGAACGATTTACTCAAAACAACTTATCAAGTTTGCAAAGCCAATGGCACTGGGAGGACGGTTGTTCTTTTTAATGCAAGCTCCAAGCAAGCTATTCCAACCACTTAGAACTCCATCTCGCAAGTTTAGTCCCCTGGCTTGGTACAACAAGCAGCTAGACAAGTCACCTTTGGTTACAAAGAGCATAACCTCAGGAAGTAAGTACTAGGGTTACTTTGCTAAATTTCTTTTTTTGTAGTTTTGTTTGGTTTGGGAGATGTCATTGCTCAGTTTATATTACCTGAAGATAATGGAAAATTCAACTATCCAGTATGTTAGTGTTTACATTGGGCTCACACACATACCAGATGAGGCAGACTGTGCCTAAATTCACTTATCATGGATGAAATTATTCTTTGTTTTCTCCATATTTTATAGAGAGCTGGTAGAGCTGCCATTTTTGGTACTTTTATACTAGGACCACTAGCTCACTTACATTTCAATTTTCTTGAGTACTTAGTAGTTAAAAGAGTAAGTACAGAAGCTACAGAAGTGACAATAAGCTGTATCTTTCCTTGCTTTTTTCTTCCTTTCTTTTCCCTCTTACCAATCCTTTTCATTATAATTACAGTGGGCTCTCGCTGGTACTAAGATGGCATTAACAAAAATGTTTTTCGATCAGTTCACGTACTGGGCTATTAGTATCAATTGTATCTATTTGTTTAGGTAACAATCACATACACACACATATATAATATATGTATATATGTATGTTTACTCACTGTAGTATTCCAAAATTGGAAGGTAAAACTAATGAACAGGCATTGCAAAATGTTAAGGAAAGAATTATACCAACTATGAAAGCTAACTATTGTTTATGGCCCATTGTTCAGGTACATTGAATCACATGATAGTCACATGACGTATCAGTATCGCTTTTATTATGTGCAGGTTACAAATTTCAAACTAGTCCCCGTGGCCCATCAGTTGAATGTTGTTCTTATAGTCAGTTTAGGTTGGGCCTCCTACCTCAGTTGGGCTGGAGGACAGAAAGCTAAAAAACAGCAGTTAGCTGAACAGGAGCCATCCCAACAATGAATTGATCTTTTCATAATTATAATGCTGACTATGAATGTATTTTAATGTTTTCTTTATTTTATAATTATTATTATTATTGTTTTCTTAATATAGTACATTTGAGATTGATTGGTGAAAATAAAGGTTAAGATCATACTTTTCTAGTTAATTTCAGATCATGTTACTTATCATTCTTAATCTGCTCCAAAATATTTTTGTCCAAAATGATTTGGACAAAATTCGTGTATTTCAGATGTAAGCATTGTGATTTTAGGAAACTTTGATAAAAGAAGTTGGATACCTAAAAACCAGCGCAATATGTGCAGTTAAGTCCAAAAACCACACCTACCGTTGTACGATGAGAAGAGGTTCACAAATACAATATTACTCTCCTGAACGCCATGTTCTTTGAGAACTTCAATGGCAGCTTTTACAGTGGCGCCTGTTTCTATGGAAACGATATAGTAATTAGTAGACGTGATCAAACCAACCTAAAACAGGATACAAGAGAAGGATAGTTCTTTTTTCAATGGATGGAGGGAATTTGGCATAATAGACCTACAAGGAAGTCACATGATGCATCACATGACAGGTCATATGACAATGTGGTGACATTACTCTAGCTTCCTTTGTATCTGGGTCTCTTCTGATAAGGATCTTGCCGATACGAATTGATCGAAAACAAGCACGAAGACCATTTTCCATTGCTTCACCTAATAACCCATATGGTGGTTACCATGGTAATACACAATGCTTACCACTTCTCACAATACTCACGGCACAGCTCATTTTGCCTATTTGCACTCCATCATATTGTAAACCTATGACATCATAATGATGTCATGTTCTTTACTTACTTAACTAACCAGTGGGTGTGGTCACTGAACAAACAGAAGTAGGTATACAATTTAACCCTTCTTCAACAACTAAACGTATCTGTATATAAAACTAATGAGTAAGTGAGATGTGGGTGTGGCTTACAAGACGATCTGCATAAAAAACAAAGTCATTACGTGAAGTGCTCCTATATGAGTAAATAAATAATGTAATCACGTGATATCACGTGACATACTTGTTTCGGATGATAGTCTGTAATTCTCTAATTTGGTCATTTGATTGCATTATCTTCAAATTAGGTAGAGAAAGAATGGCTTGAGACAACTTGTCATCTATGATATCTGAAGCTGCTGCAGCATTCGTGATACCTCGAGGAGATAAAGTTGGACTAGATTCAGGACTGCTATTGCTCCCTTCGCTGCTCATTCGTATCATTTTCACACTCCAGATAACGTGTTATTCTCGTATTAAATTAATTAATTGAGTATACGGAACTTAATATTCGTTCATTAACATACCGCATTACATTTCTGTACAAATTTCATAATGTTTCCGTTTACGCCCGTAAACCAAGCAAATTACGCCCACGTTTTTTGTTGCGGTATTAATTGTACGACAACTATAAAATCTCCAGAGGATATTAAAACTAGCAAAGTACCTTGTAAGTACCGACTGTCAGGTTGTCAATAAACGTAATCTTTATATAACATTGTTCAATGAATTGTGATATGAATGGGACAGTACTATATCATACTAGGTAGATAAGTATCTTTGGGTAATGAATGGAGTATGTTGACTAATTGTGATATTACATTGTTGGCCTGTTGATAATAAATGTTGCATGATATTTCCATTTTTCCTTTCTGAAATGAGCGTGGTTTGCAAATATTGATGATGTTGTACAACATTATATTGCCAAGTCCGACTTCCTCTGTTTTCTTCCAATTATAATAGGAAGGGCTGAGTAATAAACTTATTAAAGTATTAATCCTATTGTACCATATAATAGAACTAGAATATGTGTCTTTAAATAGTGTCCCTCATTATATCAGAATATCCTACATAACAAATGTCTCTATTATAAAGTGTATAGTTGAGTCATGATATTTGCATTGAGTTATAAGCTGCAAAAAGTGATTATTACTAATAATTACAGCACTGCTAAACACACACATACACACATAGGCTGTACTGAGAATTAAATGCGTGAAGTTGTGTGATGTGGTCGTATGAATTAGTAAGTTGTAGTTCACAACACTTACACTTTGCCTTGTTTTGTGTTGCCGTATCACAAATATTGTCGAGTCAGTGATTGCGTAGATAAGAAATGCAAGAGAATTTAGTTGTAAAGTGAGTTTGAGTTAAAGAGAGTAGATAAAGAAATAAAGACGGCCTCTACTATTGCTACTGGTATCGTAATGGCATACGGTAAGAATATAAAATACTATTATTTTATTAAGTAAAAATTCCACATAGAGATACTATGTAATTTAGTTTGTTTTTATATGAGCAAAGTTAAATCTTTCTTCACATATTTGATGCTTCCCACGTAATAAAAGTTTCTTAGAAATTATAAAATGAAATAAAATATAGTGAAGAGTTTGTAAGGATGCATCAATCTATTGTGGGTGGACTAGCCCCAGTTCCTGTCTTACACCACTGACATCCCGTTTCTCCACGCTACAGTAACTCGAGCCAAGCGTAGAAGAAAGCGATCTAGCACTGTTAATAAAATGCCGTTAGCTCAAGCGCACCCATGGCAACCTATGCCGGTCCAAGAAGAAGATAACAACAGCGGAGAACAAGAGGTAAATGATAAGATGGCGGCCTGTTTGGGTGCTAGGAGGAGCTATCAAAGGGGGGCAGGGGATATTTTAGTAAACAGATAGCTTTGTTCTCCGAGAAAGTAGTGTCTAGAGTTTAGTGATAAGCTTATCTGATAATATTGTCTCCTATCTAACAACAAAACCATGAGATGATGAATACCTCCTTAGACCACCATCCTCAAGGCCTCAATATGGTCTCTCCTCCTTATTGTTACCCTGTCATGTCATCACTAACTAATAGCCAGTTGTTGTCATCCTCTTCATCTTCATCTTTTTTATTACAGGCAGAGGATATGTTAACTGATCAGCTACCATCAATGAACCAAACTGTTGTAAGTAAAAATAATTTTGTGTCATGTTTTGAGTTGTCAGCTGCTATGACACCTTTAATATTTGCACTGTGATGTAGCTTTTAGCTTACTAATGGTAGCTATCCTAAGTCACTGTGGTAAGTACTGATGTTCACTAGTCTAGAGCTTACTAATGGTAGCTATCCTAGGTCACTGTGGTAAGTACTGATGTTTACTAGTCTAGAACATACTAATGGTAGCTATCCTAGGTCACTGTGGTAAGTACTGATGTTTACTAGTCTAGAACATACTAATGGTAGCTATCCTAGGTCACTGTAGTAAGTACTGATGTTTACTAGTCTAGAACATACTAATGGTAGCTATCCTAGGTCACTGTGGTAAGTACTGATGTTTACTAGTCTAGAACATACTAATGGTAACTATTCTGGTAAGCTATAATTCATATTAACAAATCACAAAGGAACCATCACACAAAATCACAAGTTATAAACAAACAGGACCACCTGTAATAATTACAATATCATATGATACATCAAACATATCCGTGTTGTTAACAGGAGACGGAAATCAACCTTGTTCATGCCATGGAAAGAGGCAGCATACCAAAAGCCGACCCTTCACAATTTGAATTAGTTAAAGTCTTAGGACAAGGCTCCTTTGGAAAGGTATGCTATACAACAGGTGGTGTGTATGAGTAGTCTACATATCTTTGAAATGAGAACTTGTCATATTTTATATAGTGAGATATGACATATACTGGTAATACTGTCTGTGTATAATGATATGTAGTACTTGAACTATATATTATTACAATATTAATCTGATACTATTGTGTTGATACTACTGTTTATGACATTATATGTTATACCATTTGCCAGCTGTCGTAGGAGTGTTAACAATAAAAACCAATTACTTTACTATACATATTATAAACAAACATTGTTAAATTATGTTGTGTATTAAATGTACGTATAATATAACATATAATAATATTGTCATATTGTTAACAAAATGGAATAATGATTTTTGTCATATATTTCCATGCCATATTGAACTGTGTCGCCCTGTACCTGTCTTGTCCTGTTAGTGGTATATTAAATATTGTCGTAAAAGGTTCTAGTGTTTGTTCTTAATAGTAAAATATTATTTATTTTTACCAACTAATACGATCAATATGGGAGCCACATCAGTTAAAATATTATCTTACCAACATGTGTTACAATTTAATCTGACAATGTATTTGTTCTTAACATAACAATTTGTTATCATAAGGATAGAGAAGGATAACATATATATATGACCAAAGAGATTGGAGTGCAACAGTTTTGGTCTTATTTATCTATTTTAATCAATTATTAGTTATGTCTAGACTGATTTAATTTATGTCATAGCTTCTAGAATTTACCTCCCTCATTTTTATATAGTAATTGTTTAATGGATCATTTTACATGTATTTGTGTCACGTTTATTGTCGCTTTTGACTTCCAGGTGTTTTTGGTGAGAAAACTTGTCGGTGCTGATGCTGGTAAGTTATATGCTATGAAAGTGTTGAAGAAAGCAACTTTGAAAGTACGAGATCGGATAAGAACGAAAATGGAACGTGATATCTTAGCTGAAGTCAGGCATCCATTTGTAGTTGCACTAGAATATGGTAGGTTAAATACTACTATATAACAGCTGGTATTATTTGTGTTGTAGCTTTTCAAACTGAGGGCAAGTTGTATCTTGTTCTAGAGTTTCTACGAGGTGGGGATCTTTTTACTCGATTATCCAAAGAGGTAATTTGTACCACACTTGGGATAGTACCCTAAGATACAGTTACTGATATCATCAAAGAGTGACTTAGAGTAGTACATTATATTAAAATTAATGTCACAGTATAACCTTGTGATCTCTCATATCCAGGTGATGTTTACTGAGGAAGATGTGAAGTTCTATTTGGCTGAACTAGCTCTGGCACTAGACCATCTTCATAGACTGGGCATTGTTTATAGAGACCTTAAACCAGAAAAGTGAGTCAGTTCATTAACTAATGTAGTTTAATGTCAACACAATAGTGACACTTTGGTTACGTAGTGGAGTTTATTAGCTATATTGAGATAGTGTATATTATTGTTGTTGTTGATGTAGACAAAACGCATGTTATATTGTAAATGGTATGGTTGATGGAGACTGTTTCTATTCCTTCATGTATCGCTGTGTTATCTAGTTAATTATCAGTTTTGAAGTAGTGATTATAATGGTGTGTTTCTCTGTGCTAAATGGATATCTTTTGAAATAAGTGATTAGTTATAAGTGAGATAATAACCAGCTGGTTAACACATAGAAATGTGCCAATGCAATCACTATTGTTATAACCATATCAATATAGCTGATTATAATGGTGTATATCTCTATAGCAACTGACTAGCTAACTTTGGGTGTGTTTTGGAACAAATATTATTTGTTGTTACTGTTCTTTTTCAACTTACTTTGTCTTTTTGTGGAACCTGCCAATGTCGTTAGTTATTAATTGGCTTCTAACTAATTGATGTGTAACACTTATTTTGGGCGTGTCTCCTAATTCACTATATTGTTTATTAATGGGGCGTGTCTTGTAATGGGTGGTGTCTTTTAAAGAAACATGTGTTATATATTGTTTCCTAAATGGGTGTGAGAATTTTTGAAATGGACCATTTAGTAATGAATGCTACACCCAATGTACTCATAGTATTGTTGTATGATGTAATGATGATGTAATGTCTGTACTTAATAGTGACCTCATGTGATGTACAAACTTTTAATTAACTATTATTTATAATAAATAAACTACTTTTATGATTTTATTAATAATATAATAGGTAATGTTAGGAGTTTGTTTATTTATTTGTTTGTTTCAATTCCTGTATCAACATTATAGTTATTTCATGTGTTGTCGTTGAAATATTGCTTGTTTTCATTGTAGCATCCTGTTAGATGCTGATGGCCATATTAAACTTACAGGTAACCATGGTAACAGTATTATATGAGTCATTTTTTTATTGAGTGATGATGTAATTGAGCAACTATATTCTCTCTCTCTCTCTCTCTCTCTCTCTCTCTCTCTCTCTCTCTCTCTCTCTCTCTCTCTCTCTCTCTCTCTCTCTCTCTCTCTCTCTCTCTCTCTCTCTCTCTCTCTCCTCAGACTTTGGTCTTAGTAAAGAGTCAGTTGATGAAAAGAAGACATTTTCATTCTGTGGTACTGTAGAGTACATGGCACCAGAAGTGGTTAATAGGAAAGGACATGACACGACAGCTGATTGGTGGTCTTTTGGTGTACTCATGGTATGTGATGAGCAGCTGTATTTACAACACACAAATATCAGCTGACGAACTATCAGATATCATCTATTAAATTCCACAGATTTATTCTTTACTTTAGACATTCATCTATTATTTCAAATATTCCTTTGTTTTACATATTGTCCTCATCTATTTTAGTATGAAATGTTGACTGGATCATTACCGTTTCAAGGAGAGAACAGAAAAGCTACAATGACTATGATTTTGAAGTAAGGAGAGAGAGAGAGAGAGAGAGAGAGAGAGGAAGAGGGAGAGGGAGAGGGAGAGAGGGAGAGGGAGAGAGAGAGAGAGAGAGTAGACATATGGATAGTTTGTTGTGTGGATTTTATTTTTGTTTCCTTTTAGAGCCAAGTTAGGAATGCCACAATTTTTATCTCCTGAGGCCCAAGCATTGTTAAGAGTGTTGTTCAAACGAAATCCTGTTAATCGACTCGGTTATGGATCTAATGGTATTGAGAATATTAAGGCACATCCATTCTTTAAGACAATTCAATGGGAGGTAAGTATGAGCAAGAGAGAGAGAGAGAGAGAGAGAGAGAGAGAGAGAGAGAGAGAGAGAGAAACCTCTCATGATGGATATTTTGAATTAGCACTATATCATGACATTTGTTCTAGTCCTTATACTGATACATCAGTACAAACCTCTATATTGAGGACTTACAGCAGTACCATTATAGAGTTTAATTATAGTTCAATAAATCTCCTTTGATAGCAGAGATAAACTTGATAACATTTTTATAGAAACTATACAAAAGAGAGGTCAGTCCACCTTTTAAACCAGCTTGTGGACGAGCTGATGATGCATTTTATTTTGATTCTGAATTCACCTCAAGAACCCCCAAAGGTAAGTTCTCCATAGTTAACCACACCCACTGACATACTCCTCCACAGACTCACCAGGTGCTCCGGTCAGCGCTCACTCAAAAGAATTGTTTCGAGGGTTCAGCTATGTGGCACCACAGTTCCAAGATATGGAGGTCAGTAGTACATTGTAATACATGTGTGTTGTCATGGAGATTACTCTTTTAGGAGGAAAGTAATGGTACAACTACCACAGGAGCTGCTGTTCATTTATCAACTGTAAGTTCTAAGACTCATTCCTGAACCACTAGTATAGGAATGGAAAGTATACATTATGATATTGAAATATTTTTCATTGCCAGCTAGACTCATTCCTAAACCAGTATAGGAATGAAGTCTACTTGTTTCAAAACTCAGTGTAGTAAACTAATAATATATTATTTTAATAAACAACACTTTATTTTTCATATTATAGTTGGGATCTCCGTTACCAGTGAGAACAACAGCCATTAATGATGACTATGATATCAAAGAGGTAAGGAAGTCATAATTTGTAATACTTAGAAGACATCACTATGACGATGCCTCACTACTTGAAACATCAGTTAATATCCCTGAGAGATTTGTTTTAACGTTACATAAAGAGGATGTCCCTTTAATTAAAGCAATTTTTCAATCCATATTGTCATTCTTAGAAGAGGTTTAGGTATAATGATTATAGAGTATAACCACACCCACTTCTCATCTCATTTTTTTCTATCTGTTAACAGGAGATGTTAGGATATGGTACATACTCACGTTGTGTACGCTGTGTCCACAGAGCAACAAACCAGGAATATGCTGTAAAGATTATAGCTAAAGAAAGATCATCTCGTGATGTTGATGAGGAGATTGAGGTATTGATAAAAGAATTAAATATTGGCATTGTTTGTAATGTAATCAAGTGACATATCTTATCAATATATATCTTTGCAATAGTAATTTTGTTTAATATTTTCATTGCTCAATAGATTCTCCTAAGGTATGGTCCTCATCACGATAATATCGTCAATTTACGAGATGTGAGTATTTATATAGTCCATTTCTAATGTCACCTTCACTAATCTCACAACCATTATTGTATCACTGTCACCAATAATACCTGTTTGTTTTCAACTGCTCTAACTCCACCTATTTCTCACGTCAGGTTTATGATGACGGTACTTGTGTATATATGGTAATGGAATTAATGAAAGGGGGCGAATTATTGGACAAAATTCTCAAACAAAGGTTCTTCTCAGAAAGAGAAGCAGCTGCCGTTGTTTATGTCTTGGTAAGGATGAGCCTGATCTTGTGATCAATCTTACTTTTTCTCTCTCGTAGACTGATACCCTAAACTATCTTCATCTACAGGGTGTGGTCCATCGTGACCTCAAACCCTCCAACATCTTATATGCTGATACTACAGGATCCCCACAATCCCTTCGAATAGCTGACTTTGGTTTTGCAAAGCAACTTAGAGCAGAGAATGGACTCCTTATGACACCATGTTATACTGCAAACTATGTAGCACCTGAAGTATTAAAGAAACAAGGCTATGACGCTGCCATTGATATTTGGAGTCTAGGTGTACTCCTTTATACACTATTAGCTGGGTTAGCCTCATTAAATATTCATAGTAGGACTTATTAAATATTCATGAGATATGGATACTGTTCAATTAAATTTGACAATTCAAAATGGTTTACTATCTGCTCATTGATACTATAAATAGCACTGAGCATTGTGTGTTACTATTTTTAGATTTAGTAGTTTAAGGACATAAGCAAGACTTAATTTATGCATATGATTAGATTTCAAAATACATGTAAACAAACTATTAAAGCAGAGACAGGAGGTCTAGTTAATACACAATGATACATGTTTTGTTAATACATGTATATGTTTTGTTAATACACAATGATATATGTACAAGTTTTGTTAATACATGTATATGTTTTGTTAATACACAATGATACGTGTACATGTTTTGTTAATACACAATGATACATGTACATGTTTTGTTAATACACAATGATACATGAACATGTTTTGTTAATACATGTATATGTATTGTCAATACACAATGATACATGAATATGTTTTGTTAATATGATATATGTACATGTTTTTATCTAGTGAGACTCCATTTGCTACTAGTCCTGAAGATGGTCCAGACCAAATTCTCACGAGAATAGGAGAAGGCAAAATTAACTTAACAGGTGGTAATTGGGACACCGTATCACCAGCTGCAAAAGATCTTGTTTTGAGAATGTTACATGTTGACCCTCAACAAAGATGTACTGCACAACAGGTCACTAAATCCATCATGTATATAAACATGTGAAAAATGCCAGCATGATTTTGTAAGATCTTGTAAGCCATAGCTCATAGAATAGAGAAGAGACAACAAATGGGGAAATGGATACATCCATTTTGTCGTCTCTTCTCTATGGTTCTTTATTTTATTTGTCCATTTATCTAAAATGTATCCATTGACCACAGATTCATCCATCCATATTTGACTATGGTCTACATGTATTGTTCCTCAATTTATGTATCCATTATTAAGTTATTAGTCCATTTACATGTATGCCTATACTCTGTAGGTCCTACAACATCCATGGATATCATCACGTCACTCTCTGCCTGATCATAGACTCTCTTTTAACAATCCAAAAATTAAGGTCAGTCACACACACTACACATTGACCAATATAACTCTAATTACCGTAAAGGAAAAAATTATTTCATGTCTTGTTTTATTCCTAGGATACTGTTGAAGCTACTTTCTTTGCTCTGAACAAGCCTCCTTCTGCTAAACTAGAACCTGTTTCCAATTCTTCTCTGTTATTGCGCCGTAAGAAAAATGAATCTTCCTCTTCCTCCTAACGCCTCCCCCTTCTATTGACCACACCTCTTGAAATGAGGTTGTATTGGGGTTAATATTAGTTATAATTGTTTTGTTAATTAACTGTTATTTATTAGTAATGAATGGTACATGTAATATATAATTATAGCAAGATATAATATCATTTGATAGTGAGTGTATTTTAATTAATTGTTTGGATTTTTATTTGTTAGGATTGTGCTTTAATTTTGTTTTGTTAATTTTTTTTCAAATGCTTGAATCATTTTTTTGCCATTCACTCTTATGCTTCTTTGGTTCATCCATCATTCAAATTTGCTTTAATTTTTTGGTGAAAATCATGCTTAAATTTTGATTGGTATTAAAATTGAGAATTGGACAAAGCGCCACCCTAATTAACGCCCACACTAACACTATTTCCAGCTGCCTGAAGGGGTGTGTAGAAGAACAGGGCACGTACATCATGTCATCCAACAGAGGTGGAAACGTGAGATTTATTTCTCCATTTACTCCAAATTGAGAACAATGCTTTCTTCTCCCTTTGCACAGCAAACAGAATCAAAGAAAGAAGAGTTTCGTAAGTATCTGGAGAAAGCTGGTGTTATGGACGCACTCACTAAAGGTGTAGTACAAGCATTCTTTGGAGATATCATATTCTTTGTATTTCAGTTCTAGTAGGCTTGTATGAAGAGCCTGAGAAGCCAACTGATGCTTTAGAGTAAGTGATATCATAGACCCAATATATGATGTTTGTTTTGTCACCTCCTATTATTGTTAAGGATTTTGTCATAAGCTCCCTTTGTTTTAAAGCATTACTAATTATTAGGAGACGCTCCATAACATAATAATTATCATATCATAAATATTAAAGTCTAATATCTATGATCATATCAGATTGGGTTGGATCTATTAATAGTAACTAGTGACATCACTGCTGTTACTTATAATAGTAACTACACTTACATACATTATAGGTTTGTTAAGAGGCACTTACATGGTGGTCCACCAGAACCAGTTGATGTAGACTCCCTCAAACAAGAAATACAAGAATTGAGACAGAGAAATCAACAACTCGAAGAAGAGTTAGCACAATTGAAGACACAGGTAGAATTATAATTTGACATGTTAATAAATGGCACCTCTCCTCCTCTTACCAGCTTTCAAAGATTGAATCTAGTGAACAGGTAAGAAAGAGAATAAGTTAAAGAGAATATAATTTATATTTATGTTAATTTAGGGAGCCACCTAATTGCTACACTGATGATATTGTTATGATTATTATTCAGACATATTTTCTACACATATTCATACTTCAATGCATATACATTCAAATATATTGTTGAGCTCTATTATAACAAATCGACCAAGGACAAATGAGAACCCTCTAACTTTCAAGCAGACAAATTTACCGCGAATTTGGATTGCGCATGCGCAGTCTATTCAGACTTAATAATTATTAATAGTTATTAAAATCATCACAAAATTATTTAATAGTTAATTAAATCATTGATTATTATTAGCACCAATTTAATCACAAAAGTTTAAATGTAATGTTACACTGCTGAGCGAGATATTGGCCTAAAGCTTGTTTTAGTTCCTGCAATTGAATATAAATGTGTACAGGAAGACATGATCTTAACACATCTAAATTATGATGTTGAGCTATGAGCTGGTACTGACATAATTTGTACAAACTGGAAGTGCCTGCAACAAAGTAACATTGAAATACACTATCATAATAATAATAATATATCACATAAATACTACACAATGATTTAACAACAATATATTACCAGGAGTTATTATCTATTGATATCATAATATCATACTTATTCCCATACTAACTGGTACCTTGCCTCGACATCTGGGAATGGAAACATTTACCATCTATTACTTTTCGTTCCTTTTTTCATACTGTGCTCCTTTTTGAAGGGGAGAGTTTGGACATCCATAGACTCCAAAAATAAGTAACATATTATCCCAATATGATACCAATCCATGTTCATGTTTCATCATTGGTTCATTGATCTTACTAACAGGCTTAACTTCTCGCCAGTGATATATGTCCAAATCTAGTTCGTATAATCTGTTATGTGTACCAATATCCCAACCACCAAATGTGTAGAGTCGATCTCTGACTAAAACACACGACCCACCTATATTAGTTAGAGGTAAATTGCTGTCATTTGTACACAAATGTTTAGTTCACCATCTTGTGTTGATGTCAAATACATCCACAGTGTTGTGTGTTCGCATTTCTATAACAACCCTTCAGGACTTCCATGGATCATGTAAATGTTTTCTCTCTCTTTATTATAGCAAGTGGAAGCACCATATTGTCTTGGTGGTTGATAGCCACCTGCCATTGCAGCTGCTAAATAGCTGACACAGGCAGATGAGGCACTTATCTTTTGGGGGGGCTCACACCATAACTATATGATGAATAGGCAGTCTCTCTAGTAAGCTGTACTAACTCTATTTGTTAGCTCTTAATTGTTGGAGGTCGTCAATCAATGTTATAGCAGTGGGTGACAGTGGTGGTACATTACATATATTAGAAGTGCCATGGAGTCTATGTCATCCCTCCAGCAATGAGGTTGAGATATAGTGTTTAAATTAGAGATTATTCTCTCTCTCTCTAGTTGTCCATTATGGAGTCATTCTTTGAGAGAAATGTCAAGTGATTAGAATTTGTTGCTGAAAGAAATCATATGTGTAGTGAAGTGAAGAAATTACTGGATGAAGCTAAAGCAATATCTGCTACAGAGGTCATATTAGTCAATGAAGTATAATTATTATGTGGTAATTATAGGAGACACCTCAACAGAGCAAAGATAGTGGTTGGAAAGAGAAAGCTAAATTAGTGAGTTTGGGTCTGAAAATATAAGTATGAGTCCATTTCTATTGCTTTGGTAGGAATATGATGATTATTTCAAGTTAGAGGATACTCTTTTAATAGAACTAGGAATCAAACAGCAACAGCAACAAGAAGACAGTTTAATAGTTTAAAGATTATATTTATTACTCAAGTTATTGCAAAGAAAATATTTTAGGATTGTTGACACATATTCTGCATATGATATTTTGTAAATAATTTATTGCTCCTAGACCTGCCAGCTCAACATTTTACTTTCTTAAAAAAGGTGTAGTTGTGTTACTCATATGATCCAACTGACTCACCTCCTGAACATCCTTACTGACTATTCTTTAATAGTCTTAAAATAGATTTATAAATAGATAATTAGATTTGTTTATAATTAAATAAAATTATAATTTAAAAAAAAACCCTTGTGTGTTGCCCAAACGATCTTTCTTGACTCAATTCCACGCAGGCTTCCACTTAGGCTCCAGGATTCCCTGCTATTGCTAGCTGGGACCGCCACCTGGCTTGGTAACCCTCGTCCGAAGACGAGGTAATCCTGGCTGGAACTTCGCCCTAACTTCGAACCAGCCGTACTGGGTTTCTAGCTTCGGGAATAAATCATCGTCATTACTAAACCGGGACTACAATACACCAGACCTCGTCACGTTTAAAGGGAGACTACCAGCCGTATCCTAGTCCGCCTTTCGGATACTCCGAAGAGTATGCTGGTAACCATCTCAGAGGTCATGATGCATTGCAGACGCTGGCCTACAACACACTGGCAACCAAGACTGTTTTGGCTTCCTTTTATATGTACTTACGATTTTGTCTTCATGCTCTTGTGGGGCGCAACAGTGTGCGCTTATGAATATCATTAACGATTGCTATGAATATGATTACTGGTATAAAAAGCCTTAAAAATTAATAATTAAAACTAAAGCTATGTTTTAAGCAAACTAGGATAACACTACTAATTACATTCATTTTTATCATTGTTTTATTTTATAGGCACCACAACAAAAGAAACAATCTTAAAAACATTAAGTTAAAATTCTTTTAAGTCACACATAGTTAATTGTATATTAATATTAGATCATATGATATGCTATCACTTTAATAATGGTTCAAAAAGACACACTCTATATATCATCTAACTTTTATGGATGCTTTGTGATCCTCAATATCTTGACCATGAATAATAAGTTTATGACACTACCACTGAATGTGTTAAGACACTGGTACAAACTGTGGTGATCTTACTAGTGAATTTATTTATTATAATAAAAATAATTATTTATTGTTTATAAAAGGACTATATTTCTATGAAAGTGTATTCCTCATTAATAAAATCATCAATATTATTTAGCATAGCATAGGGGGATGAGGCACTTATATTTTGGGGGGCTAACTATGTGATGAATATGCAGACACAAATGTACCCATAATGCAGAAAGTATGTTTCATATAATAACAATCAGTATTACCAACATTAATTTAAAATGTACCAAACTATTTTCTTTACTCATCATTTACCATAACAAATTCCTTAGCTATTTCAACAAGATTAGACTCATTAGTTATGCATTTGTGTACATGAAGGACCAGACAATTGTTAAGCCGTATTTCCATCATTGTGGCCTGCAAATACGTAAAAACTTTTGACAGTTTCATCAACACCAATAAGATTACCTTAGATTCTTTTTGTGGGGTAAGTAGCAAGCAATAAAAATTTTGGGGGGCTGAGCCCCCTCTTTCTAAATATTGGGGGGGGCTCTAGCCCCCCCAGCCCCCCCTCTTCAGCCTCCTATGGTTGAGCTGTTATTTTAAATATTACTATTAGAAGCACCTTAATTAGACTACATATACATTATATCCATATATGTTATATTGGTACTATTCATATCACAAATTTATGATCTCATGTCATGATATTACATTGTTTGGCAGGACATTGGTTTATAATTTGTTTAAGTTCCTGTAATTGAGAATAAATATGAACTGGAAGACATGATCTTAATGAAGTCAAATTGTCATAAAGTGCTATGACCTGGTACTGACATAATCTATACAAAGTAGATGTACCTGAAAAAATATAAAGAGCACAATAATTAATTAATGAGGTAAGGTGAGGCAATTCTATAGATCAAGGAATTTATTTAAGGTGCATGTATTTGTGCTGTGTATGCAAGTCTAGTCCTCAGCGGCTTGGGACATTTCCCAAGCCGCATACTATGAGGATTTTTCTAACTTTCAGAGGCTAGTTTAGTGAAAAATTTAATACCAAGTAATGTTCACTGTGTATAACCTCATTCCCACGTATACTCCTGTGTTTGGGAATCTGAGAATGAGACTAATGTTACAATTACTTATTGTAGATAGATACTACTGTTATCTTCAAATAAATGAATTACTATGTTGATTTGCATACCAAATTTTAACAGAACCGTATCACCAATAACAGTAACTTCACTGTCCAAACGATCGAACATATTATCAACAGCTCCACCAAATACCAGTACTAAATGTTCTTCTGATTTAGTGCTATATGTACACTCACAAACATGCCAAATTCGAGGTTTCAAATCACCTGGTAATTGAACCTGAAGAATTTAATATAAACAAGAAGTAACAGCAGTATATGCAATTATAGACCTTTTCCCATTTCAAGTTACTTCCAGCTATATGGAGTATCCAGGAATCCTTTACAGGATCTCCATCATTATCATTACCCCACAATACTAACAACTGCTGTTCTTTAAGGAATTTATTTGTAGCAACACTTGACTTGCTAGATAAGTCTGGAACATGATCTGGTAACCAATGTAGCTCCTTAGCAACAGCTACATATAAAAATACAAAGTTAAGATATTCATTACAGTCTGATCACCCTCTCTCTCTCTTACATATCTGATCTTTGTAAGAGATAACAAGTTCAGGATCAAATAAACACGATGCAGTATGGAAGGATCGTTTAGTAGGCCATGGTTCTTCTGGATTGGTAGGTATCAATGGACCACTCCAATGCTGGATTTATAACATATATTATACTAACATATATAATAACTTACCCAGGTAGCCATATCTAATATGTGTATCTCATTGATTCGTTCAGGTTTTTGTCGTCCACCAAACAATAACACACGATATTGATCAATCCGGTTAAATGAGAATGCTGCACAGGGTTTTGGTGGAATACCAGTGGTCTCCGGAACAATCCAAATTAGTTGATCAAGATGAAATAAGTGCATCTCATTTGTCCACATCATATCATTTTCTGAGTCATAAAGTGCTCCCTTCTGAAGGGTGGAGCCATGGTTAGGATATCCATAGCCTCCAAAAATCAATAACTTATTATCTCCATATGAAACTAACCCATGTTTATTTTTCATCAAGGGTTCATTAGCGTTACTAATAGGCTCAATTTTATGCCATCTATATATCTCTAAGTCCAATTCATACACTCCATTGTGTGCACCAAAGCACCACCCGCCAAATGTGTACAACCGACCTCTAACTAGAACACAATCCCCACCTACCTCTGTTGGAGGTATGTTACTATCAGCAGGACACGCATGTGTTGTCCATTGTCTTGTATTGATATCAAATACCTCCACATACTTATGAGTGTCTACCCTTGGACTGCCATGAATCATATAGACCTTTTCTCTTTCTTTATTATAACATGTGGAGGCACCACGTCTTCTTGCTGGCTGGATTAACATGTCAACCATTATGGTGGTTCTTGGTCTAACTTGACTATGCTGACATCAAAATGAAATGACACATAGTGATGTCATCAAATATGATGACATCACCTAAACCCTAAACCAAACCTAACATTATTAATTCTATGACACATAGTGATGTCATCATAGGACAAATTATTACATCATCAGTCAAGTTACACAAGAAGCACCCCAGCCATTATGACTACTGACTGCCGTCAATTACCTGAGCTAGTTATTAAAATTATAATAATAATATTATATTACAATTAAGTGACATAAATAGTTATGTATATTAATGAGTATTAATTTATTCACGTAAATAATGTTTTAGCTGTTATTTTTATTTACTAACCATTTTGAAAATATAAAATAATTTAAAATGAAAGTAATAACAACGTTACATTTAAATTATAACATATTCATCATCTTCATTATTTAATGAATATTGCACAGAGAGGACGGAACATCCATTGGCCTCTTGTTCCCTTCTTTTAGAGAGTTCACTAAAGATATGTAAAGGTAGTAATGGCTGTAAAACGGAGATATCATCACGGTACAGAGACAATAGAAATTGTTGACATAATTTAAAGAGTGAAGACATTCCTGAAGTGATAAAACAACAATAGTTAATAAATTATAAACAATGAAATCACTCTAATAATTACAAACTTAAACACTGAGATTTATTACGCGTAAGGACAATTCCATATATGGATATATGTACTTTAAAAACTCCACTTTAAGTTACAGTATAATTTGAATATCAAGACTAACTCAAAATTAATTTATTTAATTAAAAAATTTCTTTGATTGTCTAAAATCTCTTACCAAATTCGAAGATCAGTGTTTCACAACTTGTGGGTGTGGTTATTTCGGGATGAGTAAACAGGTTATCAGTGGCACCACCAAATGTCATGACTAAACACTCGTTAGGTGTTGTATACAAACATTCTGATACATGCCATATTCTGGGACTCAAATGTGATGGTAAATAGAACTACATGTAGAAAATAACAGATATAATGAAAGGACAAACAGACAAAGTAGAATGATAAACAGACCATCAAGAGATGTAACAAGATAATTAGGTAAAAGAAAGATGGACAAAAATAGATTATGATAAACAGACAGATAGACTATGGAGAGAAACACAATTTACTTGTTTCCATGTCATAGTATTGACATTTAAAATCCATGAGTCATTGATAGGATCTCCTTTATTGTCCATTCCCCATAGTAACAATATCTGTTGTCCTTCAATATTACGTGATATATCCTCATTGACATTGGAGAGGTTTGGTGGTTCACATGGTAACCATTGGAAGTGTTTAGGTACAACTATGATGATAGAAAATAATGAAATCTTTCCATCAAAAGCTGGTTAGTAAATATGTAGTAACATTCTAGCTCTCTGTTTGAGAGGGAGATAGAGGACAGAGCTGAGCAATCTCCCATCATATAAATGATCTTAGTCAGAGTGGCTTAACATTAGTGACAGCCAAATGGCTAGACCACTTGACCATCAAGCCACTTACAAACTACTGACACAGGAGAATGTTAATTACCTTTTGTTTCTTCACCAACAATAGGTACGTACTGTGGATCATATAAGGAGCATGTTGTTTGAAGGGAACGTTTCTTAGGCCAAGGTTGTTCTGGACCAGTAGGAATAATAGCTCCACTCCATTGCTATAATAAAATATTATAATCTGTTTAATTTTAACTTTGACTTTTATTTCTTTAACATTCAACTATGTCCTCTATATCTATTTCTCCTTAATATTGTACATCTCTAGAATCAATATAATTCCTACAATTACAGTAACAAATATAGCTGTGTTACTCATAAGTCAAGTATTACCATAAAAGGACATACAACTTGTTAAACATAAAGACAACAAAGTGATTCAAAGTTGTACACATTAATATCTCATACTTACCCAAGTAGCCATGTCTAAAATGTGAATTTCATTGACTCGTTCTGCTTTCTGTCGTCCACCAAACAATAATACACGGTGTCTGTCAATCCGGTTAAACGAGAATGCTGCACAAGGTTTTGGCGGAACACCAGCAGTCTGTGGTACAATCCAAATTCTTTTTTGAAGATGAAACAAGTGTAATTCATTCGTCCAACCAATCCAAATTCCTCCCATTAGTGGTCTCTCCCAGTCATACATTGCACCCTTTTGTAAGATACCGCCAACCACGGGGTAACCATAGCCACCAAATATACATAACATATCATTGCCATATGGAATAATGCCACATTTATTTTTTAACAGAGGTTGATTAGAGGTATCTTCAGGCTCAATTTGTCGCCATACAATTGTATCCAGATTAAGTTCAAAGATCTCGTTGTTAAGTTGTCCCACTTGCCATCCACCAAACATGTAGAGACGGTCATTAATGATAGTACAACATGCTCCAGCGTCTACTGAAGGAATTTCACTGCCAGCACCGAATGTCTTCTTAGTCCAATTTCTTTTGTCGAAATCAAACACAGCAATGTGGTTCTCTGCTACCTCTTGTCGATCACCTGGATAACCTCTGAACATATAGACCTTTTCTCTATCTTTACTGATACATGAACTAGCCCCTCTTCTTTTTCCTGGAATGTAAGATTTATTTTCTGAGAATCCATCGACTTCCATAGTGATAAACAACGTTTTCTATAATTACAATTATAATTAATTAATGAGCGTGGTTAGTTATAATAAATAGTTAATTTGACAACACGTGGAGAAATGATACCTCGAGGCCATATCAAAGAACTTTTTATTGACAGAACTCATAAAGGACTTCATTGTCCGTGGATAGATGAGATAGAGTGGAAGGCTGTCTGCTCGTGGCTCTATGGAGAAAGTTTGGAAGACAAAAGAAAAGGAATTCATCGTGTAGCCGCTTGGAGAGCACGTGGTACAATACCTTTCCCAGTAGAATCAACAGCAGATATAGTAGAGTGTTTATTAAGAGATGAGGCTGCCTCACGAGACAAAGACATTTCTACAGATGAGTCTCTAAGTCTTTTGTTTGCTATGGTGATTACAAGGTGGGTAGGATGACCACACCCTCTTATAACCACTTCTCTTTAGATTTATTAATACTATTCACGATTATGGATATTGGCAGGGGAAACGTGGTAGAATATATGAAGTAGTGACTAAGGCAAGGTTTTTATTAAAGTCATACACAATAATGTCATAACTGTTAATCTAAGACAATCTGATTTAAATTATATTATAGAAATATGTAGACTTGTGCTTTCTAGAAATTTAACCTGATGTGAATTAATTAAAGATACAAATCTTTTGTAACAATTCAGTATATCATTTTATACCTATTGTAAAGAAGAATTCTCTTATTCATTTTTTTTAGCTAATATTTTTTATAACTTTAGCTCCTCCTAATTTTCCATTATTAATAATTATTACATACCTATTTATTACTTCATGTATCAATTATGATGTTTTAATTAATGAATTAATTTTAATTGCTTGTTTCTTCAATAGTTTGGTATCCCTCATTGGTTAGTTGAACTTCGCCATTCAAGTACACATCGAGTTCTTCCTTCTTTATCCACTTTAAGATATGGAGCACAATTTGCTTACCAGTGGCTATGGAGTAACTATTGGAAACCTCAATACTCATCACTGCCATTAGCTAATACTGAACAATTAAAGCAACAGGTTTTGATTTTAATGTAACAAGTCTTATTGCCATTCTTTTTTAATTTTTAATTTATTTCTTACTCTCCCTATCTCTCCTTGTTTTTCCTTTTTTATTCTCTTTTACATTCCCTCCCTTTAATGTTCATCTTCCTATCTCCTCTCTTGTCCTTTAGATATCCAGTTCTTGGCAACAATCTCAGAAAGTTGAATCGTCTCAACTAACCATTCTCTCTCATTTTAATGAAGAGCATTGTTGTTTACCCAGTAAATAAAAGCACACATATAATATTTTAATTAAAATACTTTAGGATCGTCTGAAATATTAAGAAGTGGTCTTCAGGAATATAGTAAATGTAATAATAACAAAGAACGCCAAGTTAAAGTGAAGTCTATTTATAAATCATTGGCTAATACTCACTTATAGTAAGTGTATCATAAGTATTATTGTGTGTGCTACACGGCCATTTTGTATAGGATGTTTACAAATATGATAACCGATTAACCTAATGATAGACCTTCCTGGATACTGGGTTTAGTAAACATCCTTTATACAATGGCCATATACCAATAGAATATATGCACTTGTTCTAATTTTTCAGTACAGCAAGTGTAATTTCCCAAATTGAGTTTCATAATAATAATAATAATATATGATAATATTTGTGCGGATTAGAGGAGGTCTTTAACTTATCATAATAGATGATATTGAGTACTATATTATATTTTATTGTATTTAGTCAAAGACATTATAAATATGTCCCAAAATAATAATTTTTTCTCTTGTCTATGTGAATTAATCAGAGACAAATAAGAAAAGTAAATAAAAAGACAACAACTTCTGATGGTATCTCTAGTGACGAAAACGTACAATAAGATTTCAATCTTGTTAGGTCTTCTTGTGACGCTTTTGAAGAAGACCCTTCAAGGTTGAAACGTTGTTTTGTGTTTTGTCAATGAAGATACCATCAGAAGTTATTATGTTTTATTTACTCTTCCTAATATTGTATCTTCACTAATAGTATTGAAATTAAATCTGCTGATATTATTTGTGTTTCTTTTTCTTCACATATACATACACTAGTACCTTATTAGCTTTACTTAAAGAAGAGATCTTTCTCAATCCAGATAGACCAGAAGAATATGATGTCATAGGTAATACAATAATACACCTACAACTTTAACCACACCTATATCTTATCTCTCTTATTGACAGTACCAGACAGAGCAAAACTCCTTGAATTTCCCACATTATCATTATCTCTTGTTAATAAGTGGGAGACCCTCCTATTTAACATGGGACGTTACCACTCATCTGTCAAAACTAATCTTATACATGTTCTTATCATTGCAGTCCATAGCTTTAAAAGTAAGTACAATGTTATTTTATTCAGATACTATCTTTAATGTATAGGTATTACTGATAGATGGAGACAAACTCTTGCAGGATGGTTAGGGATTATATTGACACCTCCCTCTCAACAAATAGTTACTCATAAAAGTTCAGAAACATCTATACAAGTACATTTAGGTAATGTTAATGTTTAATAATAAATTATCTAGTTTATTTTGTTATATTTATTTTACATGTATAGTGAAAAGTTTATAGTTATTTTAAGTATCTTAAATATTTATATTAACATAATTTATAATATTATTATTATAATTATTATCTACACAAGTAACAAATCCAATATACACTATAGCTAATGTGTTACATCTCAATATAAAATTAATACATTAAGTTCAATACAAGTACTACAGTATTAATTTCTCAATAAAATATAGTGGCCATTACTAGTCATTGTCCACATACACATTAATAATCTCTTTAATGTATTAATACTTACTTTAGATTTGACCGAAGACAAGAGTATAATACCGGGTGATATACAATGTCAAAAATTATTAGAGATTGCTAAAGATTATCCTGGACTCTACTCTTATGCCATCACAGAAAGGTACTTCTCTCTAATTATCTCATTTATTAGTCTCCATGGCATTCTCTTCATAGTCAAGAGAAAAGGTTTTCAATAAACATTGTTTAGAAAACATCTTTCTCTTGAGAATGATATCATTTACTCACCGAGTATTAGAGCCTCTTTACCCAAATATGTTGTATTTTACTCTTTCATTTTCATGTTAAAAGAAAAAGATTCTCTGATAAATTTACCTGAGAAACTTTTCTTTTGACATTTGTCTCTTGACATATTATGATGTCTACTAAGCATCATGGACTATCTCCTTTCTTTACTTAGACTGCTGTCTCACATGTCTTTCTTTGATGCTTCCAAACGTGAGTCCATACTCCATCTTAATGCACTCATTACTATCTCTGAACGAATCTCCTCTCGTTCTGTCTCCTCACTCTCTCTTCCTCTCCTAAATGAAAAGTACGAGATAGAGTTACAGGAGCTCAAATTGAAAGTTATAAACAGTTCTCAACAGCCACTCACTCCAGAGGAAAGTCATAATGAAGTAGATGTGGATAAGACAACAACATGGAGAAAAGCTAATGGTAAAATCAGATTATTATATATATTATTGAAGCTTTATTTTGCAACTAATGTCTTTATCAATAATAACTTATTTATATTCTTACTTGTAGGACCAGATTGGTATAATTGTCCACTAGGTTGCATACCAGATCAACAGCTGACTCCATTGACCTTTGATCTACCCACTGATGTCAGGCAAGAAAATACAGAAGAGCAACCGACTGTAGCTAATAACTCCTTAACTCCATGGTTTTTAACATTATCTCCTGATAATAGTGAAGAATGTGATGAAGATTGTAATGAACAGAGAGAGACAAGCAGTCATGATGATAATGGCGACATCAATTCTGTCCAGCTGCAAATGATTCAACAAGCAATATCACTTTATTAGACACGCGCTAGTTAATAATGTATTATTAAACTTACGTACGTGTCTATATTAATTACCGTTTATATTCTAATACTCAGAAAGTGTAGCTATTAATTAAAATACCAAAAGAGGTACCGCCCATAGCCTTTAACTTTATCACATTACGTTATTTCGTTCTGTTAGTGAGAAAACTGTAAGTGAGAGTCCTTTTAAACCAGACTAACGACCATTTATGAAGTGAGTATTTGTTTTCATCCTCAGTATATCTACGAAGACATATCTATTAACAATAGGGTCATTAGTTAATTTAAAATAGGCTTTTCTTCTAATAACCGACCACAATCAGTATAGTAGTTAGTTTATTTTGTTAATGTATAATGTCCTTTGTTGTTTATTTGGACTATTTTGTAATGAAGAGGGAGCTTAGGATCAATACTTCAGTCTCATTCCAAAGTCCTCACAATATTGGCGATAGTGCTTAGGGTTGAGGATGAGAGAATATTGTTCTTTCAATTGGTACATTAAGTTGGATTTAGTTTCCCAAAGAATTACAGGGTTTACTTACTTGTTCTCAGTCCAATTATAACCTCACTATTATAGAGAATGTTTCACTTTATTATTATTATTGTAAATTATGTATTTTATTTTAGTTCACTGACCCTGTCTTCTTCTAGGATCTAACATAACACAATGAGCAGTAAAGTGTCCGTACAGCAACTTTTACGTCCGACAGATACTTGCAAATTTATATCCTACTAATTTCAGTCTTTATCTTGTGCTGAGATTTCGATAATATACATTTGGTATTTTAAATTCATTAGCCTTTGGAGGGTACCTAAACAAAATAAACAATGTTAATTGATGGTCCATTATAGGACTTCTTTATTTAAAGTTGTAAAATTACATGTAATTGTACCCTATAATTAGACACAAGATGATTATTGTAATGATCTCATCTACAAGGTATTATAGTGACTATAGTAGATATAATACAAATTATTATAATAATATAGTGGCTATTGTTTTTGTGCCAATGACTCACTCGTACTTATGAATAGGTTTAAATTTTTAAAAATTCATGTAAACTTGTAAATTGAACATGAACAAGTACAAGATACTTGTAGTAACAATCCATATTATGTATTGTTAGATCTATTGTCTACTACATCATATCGTGTTATCAGTTGATTGTCTAACACAATTTGGATATGCAAATGAGTATTCTTTAAAGATAACAGCTGGTAGAGTTACAAGGATTACCAAAAATCAGATATTAGTAATTAGTATATAATGTTTACTTTCATTTGTTCAATCATGTACACAGTATTGCGTAAATTGGTTATACAAGGAACACGTAATGATGTAATTTCTTCAGTTTGTTTATTGACTATGATGTATTTCCCTTAACTTGGTGTTTTTACATAATCCATGGGAAGTTATTGGGTGCTAATGCCAACGAAGAACGCACGCTAGCTATTGTAAAACATGAGGGTACACATGAATATGCGTAAGTGACACAATACATCAATAAAATCTCAACTTACACTTTTTATCCTTTGACTTCAGATTATTTGCATTCGAAGCTGACAGTCTTGGTAGTCTTTCAGTTGACATGTTAATGCCAATATATGACTTGTTTACATTGACACTGCAGTCCTCCACGCCAGCTGGTTGTCGAGTTGAAGTCAATGTACATGGTGATATTGTTGTGTTTTTACTTCCATATGATACAAAAACAGCTATGTTTGTCAGTCAAGTAAATTTGGCAAAGGACGACTATAGTAAGTTGTCTACTTTTCTGATTTGTTTCACTTTAAGATTGACCTCTATTTTTTTACCATTTTTTCTTCAATTTTAAACTGTATTTAACAAAATATTTCATTAGCAATCTCTGTACAAGTAGTGCAAGTAAAATTTAAATTATAATGTTTTTTGTTGTTGTTTAGTGTCTTCTGAAGATGAGAGGTCTTCATCAACATTTGACTGGCTCCGTGGCTATGAAACTTGTCGAACTGGTTGGGATCGGTTTTGTAAGCCTAACACATCAATTACACCTCCTCTGATTGATCTTCAAGAAGATGAGGAAAACCTCCAACTTGGTTTTCCAGGTAAGAGAGAAAACTAACAGCTTTAGTATCTCTCGATTATCTCTCTCTCTCTTTTTCCAGAAAAGTGGCCATGGAGTTATATTATAACGCCTAATCCAGATGGTAGGACTGAGGTTGCAAGTGAGAATAAAGGCATGAATATGTGTGAATATACCAGTACTTCATTTAAGTTCATAAGCTATATATTACTATCTATTATAGTAAATATATATATACTATGACATGTGCATGTGACTATCCTGTTCTTGAATTTATGTGACTTTTTAATAGTGTGCGAGAGTTTGGTTAACGAATTTGATCCTCTCTGTCAACAATACGATCACAGTAGTTCACGTAGTACACCTGATCGGCAACCTACCAGAGATATTAGGTTTAACACTCCACCTCTTGTAAATATCGAATATTCTGAACCACACCCCCATATGTTACATGGGACTGACCACACCCATTTTCCTTCCAAATTGGGATTAAAAAACCCATTTGTTACTTCTCCAGTTCGAGCAAGTTTTTCTGAATCTAACATAACTAAATTAAAATTGGAAGTTAATGACACACATCCTTCTTATAGTACAGTGCAAAAGATACGCTCCCAAGTAGATCTAGATAAAAAAGTCAACCGTGGGTTTCAAGTTGTTTCACATGGTGACTTACGTGTAACTCCCTCACCCTCGTCTTCTCCTCCCTGCCAATTCCCACAAGACCCAGAAACAATTAGCTCTACAGAATTGGACAACCCATTTGAAGAGCATGATTTTCCACGGGAACGTCCCCAAGGACAGCATTTAGTTCATAGTAACTCCGTTGAAAACCCATTTCAAGATCAACCAGTACAACAATTTTCCAGGAGTAAGTTTTATATTGAGAGTGACACAGAAATAGAAATGGAGAAAGTTGAAGGAAATAAACAGAGAAGAAGTCAATCACCTTTACTTCATCGTCCACAGTCATTGGAGGTTTTATCTGAACCAGATTCCACTAGTACTTTAGATTATAATCATCGTCGCATGCGTAGTACTACAACTCTTACTGCACAATCATTATTAGTACAGTCTGATAACCACACCATTGCTAACAGGATTCCTTCAAGTGTTCCTTTAGGACTTCACAGAGTAAAAGAAAAATCCACAAAGACAACAGTTCAATCTAGTCATGTCTATTCAAAAAGTCCGAAACTCTTCAGGAAAAAGGGGAAGGTATGTAAATAATATTTGATTTTTCTAATATTATAAAATATTGTATACGTGACTAACGTCATGGTTGTTGTGGTAGAATGAATTATGTTTTGCAGTTGCTAACTTGCTATGCTACCATTTTGTACAGAATATTTGCCAAACTTGTTTTAATGGCTACTAAATTTGGTAAATATCTTGTACAGCATGTCAGGAAGCATAGTAACCATGTACATATACATGTGTATGCATAATAAAGCTTTGATATTATTGTATATCTCTCTACAGTCAAATGTAATGGCATCTCCTGAATCAAAATCATCTTGGGTGACCAGATATCAACCTGGTGTTTTGTTATTAAACGGTTCCATGAGGGAATGTCTCATACAACGTATGTTACAAGAAAAAGAATCTGAATTTTGTGAAAAGAAAACAGTAAAGTCAGTATAGTCACATATAAAATATAGAATGTTGAATTAGTGAGCTTTAGAACAAAGTCACTTGTCTTTTTTATAGGCTATTTTGTGGTTCATGGAATGTAAATGGTCAGTTGGCAATACAAAGAATGGACAAATGGTTGCTATGCAATGAAGATATTCCTGATATATTTGCAATAGGGTAAGTCTTAAAACCTATATTTCAAGGTATAAACTTGTATTATATAACAGGTTTCAAGAACTGGATTTGAGTCCTGAAGCTCTCATTACAAAAGAAAGTAACAGAGAGGAGATGTGGGTAGATTTAGTGGAGTCATCACTTAAATATGCTGGAGATTTTAAAAGGGTTAATTTCATCAAAGCCACACCTATTTTTATACATGTACTTGTTATTTTGTAGATATCCATTATTCGTTTGGTTGGTATTTTATTACTCGTCTATGCTTCTAAAGATATCGTCCCTCATATCTCTGATGTGGACTCTGATATGGTCCCCTGTGGTATCATGGGTCACCTGGTATGTGTCTACTCATAATGAAATTTAACAAGACGTCTTTTTCAGGGTAATAAAGGAGGTGTGGCTGTACGTTTCAATATTTTTCATTCTTCCGTTTGTATTGTGAATTCACATTTAGCAGCTCATGTCGAGGAAGTTGATAAAAGAAATCAGGTAAGCCACACCCATGATAGCAGTTCAATTATAACTAATGTCGTGGTTAAAAGCATCATTATAGTTATCTTAATGTTGTTTTGTTACCAGGACTACCATCAAATATACAGTAGATTACAATTCTTTAAGAGTTCCAACTTGCCATACAGTATAATGGATCACAAGTAAGCCATACCTTTTGACCACACCCCTTTAGTATTATTTCTAGTGTTGTTATATGGATGGGAGATCTAAATTATCGTATAAACACTTCACAAGAAATGACAGCTGAAATTATCAGGGCAATGGCCGACTCGTATCAATTCTCTATTCTACTTCGTCATGACCAGCTGGTACAACAGCAGAAGAAAGGCGAAGCGTTTAACCAATTTCAGGAACCGCCTATTGATTTTAAACCCACATACAAGTATGACCCCTCGACAAATACTTGGGATTCCAGTGAGAAACACCGTGCACCAGCCTGGTGTGATCGTGTGCTATATTACAGTGAGGACAATTCAATTAAGGTTTTAAAATATGTGAGTCATCCGGAGATGATTATCAGTGATCATAAACCTGTTAGTGCTACTTGTGACTTGGAAGTAAGTTCATTAGCTGGTCAGTAGTTTCTCTTACCAACATAATCTTATCTTATAATACTAACAATGTCTTATTGTTATTGTTTAGGTAAAAGTGGTAATACCATGGAAGGAACGTGATGTATTAGAAAATATTACGTGGAAACTGGACAAACAAGAAAATGAGACACTTCCTCAAGTGGAACTGAATTCCTTAGAAGTAAAGACATTTAATGACCTTGCTTTACTCTCACTCACTCACTCACTCACTCACTCTCTCTCTCTCTCTCTCTCTCTCTCTCTCTCTCTCTCTCTCTCTCTCTCTCTCTCTCTCTCTCTCTCTCTCTCTCTCTCTCTCTCTCTCTCTCTCTCTCTCTCTCTCTCTCTCTCTCTCTCTCTCTCTCTCTCTCTCTCTCTCTCTCTCTCTCTCTCTCTCTCTCTCTCTCTCTCTCTCTCTCTCTCTCTCTCTCTCTCTCTCTCTCTCTCTCTCTCTCTCTCTCTCTCTCTCTCTCTCTAATTTAGTTCAAGTTTAAAAATGTCAAGTTTATGGTCCCACAAAAGCAATATCTTCAAATTCGTAATGTTGGTCAAAGACCTGTACAATTGAGTTTTTTAAAGACACCAGATAGAGATACTATATGTAAACCATGGTTATCAATAAAACCAGACAGAGCTATCATACTCACAGGTACTATATCATTCTCCATTACAATAGTCACAATGTAGATAGATGTCCATTTTTAGCAATGTAACACAATGATAATAAGATTGTTTACATTGGTTGTTATTTCTAAACATTTTGTTGTCTTTCAACTACCAGTGTATTTTTAAGGTTTATTTATTTGATTGCTTAGCATAACATGCACAAACATGCCTTGTGTTACATGTACATTACACGTTAACAATTGCATTAATTATTGGTAACTATAGTACATATTAACAGTATTGTAAATCTGGAAATTTTTTTGTATATAAATTTTAACATTTTAAAATTCTAATTGACCATTTTATTTTAGGCAGTGTCTATTTGTTCGGCAGGAAATGTATACTTTGTTGTGTATTAAACTGATCCCCACCCCCTAAACCTTAACCTACCTTTATACAACAAAGTATACATTTCCTGCTGGACAAATAGACACTACGTTTATTTTATAGTTTTAAGGAATTTATACTGACAGTAAAATTCATGATTTGCAATTGTCTCAATTGTAAGCAACCACAAAAATTTATTTACAATTTAATTTCCAGATTTATGGTATATTTAAAAACATGCATTAGTTCTGACCTTTGAACTTTGTCCTTTGATCTTTGTAGAAGAAGAAGTCAGTGTTGAGTTATCAATATTAATTGATACTGAGTTAGTATCAAGTTTCAATAGTGGTAGTGAAAAACTGGAAGACATCTTAGTACTTCATCTTGAAGGAGGAAAGGATTTCTTTATTTCTATATCTGGTTCCTATTTATTGTCTTGTTTTGGTTCATCACTAGAACAACTTGTTCATCTCCATACTTACATGCGTGAAGTACCCACGGGTAAATTATTAGATCTCACTTTGGTAAGTTATTGATCTATTCATCCATTCATCCATCAGTCCTTCCATTAACTATTATTATTTATGTTTCTTTTCTTTCAAACTAGTCATCTTCTTGGGAAGAATTAGATAAAAATACAACTACAGTTAGAACTTCTCCACCTCCTCTTGATATTCCTAAAGAACTATATCAACTTGTGACCTGTCTAACTAACCATGGCCTAAAAGTGGTGAGTCCTTGTTTCTTCTTTGTTGTGTATTGTTAATTAGACTTATCTAAGTATAGACAATGAGTTTATAACTTGTGGTTAAGAAGAAATAATTTCTTTATGATATACTGATAATTAGAATGTATTTTCTAAAGATGTACTATTGGGTCATTTTTAGGAGTCCCTTTTTACTGATGGTGGTCTCACTATTGAACGTGAGAAAATCAGAGATGTATTGGACACAGGAGGAAGTGAACTTCGTATCCTCTTTATTAAATCTTAATTACTAGGGGTGGTGTTATATTCTTTTCCTTAGCTTTATTTTACAGCTGGTAGTGTGTACTCAGTAGCTGCTTGTCTTTTAACTTTTTTACGGTCTTTATCAGAACCAGTTATCCCTCGTTCATTACATCAACAATGTATGGAGGGATGTCAAAATCCTACACTTTGTAAACAGGTCTGTCTTTGTATGAACATGTAGATTAATTCTTTAATTTATATATCCATTAGTCATATGATAAATCCATTCTTTGTGCACATGTATCCATTCTTTAGTTCTGTAAATCCATTTGTTGATTATACTGCTCAGTTATATCATGTTTATATTAATCAGTTGATGTACATTCATCTTTTCATTCAGATCTTACTGAAGATATCAACTGTTCATAGAAGAGTGTTTGTTTATATAATTACTTTTTTGAAGACACTTTTAGACCATTCTGACATTAATCAGATGGATGCCAAATTTTTAGGTAAATTGATAGTTACCATGGAAACTAATTGATAATCTATTGTCTTTTTAGCATCTGTTTTTGGTGACATTCTTCTTAATATGTCTCGTGAGATGAGACTAAGTCACACAAAGAAGACATTACTACAATATAACAAAAAGAAAGCAACTTTTATCTATCAATTTCTCACTAATGATTTAACAATTGAGTATAGATAAATTGTTAAAAAATTGTGGCATAATTATTTACCATGGTAATTCTAATGTTCCCTGCGTATTGTAATCTTTTTTATTGTTATTTATTAGTGAATTTGAATTTTAAGAACTTTGAATTTACAACATTTTAAATTAAAGTCAATAAGTTTTGTAGTCTGACCACAGACAAATAAATCAGTTACATTGATAAGAGAGTCTATAATAATTATATAGGCCCTAAATCTTACACGGTAGAACTTAAACATATTAAATTGTATTTTGTATTGAAGTTTGGTACTCTGGTACTGGCTAATCCCACTGGTATAGTTTTATGTCACTGGTTAATTGACTAATAATTATACTGACAATTAATGGTGGCCGGCCAGACAATAATATTTTCAAATCTCCAAGTATTAGGAAGTTGCCAATTCTTAATCTGAGCTGTTGGGCTTAATAAACGGTCACTGCTATGAATTGAACAGTATGGTCCAAACTATTACACATCCTATTTTATTTCCGTGAATTATTATAATAAAGTTGACTGTTAACAGTTAAATGTGTAGGACCAAATTCGTGATCCGGTTTTGCCAGCAACATGGCTACTTCTAGTTCTAGCATAGATTATGTTCCCAGACAATTGAGTCACTTTAAAGACTGTCTTCTTCCTGACTTAGAGGAGACAGGGAGAGTGTTTGGAAGAGGAGCTTTCGGAGTAGTAGGAGAAATGAAGTTACCAGATGGTACTATAGTAGCTGGGAAAAAAATCCACAAGATTTTCTTTGACCCAGACAATGATCCAAAAGAGACAACGTCATTGAAAGAGCGATTTCAACAAGAATGTTTAAGGTACGTTTTCTTGTAATGGAGTTTATGCACAAACCATTTAGCAATCTGCATGGAGGTCCAGATTCACAAACAAAGACTCAAGACGTACTGAAAAATGTTTTATTTTAAATAATCACAACATTTTGACTCTCTACTAGTCCTAGTTGTGTGCTTGACATAATAATGAAAGAATGGAAGTATCTATATGTATTAAGTTAGACTTACCAATTGGTGGCTCTTGATGCAAGAATTCCTGCAAATGTTTGATAAAGGCCACCATCTAAACACAAGGCAAATTGTTTCACACATTGTGTTCCTTGCAATAAATGCATATTAGATTGTTGCCAGTTAACACTGCTATGAAGTAAGAGTTATGAGGTAACAAGTTGTATACATGCAACAATTTACCTATGTATGTATATGGTGATCTTACAACTGATACTGATATACTAAACTTGCTATATAGCCATTTTTTTGTTGTCTTTCAAGTGATCAAAACAAAAATCTCAGCTCATACCTTCCTCCATAAGTTGGTTGTATTCCTTGTGTCAAATTTGAAAATATCTCATAATGACGTTGTATAGTAGTACTGGTGTACATTCCAATGCTGTTAACCTATAGTTTAACTCTGATTCACCACCTGTAGTAAATGTAATGTAAAACAACATTATATAGTATTACAAAACTTTGTTGCATACTGTTGCTATATATAAGACTGAATTATTGTTAAGATTTAAGTCTAAAGAGCTGATAACAAAATTATGCATGGAATAGCTTAAAGACATATTGAACTCAAAAACTTTGATCAGTCATGCTCAATTTGAAATACTCTAAATAAAGTAATTATTCATTAGTTGTTGTGTATATTATTATCACTTACTTTATGTGGTTAATTTCATTTGTTGCTATCAAAATCGCATACAACAATAGAATCTGTTTGTGAATGGATGTACCAGTACACGTACACACATGATCCTATATAAACAATCTTTAAAAAAATTAATGATATGAAAGCAGAGTTAGTCAATACTCTTTCATTTAACTCACTGTAAAAATTAATTAGTTGATTTAGCCAATATATGATCATACAGGTTGCATATGGAAATAGTAAACATATATTGTTTTCATTACTAATGTATTGAAGTTCACTTTTTGCGTAGTTAATGGTTAGAAATAATGATTGTTTTACTAGTAGAAAGATAGCTGTTTGTTATAATAGATTGATATATGCACTTTATTCTCTCATTATATTTTTTTAAAGGAATTATCACAGTATATATACCTAGATCACGGAAATAATCAGTGATTGAATTAACCAATTTGTGGTTGTAGGTTACATGTAACAAATATTTGAACTAAACATACTAACTATTGTCCTATGGAATTGGCAGTTAATCAAATGTTTGAATTTATTTAATTCTTAGACAAAGAAATATGCTATAAACAGTCCATTCCATAGTACATTAGTAATCAAAACACTAATATGTTTACTTGAAATTACATAAACTAATTTTGTTACATGCAAACTATATAATGATATATTGGTTAAATCAACTAATCAGTGTTTATAGTAATTGTTTATCCTTTATATAATAAGTATATAGAAACATCAGATAGTACTGCCACAATTCTTTATATGTAAAACCGATAACAATATGTATTTTCGTACTATATGTTAGTACAAAGATTTAAAAGAGATAATATTACATTATGTCATTTTAATCCATTCATGAACATTATTTGGATAGCATTTATCCATACAAAATATTAATGAAACCATATATATATTAGTTCCAATTATAAGTTATAAAAGCAGTAATCAAAACAGTATTATGATTACTTTTTGATCAAAATAAATTTGTGAAATACAACCAATGCAACATGTGTAACAGTTATATTAACTAATCAATTTCTATAGTGATATAACAATGTATATCTTAATTGAATGTTACAATTTTTATTATATCAGGATGAGTCAACTTAATCATCCAAATCTTGTCAAGTTTCTTGGAGTCCACTATAAGTCAGGTTCTGATATTCCTATTCTAATAATGGAGTATTTACCGATGTCACTGACTAAGTGTCTGGAGCAGAAAATCCTTCTTAATGATATTAAGAACTCAATATTACTGGATGTATCTCATGGTCTACTATATTTACACACACTAAAGCCACCTATACTTCATCGTGACCTCACTGCTAACAATGTCCTACTCAACTTAGATATGAGTGCTAAAATTACTGACTTGGGAGTGTCTCGTGTTTTTGAGCCTGATGCTTCCAAGCTTTACATGAGAATGTCCACTTGTCCTGGTACAATGGTATATATGCCACCTGAGGCACAAAAATCAAACTACAAAGAAACAAGTGATAACTTTGATAAATTAGATGTGTTCTCATTTGGTGTTCTCATACTTCATGTCTATACACAAGAGTGGCCAGAACCAGCTGATCCTTTTGATGAAGACAATATGCCAAGAACAGAAGTACAAAAACGGGAACACTTGTTAAATGAAGTGGAGATTGATGATCTAAAACAGTTAGCTAAGCAGTGTCTAAGTAATCATCCACAGTTAAGACCGCACACTATTGATCTTGTGAGAAGAATCAGTAATGTTGCGAACAATGTCAGTGAGACATTCCAACAAAAGAATCAATCGCAGTTAGTGGAAATAAAACATTTAAAATAGTATGTTTATATACATATATTTTCTTTAGTCTGACGGAGACATGTCACTCTACTTCTGAGAAAGACCTTAAAGGGAAAAGAGAGTCTGAGAAGTAAGTAGTATTACAATAGTTACAAAGGTTGGATAAAATCATTAAATACTCTCAATAACAAGTTAACTACTCTTATATAAGTATAGGAAACTTAAAATTCGGAGTGTTACATTATGATCTGTTTATTAAACTGTACTGGAATGACTAGCTTCTAGGTACAAAGACACATGACCACCAATGAGTTAATTTATATAGCCTTTACAGTTAATGTTGTGGCATCGGCTGTACTGAAATGACTAGCTTCTGTACTTATCTCCACAATGTCTAGCAAAAATAATTATAGAATGATTTAATTTTTACAATTGTAATCTTGTTCTTATTTAGTTGTAATTATGAATATCAAATCTATTTATTATACAGTGAGGTCAATTCAGCTGAAGTTTTAAAATTCACAAGTCATTCGGAGATCATTATCAGTGATGATAAATCTGTTAGTACCACTAGTGATTTGCAATATAACACAGCTAATATAAAACCAAACGTAAGGGGCACTTGTCCTTCTTATATTGAACTACCAAATAGACATTCCAAATATCTTATAAATAGAAAAGTCAATCCCATGTACCAAGTTAATGATAGTAACTTTACTACCTCATTCTTGTCTTCCCTTATCTTTCAGTCTCCACAAGATTTTCAAGAGACAGAAACAGTTGACTCTAGAGGAGCTCAATTATCCTTACTTGAGTTTTTATCGTCAATGGAGGCTTCATCTCATGCAGATTCCATAACGTCTTCATACTACAATCATCATCGTGTGCATAGTTGTGCAGATCTTACTAAACAGTCATTCATTCAGTGTAATGATGACAAGTACCACACACTTGCTCTCGGGATCCCTTCGAGTTATCAACAACCAAAGGGGTTACGCAGAGTACAAGTGGAATCAATGGAAAAAAAATTTCAACCTAGTACTAGTCATGTCTATTCAAGAAGTTCAAATCTCTTCAGAAAAAAGAGAAAAGTATGTAAATAATATTTGATTTTTTAGTATTATAAAATATTGTATATGTGACTAACGTCATGATTGTTGTGGTAGAATGAATTATGTTTTGCAGTTGCTAACTTGCTATGCTATTGTTTGTACAGCATGTTTGTCAAACTTGTTTTAATAACCACCAAATTTGGTAAATATCTTGTACAACATGCCAGGCAGCATAGTAACCATGTACATGTACATGTGTATACAAGTATTTGGTAAAATTAACTTTGATATCATTGTATATATCTCTACAGTCAAAACCAACTATATCTCCTGAACCAAAATCGTGTGTAATCAGATATCAACCTGGTGTTTTGTTACTAAAAGGTTCCATGAGAGAATGTCTCATACAACGTATGTTACAAGAAAAAGAATCTGAATTTTGTGAAAAGAAAACAATAAAGTCAGTATAGCCACAGATAAAATATAGAATGTTGAATTAGTGAGCTTTAGAACAAAGTCACTTGTCTTTGTAATAGGCTATTTTGTGGTACATGGAATGTAAATGGTCAATTAGCAATGCAAAGAATGAAGAAATGGTTGCTATGCAATGAGGATGTTCCTGATATATTTGCAATAGGGTAAGTTTTAAAACTTATATTTCAAGTTATAAACTTGTATTATATAACAGGTTTCAAGAACTCGATTTGAGTCCTAAAGCCCTTGTTACAAAAGAAAGTAACAGAGAGGAGATGTGGGTAGATTTAGTGGAGACATCACTTATATATGCTGGAAATTATAAAAGGGTTAACTTTATCAAAGCCACACCTATTTTTATACATGTACTTGTTATTTTGTAGATATCCATTATTCGTTTGGTTGGTATTTTATTACTTGTCTATGCTTCTAAATATATCGTCCCTTATATCTCTGATGTGGACTCTGATATGGTCCCCTGTGGTATCATGGGTCACCTGGTATGTGTCTACTCATAATGAAATTTAACAAGACGTCTTTTTCAGGGTAATAAAGGAGGTGTGGCTGTACGTTTCAATATTTTTCATTCTTCCATTTGTATTGTGAATTCACATTTAGCAGCTCATGTCGAGGAAGTTGATAAAAGAAATCAGGTAAGCAACACCTATGATAGCACTTTTCATTGTCAAAAGCATAATTACAGTTATTATTTTCTTAATGTTGTTTTGTTGCTAGGACTACCATGAAATATACAGTAGATTACAATTCTTTAAGAGCTCCACCTCGCCATACAGTATAATGGATCACAAGTAAGCCATACCTTTTGACCACACCCCTTTAGTATTATTTCTAGTGTTGTAATATGGATGGGAGATCTAAATTATCGTATAAACACTTCACAAGAAATGACAGCTGAAATTATCAGGGCAATGGCCGACTCGTATCAATTCTCTCTTCTTCTTCATCATGACCAGCTGCAACAACAGCAGAAGAAAGGCGAAGCATTTGACCAATTTCAGGAACCATCTATTGATTTTAAACCCACATACAAGTATGAGCCTTTAACAAATACTTGGGATTCCAGTGAGGAACACTGTGCACCAGCCTGGTGTGATCGTGTGCTATATTACAGTGGGGACAATTCAATTAAGGTTTTAAAATATATGAGTCATCCGGAGATGATTATCAGTGATCATAAACCTGTTAGTGCTACTTTTGATTTGGAAGTAAGTTCATTAGCTGGTCAGTAGTTTCTCTTACCAACATAATCTTATTTTATAATACTAACAATGTCTTATTGTTTAGGTAAAAGTGGTAATACCAGAGAAAGAACGTGACGTATTAGAAAATATTACGTGGAAACTGGACAAACAAGAAAATGAGACACTTCCTCAAGTGGAACTGAATTCCTTAGAAGTAAAGACATTTAATGACCTTGCTTTACTCTCACTCACTCACTCACTCACTCACTCTCTCTCTCTCTCTCTCTCTCTCTCTCTCTCTCTCTCTCTCTCTCTCTCTCTCTAATTTAGTTCAAGTTTAAAAATGTCAAGTTTATGGTCCCACAAAAGCAATATCTTCAAATTCGTAATGTTGGTCAAAGACCTGTAGAATTGAGTTTTTTAACTACACGATATAGAGATACTATATGTAAACCATGGTTATCAATAAAACCAGACAGAGCCATCATACTCATAGGTACTATATCATTCTCCATTACAATAGTCACAATGTAGATAGATGTCCATTTTTAGCAGTATAACAATGATATTATAACTGTTTATAAAAACCAACATTTTTTGCATTTTTTTGGTTTTCAATCTACTAGCACTTTTGACTGATTTTGTAGCATACAGTGTGGGCAATGTGGCTTATTTTACCAATTATTGCGATTTATAACTTTAAATTTTAGTGGGCTAAACTTTTTGTGATTAATAATGACTTACGAAAATTATTTTAAAAATTATTTCTATGCTAAAATCCCTCTCTTATCCAATCATTAAAGAATATTGTCTGTGTCCATTAGTATCACTAATCAATTGTATCATGATATTTTTTTCATTGAAATTTATTCCTAGCAAAAATGCCTTAAAATCACAAGAATTTTAGTTCATGAAAATATTAGACTAGCAATATAACACATGTATTAGTTCTGACCTTTAAACTTTGTCCTTTGATCTCTGTAGAAGAAGTAGTCAGTGTTGAGTTATCAGTATTAATTGATAGTGAGTTAGTATCAAGTTTCAATAATGGTAGTAAGAAACTGGAGGACATCTTAGTACTTCATCTTGAAGGAGGAAAGGATTTCTTTATTTCTATATCTGGTTCCTTTTTATTGTCTTGTTTTGGTTCTTCACTGAAACAACTTGTACATCTCCATACTTGCAAGCGTGAAGTACCTATAGCTACAGATAAATTATTAGATCTCACTTTGGTAGGTTATTGATTAACTGATCCATCTATCCATTCACTCATCAGTCCAACCATCCATCCATTAGCCCAATGTTTCACTCATCTAGCATTTATGTTTCTTTTCTTTCAAACTAGTCATCTTCTTTGGAAAAATTAACAGAAGATACAACTTTAGTTAGAACTTCTCCTCCTCCTCTTGATATTCCTAAAGAACTATATCAACTTGTGACACATCTAACTAACCATGGCCTAGAAGTGGTAAGTCCTTGTTTTTTTGTATGTGTGTCTGTGTGCTGTTATTTTGTAAACAAAGTACTTGTAGTCTGAAGGAATAATGTATTAATAATGATTGTTGTTTTGCTGTAAAATGTAATTACATGGGTCAAGAAGAAATAATTTCTTTGTGATATACTGATAATTAGAATGTATTTTCTAAAGATGTACTATTGGGTCATTTTTAGGAGTTCCTTTTTACTGATGGTGGTCTCACTATTGAACGTGAGAAAATCAGAGATGTATTGGACACAGGAGGGAGTGAACTTTGTATCCTCTTTATTAAATCTTAATTACTAGGGGTGGTGTTATGTTATTTTCCTTAGCTTTATTTTACAGCTGGTAGTGTGTACTCAGTAGCTGCTTGTCTTTTAACTTTTTTACGGTCTTTATCAGAACCAGTTATTCCTCGTTCTTTACATCAACAATGTATGGAGGGATGTCAAAATCCTATACTGTGTAGTCAGGTCTGTCTTTGTATGAACATGTAGATTAATTCTTTAATTTATATATCCATTAGTCATATGATAAATCCATTCTTTGTGCATATGTATCCATTCTTTATTTCTGTAAATCCATTTGTTGATTATACTGCTCAGTTATATCATGTTTATATTTATCAGTTGATGTACATTCATCTTTTCATTCAGATCTTACTGAAGATATCAACTGTTCACAGAAGAGTGTTTGTTTATATTATCACTTTTTTGAAGAAACTTTTAGACCATTCTGACATTAATCAGATGGATGCCAAATTTTTAGGTAAATTGATAGTTACCATGGAAACTAATTGATAATCTATTGTCTTTTAGCATCTGTTTTTGGTGACATTCTTCTTAGTATGTCTCGTGAGATGAGACTAAGTCACACAAAGAAGACATTACTACAATATAACAAAAAGAAAGCAACTTTTATCTATCAATTTCTCACTAATAATTTATCAATTGAATAGATGAATTGTTAATAATGGTGGCATAATTAGTTACCATGGTGATTCTAATATTCCCTGTGTAATGTAATCTAATTTATTATTATATTATTTACTAGTAATTTTAAAATTTTAAATGGAAAATTATGTAGAAATAATTTTGACAGCTTAAACATACCAACTTTGGAAATATAGGCAAATCAATATGTCTGATTCCAGTTGGTAGGTAGTCTTGTCCAACTGTAACATAGGAGGCTGAAGGGGGGGGGGCTGGAGGGGCTAGAGCCCCCCCCCAATATTTAGAAAGAGGGGGCTCAGGCCCCCCAAATTTTTATTGTTTGCTACTTACCCCACAAAAAGAATCTAAGTTAATCTTATTGGTGTTGATGAAACTGTCAAAAGTTTTGACGTATTTGCAGGCCACAATGACGGAAAAACGACTTAACAATTGTCTGGTCCTTCATGTACACAAATGCATAACTAATGAGTGTGATCTTGTTGAAATAGCTAAGGAATTTGTTATGGTAAATGATGAGTAAAGGAAATACTTTGGTACATTTTAAATTAATGTTGGTAATACTGATTGTTATTATATCAAACATACTTTCTGCATTATGGGCACATTGGTGTCTGCATATTCATCACATAGTTATGGTGTGAGCCCCCCCAAAATATAAGTGCCTCATCCCCCTATGCTATGCTAAATAATATTGATGATTTTATTAATGAGGAATACACTTTCATAGAAATATAGTCCTTTTATAAGCAATAAATAATTATTTTTATTATAATAAATAAATTCACTAGTAAGATCACCACAGTTTGTACCAGTGTCTTAACACATTCAGTGGTAGTGTCATAAACTTATTATTCATGGTCAAGATATTGAAGATCACAAAGCATCTATAAAAGTTAGATGATATATAGAGTGTGTCTTTTTGAAGCATTATGAAAGTGATAGCATATCATATGATCTAATATTAATATACAATTAACTGTGTGTGACTTAAAAGAATTTTAACTTAATGTTTATAAGATTGTTTCTTTTATTGTGGTGCCTATAAAATTAAATAATGATAAAAATGAATGTAATTAGTAGTGTTATCCTAGTTTGCTTAAAACATAGCTTTAGTTTTAATCATTGATTTTAAGGCTTTTTTATACCGGTAATCATATTCATAGCAATCGTTAATGAGATTCATAAGCGCACACTGTCGCGCCCCACAAGAGCATGAAGACAAAATCGTAAGTACATATAAAAGGAAGCCAAAACAGTCTTGGTTGCCAGTGTGTTGTAGGCCAGCGTCTGCAATGCATCATGACCTCTGAGATGGTTACCAGCATACTCTTCGGAGTATCCGAAAGGCGGACTAGGATACGGCTGGTAGTCTCCCTTTAAACGTGACGAGGTCTGGTGTATTGTAGTCCCGGTTTAGTAATGACGATGATTTATTCCCGAAGCTAGAAACCCAGTACGGCTGGTTCGAAGTTAGGGCGAAGTTCCAGCCAGGATTACCTCGTCTTCGGACGAGGGTTACCAAGCCAGGTGGCGGTCCCAGCTAGCAATAGCAGGGAATCCTGGAGCCTAAGTGGAAGCCTGCGTGGAATTGAGTCAAGAAAGATCGTTTGGGCAACACACAAGGGTTTTTTTTTTGAAATTATAATTTTATTTAATTATAAACAAATCTAATTATCTATTTATAAATCTTTTAAGAGTATTAAAGAATAGTCAGTAAGGATGTTCAGGAGGTGAGTCAGTTGGATCATATGAGTAACACAACTACACCTTTTTTAAGAAAGTAAAATGTTGAGCTGGCAGGTCTAGGAGCAATAAATTATTTACAAAGTGTCATATGCAGAATATGTGTCAACAATTCTAAAATATTTTCTTTGCAATAACTTGAGTAATAAATATAATCTTTAAACTATTAAACTGTCTTCTTGTTGCTGTTGCTGTTTGATTCCTAGTTCTATTAAAAGGGTATCCTCTAACTTGAGATAATCATCGTATTCCTACCAAAGCAATAGAAATGGACTCATACTTATATTTTCAGACCCAAACTCATTAATTTAGCTTTCTCTTCCCAACCACTATCTTTGCTCTGTTGAGGTGTCTCCTATAATTACCATATAATAATTATACTTCATTGACTAATATAACCTCTGTAGCAGATATTGTTTTAGCTTCATCCAGTAATTTCTTCACTTCACTACGCATACGATTTCTTTCAGCAACAAATTCTAATCGCTTGACATCTCTCTCAAAGAATGACTCCATAATAGACAACTAGAGAGAGAGAGAATAATCTCTAATTTAAACACTATATCTCAACCTCATTGCTGGAGGGATGACATAGACTCCATGGCACTTCTAATATATGTAATGTACCACCACTGTCACCCACTGCTAACATTGATTGACGACCTCCAACAATTAAGAGCTAACAAATAGAGTTAGTACAGCTTACTAGAGAGACACCATGGGATAATAGAAGTGATTGAGAGAGAGGAAATATTTTGGGCCAATGATGGTACATGAGATCTAGATAATGTTTGAATACATGTAATAATAAATGTATTTATTCATTACCTACCCAAATTTTTATTGCTTGCTACTTGCCCCACAAAAAGAATCTAAGTTAATCTTATTGGTGTTGATGAAACTGTCAAAAGTTTTGACGTATTTGCAGGCCACAATGACGGAAAAACGGCTTAACAATTGTCTGGTCCTTCATGTACACAAATGCATAACTAATGAGTGTGATCTTGTTGAAATATATAGCTAAGGAATTTGTTATGGTAAATGATGAGTAAAGGAAATACTTTGGTACATTTTAAATTAATGTTGGTAATACTGATTGTGATTATATCAAACATACTTTCTGCATTATGGGTACATTTGTGTCTGCATATTCATCACATAGTTATGGTGTGAGCCCCCCCAAAATATAAGTGCCTTATCAGCCTATGCCTAAACTCCTTAACAATATTAGGGCAGAAATGTGCAAGGAAGTCTTGGAATGAGACTACACAGGGAAAATGTTCACTTTTTAACTTTTGAAAAATGGATGGTTTACGTTAGTTGCAATATTTCCATTAGTTAAAAATTACCAATTAATGTAGTATTGTTGTTTCTTTGATGATATTTTACCACTCTTTATTAGAATCAATGTAGAAAATAACTGGTTTTACAGACAATTGTTTTTTTGTGTTTTAATGTTGGTTATTAACTTACACTAATCTAATGATTGTAATAATAATGACAAAATGATGTACCATCAATGTAAATTATATATACATTGTTTTTCCTACAAGAGCTATAGACTATCTTTCTTGTTGATTTATACAACAGCCAGGATTACCTCATCTTCTGACGAGGGTTACCAAGCCAGGTGGCGGTCCCAGCTAGCAATAACAGGGAATCCTGGAGCCTAAGTGGAAGCCTCAGTGGATGTGAGTCACGAAAGATCGTTTGGGCAACACAACTTTTTTTTAATAAATTTATTCAATAAAAACACATAACACTACAATTGTAATAAATCCATCATATATACATTACTTATAAAATACATGGTACAAAATGAGTGGAATATTTATTATTGTATTTATAATATGAACCATTTCATTTACATCATGAAAACAACGAATGTATTCAATAGATTTTTGCTGTGCTAGCTTATAGCCTCTCTTCCATACAGCACTCACTTAATGTGACTGTTACTAGCACAGGATTAAGATGACCTATACCATTCAAGTTTGGACTAATTTCTTAAGAAGCTCACACAATATCAATTCTAAATTGAGGGAGATAGTAAATACTGAATTGATATATGTAACATACCATCTAGTACATTTTGAGAGGTGTTAGAAATAACTTCATCAATATCAATAGTTGGCTCTTCTAAGTTTATTTCAATCTTACCAGCTGTTACTTTATTGCTGGTAAGATTATCTTTCTCCTCCTTATCATTACCATCATGACTGTCGCCTTTTTCTTTTTTCTCTTTTAATTTGTTCATTTCATCAGGAGGTTTTTGTAATTGTTTTAATAGTGAATCAAAAACCATTTCATCAAGACATTCCTCAGCATGCTCTCTCTCTAAATTGTTAATAACTTTGTCAGTGGACAACATTGAAGGTAAACCACGAGGTTGATTATTGACAATATTCTGATGTGGTATGTCATCATCAGTTATCTCTTCAATAGAAGGTATGACAGTGTTAAACTGGTTTTGATATCCACTTCTGTCAGGTAGCTTTGAGAAGGAGGGAAGTGACCCAGGAACAGCTGCTGGAAGATGCATTGGGTTCATTACAGTTTGCATCCATTGTGGTGTTAATGTTGGCATATAACAAGACATGGGTTGTCCCATCATTATATTGTATCCTGGGAGACCATATGGATTATATGGAGGATACATATATGGAGCCGAGTAGGATGGTGGTGCTGATAGTGACCAAAAAAAGGCGGGGCTGGGTAGAGACTGCTGGTGATGAGAGAAATAGCCTGGATATCCTCCAGTTATTGGAAATGGCGGGTAAAGCTTGGCAATTTCTGTTGGAAACGAACTAGATCTTTGACGTTTATGACGGAAATTTCTTGCATTGAGTTGGCCCCCATTCTCTCTAGCCATGGTTAATTAAATATGCGCATGTATTGCTAATTTTAATAATTATTAATTTCCTGGTAAGAACCACGCCCATATCCAACATGGCTCTCAGCACAAAGGAGTTATCTAACTTACTTACGTAAGCATTATTATATCAATAATAGATAATTAATTACAGGGCTCTTTTTATGATTAGGATCTTAGCAGTAGATAATGTGACATCAAATACATTGGAAACCATAGCAACTGCTTTCCATCGTAATTTCAGCCGTTTTGATCACTTCCGTGTTGGGACAGCTCTTGTAAGTGTAGTAATAACGTGACATCATCCCTAAATCACGTGACTATGTTTCTAGACCCTTTTGCTACAACAAAAGGATCTGCTGCCAATATCGGCTCAGCGCATAGCAGGATTGTTCCTGTTGTATGAATTATATCGTACAGAGCCAGCTGGTTCAAATCCATTTAATGGTAACCACACCCATTAATTAAATAACTAATTGATAAATTTTAAAGGTTTCTTTCTTGAGCTTCTTCAACCTTCATACGAAGATGATCGTGTTGCTATGGGATTACCATGTGGCCACACCCTCTCTCCAAATGAATCTGCCTTCCTTCATCAACTCCTAACTCCACAAACATTTCGTGACCTATTAAAAAAGACTCCACATACTCTCGCTACGAACGATATCCCTCCTGGACAGGCTCCAGACCCAGCTGCACTGGTTCAAACACTACAGGAGTCCATTGAAGGAATTCCCGCCAAAAACAAAGTGGGTATATCTACTGTTATTGCTGATTCTGATACATCAACATCAAGGTATAATTAAAACTTAATAATTAAGGGTTTAACTCTTTAAATTTTTAGCCATCCTGATGTCACTGTAGCAGCACCTACTGCTGAGAATCTTCTTTGTGGTAAGTCACATGACATATTACATGATCAATATCATTATTAAATTTTGTTAGTTGGTGATCCGTGGTTGGAGCAACCTTTTGAGCCGGGATTTATGAGACCACTTCCACCTCTTCATGCATGCACTGATGAGGTACGGAGGTATCATACAAGCTCCACCTACTTTTAATTAATTATAGGTCGTTTGGCTTAATCCCACGGAAAGTCAGTATTCTGTTCAATGGGATACAATGATGTTTGTATCTGGGAGTGATGGTATGTAAGGGATTAAAATTGTAATGACTCCACCCCCTTTTGTAGAGATTAAAAAACTATTTGGAAAGGCATGTCGCGAAACTTTAAATTTACAAGAACAACAGGTTATTGATTTTTGATGCATGCTCCACCCCTTTACTCCACCTACATAGACATTATTAAGTCAACTTGAAGTTGATCCAAAACTTGTCTATCAAGATATCGGACTAACACCAGCTAAAGTAATAGCACCCCCACTACAAATAGTACACTTAATACATGTACAAATGGTACATGTACATGTATACTTAGTACATGTACATGTACTATATGAACATGTACATGTACATGTACTATATGAACATGTACATGTATATGTACTATATGTACATGTACATGTACTATGTACACATGTACATGTACATGTACTATATGTACATGTATATGTACATGTACATGTACATATAGTACATGTACATATGGTACATGTACTATATGATTATGTATGTACATGTACATATATAATCATTGATACATTCAGTACATAATCATACTTCAAGCATCCTTTTATACTTTATATAACTCTGTACTTGTCAGTATGTCCATACCAGTATAATAAATCATATTATATAACATCTGTATTAATGATCTCACCTTGTATATATCATCTTGTCCAGTTACCACAGCTAGTAGAGAAGAACCCAGCTATTGCTATAGAGGTTCTCTTACGTCTGACATCATCCAGTCAGATATCAGAGTAAGTTTGTCCTCAATATAATGTTCACTTCTCCTCTTTTCTGTCTCTTTGTGTCTTAGATATTTTGCTGCTCTTGTTAATATGGAGATGACTCTTCATTCAATGGAAGTAGTCAACAGATTAACACAAGTGAGCTACTTGTTTCTAATTATCTGTAATGAATAATTTATTATCTAAAAACTGTAAATATTCTAATTATCAGTAAGTAATGTACCAGAAATATGCTTAAATTAAAATTGTAAAACTTTCTAAATCACTTTTATTCTAATTATTAGTACAACTTAGTCTACTCTATTTATCTGAAATTATTTCTTTCCTAGGCTGTTGATTTGCCCACAGAGTTTCTTCGTTTATACATTAACAATTGTATTCAACGTTGCCGTGATGTCCAAGATAAGAGTTACCAAAGCCGACTAGTAAGACTGGTAAGACAGGTTTCAATTACTCGTATCACAGTCACACAATGATTATTAACAATAGGTCTGTGTATTCCTACAATCCTTAATACGAAACAAAATAATCAGTGTCCAAGTAGGTTGTCCATTAAATGACCCATTTATCCATGAATTCATCTGTCCATTCCCAATATCAATTCATTCATCCATTCACTTATCCATCCATCTGTCCATTCACTTATCCATCCATCTGTCCATTCACTTATGTCCATCCATTCACTTATCCATCCATCTGTCCATTCGCTTATGTCCATCCATTCACTTATCCATCCATCTGTCCATTCACTTATCCATCTGTCCATCCATTCACTTATCCATTCATCCATTGATAAATCTATTTATCCATTACTAATAAATGTATTGTCCATTGTTGTATTGTAGGACGAATCTCTAGAGATCCAGGCATTTTGTCTAGAATATAGTAAAATCAAAGAGGCCACTGCGTTATATAGACTATTGAAACAATTAGATGGAGAAGGAACTGGTAGACAATAAAATAAATAATTATGACGTTATCCTCAATATTATAATCACTATTGTTCTCTCTTGTTCAAAAACAGAAAATTGATCTCATTTATTTGACTAAACATAAAATAAAATTACATAATATTACATAACACATAATATTACATAATATTACATAACACTTAATACACACATTATATGATGCCTATAGTCAATGATCTTCACCACTCTGGTGGCTTGTAAGACTGCCAACATCTCTCTTTAAATACCTAAAGAAAACAGTACCTTAAATACTCTAATTATACATAATTATAGAAAACTAAAAAGTTCTTAATGTTCTAATTATGGGTATTTGCAGAAATTATTTCTTACCTTAATACTTCTATCTCTTACTACTTCTTCAACTGTCAATTCATTTTGCATTAATCTTAATTTAGTCTGCTCATTACGAAGATCCTTAGTCACATGACTATCAGGTGACTGCTTCCTTTTCTCTCGTAGCCCATCAAGTTGTTTAGATGTTAAATTAATACATTGTTGAATTGCGGCTTGCCTTGACTTGTGGGCAGCACATAGCTAAAATGGACACAGAGCTGAATAGATACATATAAATTGATAACAGATTGAACATTGTAATGTAAGATAAAATGGACAGATTTGTTGTTCTATGAATATGAGGCCACACCCACCTCTTGGTACAATGATTTACATTGTTCAGGTGCATTGACTTGGTCTGCAAATGATGTTGTAGGAATTGAGGTATTTAATTTATATATTATACGATCATCAAGTGCTCTCATGTCCTGTAAAGCTTCCTGTATCCAGTATAGAATAACAAAATATATTTTAATTTAAAAATAGCTTTATTTTCTATTTAGTGACTTACTTTAAACTCTGAAAACTCTTTACAGGGAAGCTCTGTTGGTGTCTCTTCAGCCATTTCATTACACGTGGTCTCAAGAATACGGACGTTTACGGAAACGTTTTGAAATTTTCTCAGGAATGTTATTGCGAAAATAATTAATTTACACCGTATACTATGGTATCGTGTTCTTATAAAAGTCACCATTGATCACGTGAGCTGTGCATGTGTTACTCTTATTGTAGTGTAAGCATTGTAGGTTCCTCCTCTTCAAAACCTTACCACCATATTTTAGAAATATGTCAAGAAATGGTTACAAAAACAAGCAAAGATCTGGTCCTTATCCTTTAGGGCCTCGTGACCGGGGTGAAAGACGATCAGGCCCACCACATTCCTCTTCCAATGAAGATATATCATCCTCAGCTCCTTCATCAATGAGTCATGGAGGAAGTGGCAGTTCTATGTCAAATGAAATGAATCGTATGACAGAAGTCAGTCCAAAACGTGGCTTTGAACGAAACAGACAGGAAAAAAAGTTTGCTAATCGCGCTCGTCTCTATGTTGGTAATTTACCTCGTGGTATTTCAGAAGATGAATTGAAGATATTGTTCGATCCTTATGGTGAGATGACACAAGTCTTTATTGAGAAAGATAAAAACTTTGGCTTTGTTAGAATGGTAAGTTTAACATTACATGTACTACATGTACAGTACATGTACATGTACAGAAGGTTTATTGACTTGTACATTAGTAGTAATTATCTTCTTTATTAGTAGTTAATTAATTTGGTTATTAATTGGGTTTGCCCCTACTGTAGTTAATTAAATTACTAGACAAAATAATAATGATTTGTCCCTATCGTTATTCACTTTAAAGTTAATTAACTACTATCTCTTAATAACTTTTAATATTAATTATACGATGATGTCATAATGATTCTATTTATAGGCATACAGAAATAATGCTGAGAAGGCTGTTGCTGCACTTAATGGTCAGACCATAAAAGGGCGAGAAATAAGAGTTCGTTTTGCTGCTAGCAGCTGCTCAGTAAAAGTCACTAACTTGCATCCAACGGTCTCCAATGAGTTACTACACGATGCTTTCTCTCAATTTGGGGAGGTTGAGTATGCAGTTGTAGTCACCGATGAAAGGGGAAAATCCCTTGGATATGGCCTTGTTGATTTTGCTAAGAAATCGCAAGCGTTAACAGCTATTGAAAGATGTCGACATGGATGCTTTTTGTTAACAAAGTATGTTTGTTAATATAGTCAGAGAGGATAGGACACAATAGAGAGGAAGCCATTTTTATATTAAGATTACTGGAATATCCTAGAATTTACTGAAGTATACTGACCTCATATATGTACCTATATGTTTGTATATTATCGTAGATCACCCATTCCGGTATCTGTTGCTGAACTAGTAAGAGAAAATGAAGAGGAAGGATTACCTGAGAAACAAATATCTAAATCAAGTCAATATAATTAGTGAGTATACTCCTGTTAATTATTTTATTAATTAGTATTTTATAACTATCCTCATTGGGCATGATCTCACAGTACTTTGTGTACAATGTTGTGGATCTATTTCACATGAGGGAAGAGAAATGTATGAAATATGATGACAGGCTTAAGTCTATAAAAATGATAAAAGACTGTTGTAGAATTCATCAACATTAATACAATAATATAGACTTTAAGAGTAGTATTACAGCTGTTATACATAACTTATGTATATAGATATGTACTTTATTTTTTTATTTCTTAGTGAGCGTGAAACTCCGCCCAGAATGGCTCAACCTGGTTCTCCTGAATTTGATTTTGCAATGAGGTTTAAAGCACTTTATGAGAATGAGAAAACACGACGCGATGAACTGGACAGTCAGTTAAAAGAAACTCGTAACCAACTTGAAGCTGAAATGGAGAATTTTAAACATCATGAACATGCTAATGTATTACGATTACGTAAGTTAAATGGATAGATGGAAAGTTGTATGGATGAATGGTCTTATTAATAACTAGTTTTATAACTACCCTCATTGGGCATGATCTCAACTTTGTGTACAATGTTGTGGATCTATTTCACATGAGGGAAGAGCAATATATTGAATACGATGACAGGCTTTAGTTTATAGCTAATATAAAGACTGTTGTGAAGTTCACTAACATTAATAATACATACAGTAGGTCACTGTAGTATGTACTGATGTTCACTAGTCTAGAGCTTACTAATGGTAGCTATCCTAGGTCACTGTGGTAAGTACTGATGTTCACTAGTATAGAGCTTACTAATGGTAGCTATCCTAGGTTACTGTGGTAAGTACTGATGTTCACTAGTCTAGAGCTTACTAATGGTAGCTATCCTAGGTTACTGTGGTAAGTACTGATGTTCACTAGTATAGAGCTTACTAATGGTAGCTATCCTAGGTTACTGTGGTAAGTACTGATGTTCACTAGTCTAGAGCTTACTAATGGTAGCTATCCTAGGTCACTGTGGTAAGTACTGATGTTCACTAGTATAGAGCTTACTAATGGTAGCTATCCTAGGTCACTGTGGTAAGTACTGATGTTCACTAGTCTAGAGCTTACTAATGGTAGCTATCCTAGGTCACTGTGGTAAGTACTGATGTTCACTAGTCTAGAGCTTACTAATGGTAGCTATCCTAGGTCACTGTGGTAAGTACTGATGTTCACTAGTCTAGAGGTTACTAATGGTAGCTATCCTAGGTCACTGTGGTAAGTACTGATGTTCACTAGTCTAGAGGTTACTAATGGTAGCTATCCTAGGTCACTGTGGTAAGTACTGATGTTCACTAGTCTAGAGCTTACTAATGGTAGCTATCCTAGGTCACTGTGGTAAGTACTGATGTTCACTAGTCTAGAGGTTACTAATGGTACTATGGTAGCTATTCTAGGTCGCTGTAGTAAGTATTGATGTTAGGTTGTTCATTCTTTTCTGTTTAGAATTGGCAGAATATCAGAAGGAACAAATGAGACTTCAGCAACGATTACAGCAACATGAAGAATTCATGAAAGGAGGTCCTCCAATGGGCGCCCTCCCACCACACTCTCATTTCACTCATATGCCTCCTCCACTGCCTCCTGGGACGGGAGGACCTCCCATAATGCCCCAACCTTTGCTGTCATTGGACAACGATGGTCGACCTGATGGGTTTGCTATGATGGGAAGTAGCCCTTTACTACCTTCAAGGGGAGGTCCTATTATGCAATCTGATCGTAGTCAACCGACCTTTCTCCTTCCTGCTCCAGTAGGACAGGTAAGAGTGTGGTAAATAAAGAGTGAGTTTGAGAGAGAAATGGAGAGATAACGTCTGTGGCTCCTGTCATTAATGTTGTACTATAGATTAACTGACTAGAACTTGTTTTGTCTACATAATATTTTTGTATTAAAAATAGGGTGAAAGATCTGTGATTATTTTAACCCTTAACTCACTGTGATTAGCGATCATTAAACACTTAATGATACTATTGTCTCTTCTACCAATTTTATTATTAGTGTATTAGTTTCTAGAATATAATCTTGTGTTCATGATCTAGTTATCGTTATGACTATTATAATAAAAGGCTAATTGACTTGGTGTTACAATACGTTTAAAATGTGTATATGCTGTTACCCTGCCCCTTAAATCAACTGTTTAATTAATGCACTAATTTATATGACATTAGTAGTCAATATCACACACTCTATATTTCATTGTAACACCAAGTAACACAAAATGCAGACATTAACTAGAGTCTAGTTATTAGACGTTTTTTCTCTGTTTTATGAAGACAAGGTATGTTATGGTCTTATTACTAGTTCACTCCACTTTCAGAATTTTGTCAAAATATTTATCTAATGTAAGCAATATTGGTTGTTCTCAATTGTCTTATTCCAAGTGATCCTAGTATGATTTGGTCTATATAATATGTATTTTTATTCTATCATTGTATACATGTTTTGATGTTGATGAGTGAAATAAAACTAATGTATTAATAACAACCATTGAAGTAAATGATCGTCTTTGACACTAGTGTTTGTAAATAGAGACCATTGTTATTCCTAGCGGAGATCTACAATATTAAAGATATCATAACAATATAGAAATGATAAAAGTAGTCTCAATGGAAGGGTGTTCTATTTACTATAATATTCTAAATGGTATCCTTAATGAGTAAACAGAGTGTACCAGCAGTTTTCCTTTATAATATACTTGAGATCATTTTTGTCTGGTCAGCACATGTGTACGTACGATTGTATTAATACAATATTGCTAATTTCATCGTTTTATTTTATTTTTGTTTACAACTGATGAATACATGTAACATGTAGTACTGACTAACTGTTGATGTAAGAAAAAATACTCAATAAATACTCATGCTTCAAGTGGTAGTGTCATTGATGAAAGTTTCAAGTAATCTTCAGCTTAAGAATGATACTGAATAGTACCGGCAGTACCAGCTGTTAGCTCTTTAATCTTTATTATTAGCGTGGGTGTGCTTTTGCTGTAGTACATGAATATTTACATGTATATTTAGTACATTTACTGTTGTGTTGAACTTGTAATATCTTGTTAATATTTCAATGCAGGTAAATTATCAGTAGGTAGATCTCTAACGACTTCACTAATTTATTTTAAATTATTATACACATATTTTTTTAATAAGCATTATAATTAGGGTCAGCCACACCCTTTTGTCATGAGTGATAAGAATTTTACGCACTGGATTTGATACAGTTAAAGGGTTAAATATAATTGTTATAAATATGATATTTTGACTTTAATGGAAATATTTATGGTTCTATTCATAGTTTGTAAGATTTTATTATTGATTTAGTGGCTGATAATAGCATTTATGTCTATTTATATTATCATCATGTGACTAAAATAGCAGTCATGTGATGTCATGTGACCAATAGCATACAATTTATTATCTATGTTGCTTTATTTAGCAAATGCCCCCACCTTCTTAAATGGGGTGTGGTCAAGGGTCAGGGAACAAGGAAGTAGCCAGTATTAACCACACCTGCTAATCAGCTCTGTCTAATTAATTTATTATTAACAAGTTATTAACTAGATTGTGAACTCAATAACTTTAAACAGTAATTAGTGGACTCATATATGTATATATATTATACTTGTTTTTGCTTGGTCTGTTTGTAACTAGTTTTTCTTGTTTTCATAACCTGTTTTCATGTACAAACAGACATTGAGTTGATGTATTAAATAATTATGGATCAGTCAATTCTCATTTCAATATTAAATTTATTGTTGTCAATAATTTTTGTTTAAGACTTACTAGTTGACGCTGACTCTAGCAACTGTGCTAGCTCTGTTGTCATAGTTACAAATACATGTGACACACAATCCTTTATGGAGCTACACTGTCTCTCTTAAAATGCACATACCACATCAAATAATATATATCTGTCTTACTTGTTTGTTCTACTCACTAGCATACATTAAGATGACATTATTACTTATTCTTTATACATAGACCACAGACCACAAAGCCTTCCAAGTTCTAAATATAGTAACATAAGTACATGTCTATTTTTAGTAACTTCACACTGGATAGTGAATAAACCTTGTAATGTTGCCTTTCCAATTGCTAGCTTGTTGCTTACTACATGAGTATATTGATACATACACACAGTAACATACATACTGGTATACCTTTTTTCATCACTCACAGACTCTCATAACAATATCATAAAATTACAAATTTAAAAAAAAACTAATTTTTTGTCATTACTAGTTTGCTTATACTTAATGCTTTCTTTACTGGAGTAATATTTCTTTGAATGAAGTTCTACAGAATTGCTATGATTGTCATTTAATTAACCTTAGCACACACTAGTATCAAGTTACATAACTACATCTGGTTCTTTAGCAGTACTTGACCAGTGTTTGTAAATTGTGGTCATTTGATATCTGATACTAGCGCTCAAATATCGCTGTATTTTGAGTAATTCAACACTCAATTTACTGATAAAGCAATATTATTACTTATATTAGTTGTCATAGTTACCTGATATATATATGTTGTGTTTGATGTTAAGTTTTGAGGTGTAATATTATGTAAAAATGACAATATTTTTATTGAAGCTTGATTAAAGAAATTTGAGTCTTTTATGTGATCAGTTTTTATGTGGAATAACAAATGAGACAATTAACAATACTGATTTGATTGTTATTACAATTATAACATCTTTGCAACATAAAATATAAAAATAGAAAAAAAAAACAAAATATCTAAATTTTACATCAATCCACTAACATGTATATGGTTTACTAAACACACAATGCTTCATGTTACCCTAATACTTCTAGATTCATTTTACAAAGACCTTGTCTGCCTATAACACACATAAACTACACATTGATATATGTGTGTGTGAAATTTCACAGTCTATTTGTATGATTGATGTGCATATCTGTATATATGCTCTGCTTAAAAGTTTTGATGTAACAGTCCTGAGAAGAGAGGGTCACTATATGAACGAGAGCGCTGATGATGTGTATAGTTCTTTAAATATGTTCGTTCTGTTGAGGGTATCCTTGGCAATTTAGGGATTGAACTCTGAGTGTTATGACTATTTCTTGATGTTAGGGTTAATGGCGGAAGATGATGTTCTTTGTGTAGCAATTCAGGGAGGGATAGAACAGGAGAACTAGGCTCTTCTGAGTCCGGGGAAAAGATTATTGAAGGGGTGGGGTTTTCGGGGTCAGTTACTGTAATGATGGGCGGGGTTTCATTGTTAAAATCATAATTCAGTGTAGGCAATTCTGAACTGGGTGTGGTTATTGAGTAATTACGTCTATGTCGTAGTCTGCTTTGTCTTAATTGTGTGGGTGGGGATATAGCTAAAAGGGGCGGAGTTATATTGGTTTGACTCATGCCTAGTAGATTATATAATAAGTCTTCGTCAGAATGATCAGTTATGTCAGTGGTAGCTATTTGTCGCATCCATCTGTGTTCGCCATGTTTCGGTCGCCTTCTGGCATTTTTACAATCAAAATTTTCCCAAGGTTTATTCAAAGGTTGAATTAAGGGTGGAGAGGAAGGTCGTTTGATAGCCGAGGGACGTTCCCTTCTTTTTAGACTTGTCCCTTGAACTATGAGACCTAACCTCGGAGATGATGCAGGAGAAGGCTGACTTAGGGAGGGAGAGGTAAGCATCTTGTTAGCTGAAGAAGAAAGGAATATTATGTCATTAAAAGTTATATGATACGATGTAATAAAATGTTTTGTTAATGTGATATATTTAATTGTATACTTTATTTAAATGTTTTGAGATCACACATATTATGTGAACACATCAGCTACGATGCTTTATATCAGAACAATAATTGTGACAATACTCATTAAATAGAATTTGAAAGAACCTGTTCAAAATTTTGATTACTAACTTATTTTTATAACCAAATTAAACTAATGGATACATTACTTACAATTTCCATACACAAGAGACATACAATACATAGACTAACCTTAAAATATTAACTGTCCTCAGTAATATCTGGAGAGAAAGACTGGCTAACTACTTCACTTGCTTACTAGATACTTTATCGCATTGGTTTATTATTATAATCATGTTACCGTAGTAACCAGTCCCCACCTCCTATATGTGGATAGATAGTGGGTTATGCTTCTTTGATGATGTGGTCAAAACAGGAAATTTCCAACAATTATATTATTATATCAATAATTATCACATGAGTGGTCTCAATTAGTATTGTATTACTGACTTGTTGTATGGAGGTAGTAAGTTTGTAAATTTGAGCATATAATTGACTTCAAAATTACACACATCGTATACCTATAAATGGATATAATTATAGTACGTCATCAATGTAGTCCTGCACTATTATTTATTTTACACTCAAAACTGACTTATCAATATTGCAATCAATATTAGTGTTATTTTTACTGCCATCCTTGCAGTGAAGTGACCAATGAAATCACATTATTTAGGCTTATAAAATCATAAATTAGTTATAAAGTGGTTGCTTAGTATTCCCAGGAAGCTTGTTTATTAATCTACTGGAAAATACCTAATTAACTTACGAATAACTTACAGATGTTACATCGCACACAAGTGTTGCATTATTGTAGAAATCAGTGTACCCCATCCCTGCTTTAATTTCTACTTGTCAAATCTCATCCCTTCACTATTTAAATTCAATAGAGATCTATGCCTCAGCATATAGACTGTACTTATTGTATGTACATGTATATATAAAGATATAATTAAATATATTCATAAGAAGATACCAGTCACTGTGTACTTACAAGAGGTAAGTCATTAGTCATTAGTCTCGGAGCCAGACCAGCTGCTAAGAGGTTGGGTCTGGCTTGTGAGACTACTAATGCAGTTAGGAGCCACACCTGCCATGTGTGATAAGAAAGATGATTATAATAGAAATTGAAAAAGGTTTTTAATTGTTAGTTTCATTGTCAATTTTATTTTCATTGGTTCCTGCTATGACATACTGTTACTATAAATAGTAACATATGGAGTGCATGCATTGTTTCTCAAAATAGTAACACGTGGTGTTACTAAATTTAGAGTCAATTAACGAAGACACTACCAATCTAATTAAATATGACTTCATATGTCTTGTGAAAATATACTTTCCTGTACAAAAATAATCTTCAAAAGCTTTGTGCTTTTATAATTATCATAGTGTCAATAGAATATGAGGAAAGAACATTGTGCCATATATACAAAGGCAGTGGTACTGCCTGCCTGTTGGGATAACAAGTTCTCAATCTAACTCTATTATTGTTATTATTATTATTATTGTTAATATTATTATTATTGTTATTATTATTATTATTATTATTATTATTATTATTATTATAGGGTATCTTGGTCTACTAAAAATGTTAATGGTATTATCTTTGATGACAAAGAAAGGATTGCTTATTATCAAGATCCAAGTTACTATGACATAAGGTATATCAATAGGTGTGTCATTGCCACACCCATTCTGATATTTGTCAGATTTGATGTTGTATTATATTCAATATTCCACACTTTTATGAGCAATCTGTAGAGATACCTCCAGTACATATATGTTGTAGTAATCATTTTTGTTACAACAGTGACACCAGGTGTGTGTTAGAGTCTTGGCTTAATTAAGAGGAATGATGGATACATTGTAGTGATTATATAGCTGGTTTGTTAATACACCTTTAAAACTGGCTATTTATTTAATATTGCTAATAGTATCATATATTAATATAGCTGTTGTGGTATTTTATTTTCACTTAATTTTGTGTTATGTGAAGAATTTGTAATATTAATTTGTAAATCATGAAAACAAATTAATAATTATGTTGTCATCATAGTAACTGCTGCAAAAGTTTGACTAAATTTGGAAAACATGTCTCATGATGTCTGTCATCATTATAGCAACTACTGCAAAAAATTATGACTATATTTGGAAAACAAGTCTGTCGTCATTATAGCAACTACTGCAAAAAATTTTGACTATGTTTGGAAAACAAGTTTGTCGTCATTATAATAACTACTGCAAAAAGTTTTGACTAAATTTGGTAGCACCTTAATTTTGTTAATTCTCTCTTATCACGTACGTATTTTGTGATGTCATTATTAGGTAATATAAATAGTACATACATGATGCATTGATGTTTAGTCAGTAACCTCTCAATTTTTCCTATTAAATTACTGGTAATGTACTTCTTTGTTATTGTATGTGTGTGTGTGTCCATATTTACATTACAATACACATTATAATGAATCATTGTTTAGTGATCAGTCCAGTAACATTACCTGACTTAGTGCAAGGTACAAACAACAATGTATTTATTTCTTGGTCAAGATTAACTGCTGAGAGTTCTTTCTTCACTGTGATTTAAACTGTTCCTAAAGAATTAGTCAAAAACATTGTATGGTACGTTATTTAGATGGTATTACTTCAGATGCGATAATTCCTCTTTGTATAATTTCTAATGGTAGCCCTATTAATTATGACAACTACTTTTATTATTGTATTGATGGTTCTTATCAAAATAATGTGACACAGTTTGTAGATTACATGGAATGTTGTGGTGTTCCTCTGCTTGATGGTTATTTTAATTCAACAACGTGTGACATTACTAATACTGATCCTTGTCCTTTAGGAGTTGTTGGCTTTCAGAGCTCCTCCCCTTGCAGTGCTGGTGTTAGCAGCTATTATACAAGTTATAATATTTTACTACTAACATATGACAGCAGAAAGAAGTGTATGACAATACGAAGTTACCTGAACTAAATACATATATACATGTATTGTTTTGTTAAGTGTTTTGTTAAGTGTATTGTTCTAGTTAGTTGGTTGAAATGTATGTATGTATAGCCACATTATTGTGGATAGCCACATTAGTGTGGATGGACAGATGGCTGCTATGAATGTATTAGTATAATGTACATATTATTAAGACTGTTCATGAAATTTGAATAACAATTATTGTCTTTAAATTAAAGTCACTTAATAAATCAAAATTACGTGTTTACAAAAATGATTTAAAGAAAAGACATTGTATTGAGCAAAACAACCCATGCAACTTAACTCAACCTGTGGGATCTCTTATTTAGTATCCAGGACTATTAGCTAGAGCTGACCCATTGCTCTGGCTACTAGGTAGCACTCATTTGTTACACTTAATACATGATAACCCTCAGATAAGGTAAATACTGGTTGGAACATTCAAACCAGCCATACTGGGTTTCAACTTTCAAGATAAGCAATGTTATTGTCAAGCAAGCTGGGAATGCAACCACCACACCTCTTCATATAAAAGGGAGGCAATCAGATGTGTCCTAGTCCATCTCTGGGTATGCAGGAAACTACCTCAGAGGTAATGAATGACAATGGAGTGCTGGTCCACAACACAACATGCTCAACCTGACTTGGTTACCGGTTACTGGTTACCTGCTCTTTTATATTTGCTGCATAGTTTGGTGTGTGTGTTAGAAATTAATATTCATAGTTGTTATGAATTTGATGAAATGCCCTACGTGTGATACAAAGCTTTCTGCTCGTGATCATGTTTAGTATATGACACACCCAACAAGTATATATGTTCTCTATGTGGTGATGTATTGTGTAACCACACTGCAATGAGTTATAATAGCATTAGTATATCACTGTAAAAATTGATTTGTTGATTTAACTAATATATTGTTATACAGGTTACATGTAATAAACTTAGTATGATGTAAAAGTAAACATAACACTGTTTTTATTACTAATACACTACAGCTGCATAAACAGTAGTACGTTAGTAATAAAAACAATGTTATGTCTACTTTCACATCATATTATTAGTTTATTACATGTAACCTGTATAACAATATATTAGTTAAATCAACAAATCAATTTTTACAGTGTATATCACTATAAAAATTAGTATATTACTTTTAACGATCGATTTTTAACTTACATTTGGCAAGGTGGGACATTGTGGAATCCAAAATTTGTGCGAGTTACTTTGTAGCTAATTACACAACTGGAACAAATTTGATTTGAATTACTCACTGAAATATACAATTAAAATGAATTCATTGAAGTTATATATAAGTTTCTAACGTACATGGTATCTTATTACAAAGATGTCATATTACAAAGCAAAAATTATATAATGAGTAATTCAGATGAATTTTGAATTTCATATATTCCACTAATGCATGTGTGCTACAAATCGGTTGTTAAAAATAACATGTAAGTTTTACAATAACATGTATTTTATATATTACAATAGTGCGTGATATATGAGCTCTTATAAGTGCACAGAGACTATATACTTTGCAAGTCTTGTTTAGAGATCAGTCCTGTTCAACTAGAACTTCACGACTTGAAAGATATTAATAGCAATATTAATAATTTATTGTTTTAATTGCTGATCAAAAATTGGTGAGTATTTCTACTTCACTTCTGTTATATCAAGATTGAGTGTAAAGTTAACTGATGACTATCTCTGTTATATTAATGATGTACAAATTTACTCTTTTCTTGGTTCTTCTTTTAACCTGTTACCAGAAGTTTGCAATGGTTGATGCTGTTACTATTCCTGGTATGAAAGATGGGTCACATGGAATGAAGCGAGATGTTGGGTCATCTGTAATCAAGCGAAATTTCAAAGAACTAAGTTGTAAAGAGTTAATTCCTTTTTTTGAAGATACTGATAATGTTACCTTTTTTTGTATGAATGTAAACCCATCCCTTTACTTTATTTCTGACGTATTCGCGGCTTCAATTCCTTTTAACAATAACACCGAAAATCAACTAAATAGTTCTTTGAATGTGTACTGTTCTAGTGAGTGTAAGGAATTATACGTTGCATATTATAATTGTGTTAATTTTACTGAATTTGCCTCATTTTTAAATGATGGTATGTGTGGAAGAATCAACCAAGAGTATTGTATGATGCGTTTTTTACGTGGATTTACGTCAGGTGTGATAATGTCTCCGCGTACATTTGCTCGTGGTTGTGGTCGTGTTAACAGCTTCACTTCTTATTGTACTGATGGTTCTTGTCAAAATAATGTGACAAAGTTTATAGATTATATGGAGTGTTGTGGTGGACCTATCCTTGATTTTTACTTTAATTTGACAACATGTTCCATTACCAATACTGATCCTTGTCCTTCTGGTGTTGTTGGTTTTCAGAGCTCCTCCCTCTTTGCAGTACTGGTGTTAGCAGCTATTATACAAGTTATAATATTTTACTACTAACATATGACAGCAGAAAGGAGTGTATGACAATATGCAGTTGCCTAAACTAAATACTTATATACATGTATTGTTTTGTTAAGTGTATTGTTGTAGTTACTTTTGTTTGATAAAGTTTAGTTGTTAAAATAAGTCAATATTTCAAACTGAATCTATGGGACAATTTTATTTAGTATTTGTAACTTGTTTGGATGTTCAATGTCGTATCTATTAATTTCAATATACCAATATGATATATAAAATACTATATGAAACCAAATGTTTTCAAAAATGTCCTGCTATAAATAAATGCTGGATGACATCATCAACAAGAACGTTTACAGCATAGCAACAAGCAATGACATGACCAAATTTTAGAATGTATTAATTGCACATAGATACATGAATATAATAGTAATTGAACATGTTTACAAGTTGTCGTGGCAACATAAGTAACGATACATGTTACTATGTTGTATTATATATTATGTCATTGGTTGCCACACTACAATTTGGTCATTTCGTTGGTTGTTAGCTATGCTGAAATAATCTATTATACTAGTTTCATGTATCCATCATGTATACAGCATGTACTGAAGTGTGATGGCGTCTCACGAGTGTCCTGCTATATATAAATGCTGGACAACATCATCAGTATGTAATAACTACAGTATAGCTAATAAGTTATGGCATGACCAAATTGCAGCATATGTTATCTGTAGATAGAGATAGGTAATCAATTATAGTAACCAAACCTGTTTATGAGCTGTCATGGCAACATAAGTAACAACGTATAACATTATGTTGTATTATAAATTACCTCATTGGTTGCCATGCTACAGTTTGGTAATGTTATTTGTTGTTAGCTATGCCACAAAGAATCCATTACTCTATTTTCATCTATCTATCATATATACAACATGTGCTGAAGTATAGTAGCGATGTCATTATTATGTAAGTACATGGTATGAACATGTGGTAATGTTTAGTTATAGCATATGTACCTTTGATGATTATGTAATTGGACATAATTTGTCATACATAATGACAGGTTATTCTACAAATGTACACATGTTTCATGCTACAATAATACTATCTTATTTTAATGTATGACTTATTACAGTTTATTATGTAATGACATATACTGTGGGGATTGATATTTTATTAAGCTTACAAATTTTTGTCCAGAGATCAGTTCAATTGAACATTACTTGATATCTCAGGTATATATAACAGTGACTTCTTTTATTTCTTTCTCAATCCAATTAACTAAGAACTGGTGAGTTTTTTCACTGGCAGAGTAAACTGTTCTTAAGTATTAATGATGTTAAACTAATTAAGTTGTGACTAAATTTGGTAAATCCATTATACCATAATTTCGTCTATCTATCATACAAATAACATGTGTTGAAATGTAGTGATGTCATTATTATGTAAGTAAGTACATGCTGTGAACATGTTATTATAGTTTATTATATAAACTATACAATTCTTGTAATTGTCTAGAGAATGGTTAAATGTTATCCAACATCTCAGGTACATAACAATGAATACTATATTCATTTCTCAATCCAATTAACAAAGAACGGGTGAGTTTTTTTACTGGCAGAATGAACTGTTCTTTACTACATATTGCTGTTATAATACTGAACTCATTTATATCAAGATAGACTGTAGAGTTAACAGACTGCTTTTATTGTGTCAATGATGTACAAATTTACTCTTTTCTTGGTTCTTCTTTTAACCTGTTACCAGAAGCTTGCAATTGTTGATGCTGTTACTATTCTTGGTAAGAAACATGGATCACATGTAATGAAACGAACTTTTGAAGATCTGAGTTGTGCTGAATTAATTCACTTGATTAACAATACTAATGTTAGCTCCATTTGTATTGATGTGGAATCTTCCATTGATCTTATTTTTGATGTTGTGTTTGAAGGTACATTCTCCGCTGTTAATGTCACTGAAGATCAACTAAATAGTGCTCTGAATGAATTCTGTTCTAGTGAATGTAAAGAATTGTTTGTTGCATACTACAGTTGTTTTAATGATACTGCATATGTAGTCTCATTTTATAATGATGGTATATGTGGAAGAATCAATCAAGAATATTGTATGGTACGTTATTTACATGGAATTACTTCAGGTGTGATAATACCTCTTGCTATAATTTCTAATAATTGTCCTTTTAATTATGACAACTACTTTTATTATTGTATTGATGGTTCTTGTCAAAATAATGTGACAAAGTTTATAGATTATATGGAATGTTGTGCTGTTCCTCTGCTTGATGGTTTTTTAAATTCAACAACGTGTGACATTACCAATACTGATCCTTGTCCTTCTGGTATTCCTTCTGGTGTTGTTAGTTTTCAAAGCTCTCCCCTCTTTGCAGTGCTGGTGTTAGCAGCTATTATACAAGTTATAATATTTTACTACTAACATATGACAGCAGAAAGGAGTATATGACAATATGCAGTTACCTATACTAAATACATATATACATGTATTGTTTTGTTGAGTGTATTGTTGTAGTTAGATTTAGTTGGTTTAACTAATGCATGGTTATAAAGATTGTGTAATTAAGCATAATACTGTTTTCATTACTAATGTACTTTTGGTTATGTAGCTTCATAAGTGGGAGTAAATGTGTTAGTAATCATAACAGTATTGTGCTTACTTTTGGCATCAAAATATGTTTACACCTGCAATCTGTAATAACCTTATTTGGTTAAATCGACCAATTATTTTTTCAGTGACACAGTTAGTTATTTTTGTTCAATAAATTTTTATATTAGATTATTAAAATAAATTCAATATTTCAAAATCAACTGAGTATATGGGACAATATATTTAGCATTCATGACTTGTGTGAACCTTCTGATACGTTCTCTATGGCAACCAAATAATGTAGTATATATTATATAATGTACTATAAAAGGTACTGTATATATACAATGTAACTGGTCTAGCAAGTTTGACTGGTTTATTAGATGTATTCAAATCTTGATATTGATAATCTAATAAAAAATTAAGATATGATATTAAAAATACATTGAAGTGTAGTAGTTATGGTTACCATGGTAATTATTTAAAAATTATGAGTATCTTCTGTATTTCATTGTATAATAATATTCTAATATATATTAGAATATATTAGAATGTGCTGAACAATTAAAATTTAGGAACAATTAAAATTTAGATTAAAATTTAGGACGTAGCGTATAGAGTGCCAGTAATCGAACTACTTTAGTGGGAATTAAATAGTATTATCTAGATCCTAAATTTAAACATCAGAACTTAAATGTAATGAATGGTGTTCGATTACTGGCACATTGTAGAGCCTGGAAAAGATCTGTCCTATATAGGATAGATCTTTTCCAGGCTCTACAATAATGGTTGATTGGAAAGTAATACATCAAATATTGTTTCTAATTGCTGACCAAGCTGTTGTTTGTAATTACTCTGTACTTTCCTTGAAAAGAGACTTATTAATTTACATGTACTAGTAAAATAGAGTAAGTTAGCTATATAGGTCCTTGTTAAGTAGAGTAATTGTGCACAGAAATATTGTTAAATCTGTAAAAAGAATTAACTTGTACATCTACTGGCAAAACAAGGTGCACTTTTTTAGTTTTTAAAACATTAATGCAACATTTAAGAGCAGTGATATTAATTATCAGTGACTAAATCCTATTTTTATATTACAAAGAGGAAATAAGTATGTTCACTTTATGTATACAATATAGCCTCATTGAGACTAATTATAATATACTACTATAGATAGGGTCAGTACCTCCAGACTGTTAACAATGGACACTAGCTAGTATATTACTAATGATTACTAGTAAAATATGAACAACAACAACAATTATATATTCTTATACTTGCAAGTACTTACATTCTTAGAGTAGTCATTGACAACATAATGAAAATCAAATGATTACAATATACAATGATCATATGTTATTATCATTTATACTATATACGATTATATCCTATACATCTGAATATTTAACATTATAAGTGACCAATAACAAGTAAGCGGTTCCAGTGTACTTCTTCATTTACCAGCTTTCTTATTTCCCAATACCATGCCAATTCATAAAACATACCACATACCAAAAAAAGACGGAGATTAATAGCTGTTATAGACCAACAGCTAAAGAACAAGATGTGTATGCAATGAAGGTCTGTATGATGTATCTGGTATCTGGTATATATCTATATGATGTAGATGAAGTTTCATCTACATCATATAGATATATACCAGATACCAGATATGTATCATTCCTAACAGTACATACACACCTTCATTGGATACATATCTTGTTCTTTAGCTGTTGAAAGCCTGACCAGCCACTCTCTGTGCTTCAGACTTAAGTCTGAAGCACAGAGAGTGGCTGGTCAGGCTTTCAGTAATTATGAGGTAGCCTATTACATCAAAAGTGGTAATAAATATTGTTTTAAGATAAGGAAGTAAGTTTGACATCTTTCATTTATTTATTGTTTTATCTATCTTTGTCCTGACATGTGTGTGCGTGTGTATTATAGATTTGTATTGATATTGGTCTTATTGATGTCTCAGGGAAGTATACCTTTGGTAAGGTATCAGAAGTGACTGTGAAGAGAGTCTCAAGTAGTGACATAATGACATTGTAAATGCCACAGCTGCAGGATAATACTCTCAGTTGTTGTTTGTTTTTATTATTATTTTTTTATTTCTTGCATTGAGTTTATTGTATAACTTTACATTATGATAACTAATAATTTTGAGACTATAATTTGAGTTAATAGTATATATATATGTCAATAAACTATTTAAACCTAATGCTTCATACTATTGACAAGTGAATACATATTAGAGTAGACAGCTTTGACAGATAATAAGATAGAGGTGTAAAAATACATCCCAATTTATATTACATATAGGAATGCTAATTACAAAACGTCTACCTGCATTCATATGGTGTTAACTTACAAGGGAAAACTCGTACGCAGCCTACACAGGAAGCACTACAGTAACTATAGCAGCTGGTAGCAGCTCTATTTTATGCGAAGAGCTTCATTGATCTGTTAGCTACTAAGAACTTCATTGATCTATTAACAAGTAAACTAGCCCACAATGGCTGATGATCAACGCCATAGACCAGACGATATACCGCCACCTAGAGCAGATGCTTTAACTCCTGTTAGACCAACAGCTAAGGAACGAGATATAGCAATGAAGGTGTGTATGTACTGTTAGGAATCTGGTATATATCTATATAATGTAGATGAAGTCTGAAGCACAGAGAGTGGCTGGTCAGGCTTTCAGTAATTATGAGGTAGCCTATTACATCAAAAGTGGCAATAAATATTGTTTTAGAGTAAGTAAGTTTGACATCTTTCATTTATTTATTGTTTTATCTATCTTTGTCCTGACATGTGTGTGTGTGTATTATAGATTTGTGTTGATATTGGTCTTATTGATGTCTCAGGGAAGTATACCTTTGGTAAGGTATCAGAAGTGACTGTGAGGGGAGTCTCGAGTAGTGACGTAATGACATTGTAAATGTCACAGGATAATACTCTCAGTTGTTGTTTGTTTTTATTAATTTTTTATTTCTTGCATTGAATTTATTGTATATTATTACTTTAAGAATGTTGTTGATATGATAGTCGATTTAACTCGACATAATTTATTGAAATAAATACAACACTTCTATATATGTAAGATGTATCAGCATATATAATTAAGTCACTAAGGAAATTAATAGCAATGTTACCAATTTAGCTTCATGGGCTCTTTTGCAGGGTCAGGGTCAGTAACCTTCTTGGCTTTAACTTTATCAACATCACCTAACTCATATTCTCCACGGACATCAATTACTCCATCATCGACACGAACCTGTTAATCACACAACATGTAATGAACTAATTAATGATAATATCTTACTCTGAAACAGTATACACTGTCATTATTAATGTACCAGTCAACATTGTAAGCAGTGTATTTTTTCTTATTGTTTAATTTCTTCTCTGCTTCACTCCTCATCTAGACAAAGCAAACTTTGTTGTATTCATTGTGACTGTTTATCTCTTACCTTCTCGGCTATTTTTTTCTGCGCCTCATTTGGTTTCTCTGGAGTCAAATGAGACGCTGGAGGAGGTGGCGTGTAATCCTGAGCAGGACGCTCACTGTATCCTGACATGTCGATAATCACTTGAAGACGACCAATTGATTTCACAAGCGAGACTGCTTAAGTAATACTTTACATTGAGCCACGCCCTGTTTTTAATGAACTTTTACTTCCAGTTTTTAATATATGTGACCAGATTTGCAACAAGTGACACAAGTGGTCCCTTTTTGCAAATCTGGTCACATATTATAACATTTATTACTCAATCTGTAAAGTGTACAGTTTTAAATGCAATATGGTTTAGTGAACTGGTTGACATGCACATTAGATCATATCTATATTTACTCTTCCACTATAATAGTAACAGCTGTTAACACAACAGGAGAACAAGGTCTAAATAAATCAGATACCTTGATATAATGAGCCAGTTTGGACAAACGATAGATAGTAATGATATTTCCTCCTCTATTATAATAATAATAACAGTTGTTGATTATAAAGGGGAAACTAGATTTAAATGAAATCAGATGTCATAACCAAATATGATACACTCCTTTAATCTTATATTATCAATGTTATCTTATTGTGGACCTGTATTTGCTTCAATAAGATACATCTCGTGATCAACAATAAATTTTTTACAACTAGTCACTCCTTAAATAACAACAAACAAACAATATTAACTTTACATTACGATAACTAATAATTTTGAGACTACAATTTGAGTTAATTGTATATATATGTCAATAAACTATTTTAACCTAATGCTTCATACCATTATCAAGTGAATACATATTAGAGTAGACAGCTTTGACAGACAATAAGATAGTAGTGTAAATAATACATCCCAATTTATATTACATATAGGAATGCTAATTACAAAACGTATACCTGCATTCATATGGTGCTAACTCATTACAAGGGAACACTCCTACGCAGCCTACGCAGGAAGCACTACAGTAACTATAGCAGCTGGTAGCAGCTCTGTTATGCGAAGAGCTTCATTGATCTGTTAGCTACTAAGAACTTCATTGATCTATTAACAAGTAAACTAGCCCACAATGGCTGATGATCAACGCCATACACCACACGATAAACCGCAAACTAGAGCAGATGCTTTAACTCCTGTTAGACCAACAGCTAAGGAACGAGATATAGCAATGAAGGTGTGTATGTACTGTTAGGAATGATATATCTGGTATCTGGTATATATCTATATGATGTAGATGAAGTCTGAAGCACAGAGAGTGGTTGGTCAGGCTTTCAGTAATTATGAGGTAACCTATTGCATCAAAAGTGGCAATAAATATTGTTTTAGGGTAAGTAAGTTTGACATCTTTCATTTATTTATTGTTTTATCTATCTTTGTCCTGACATGTATGTGTGTATTATAGATTTGTGTTGATATTGGTCTTATTGATGTCTCAGGAAAGTATACCTTTGGTAAGGTATCAGAAGTGACTGTGAGGGGAGTCTCAAGTAGTGACATAATGACATTGTAAAAGCCACAGGATAATACTCTCAGTTGTTGTTTGTTTTTATTAATTTTTTATTTCTTGCATTGAATTTATTGTATATTATTAATTTAAGAATGTTGTTGATCTGATAGTCGATTTAACTCAACATAATTTATTGAAATAAAAACAACACTTCTATATATATGACGTGTCAGCATATATAATTAAGTCACTAAGCAAATTAATAGCAATGTTACCAATTTAGCTTCATAGGCTCTTCTGCAGGGTCAGTAATCTTCTTGGCTTTAACTTTATCAACATCACCTAACTCATATTCTCCACGGACATCAATTACTACTCCATCACCAACACCAACCTGTTAACACAATTGCAACATGTAATAAACTAATTAATGATAATATCTTACTCTGAAACAGTATACACTGTCATTATTAATGTACCAGTCAACATTGTAAGCAGTGTATTTTTTCTTATTATTTAACATATTCTCTGCTTCACTCCTCATCTAGACAAAGCAAAGTTTGTTGCATTCAATGTGATTGTTTATCTCTTACCTTCTCGGCTATTCCTTTCTGCTCGGTATCTGGTTTCTGTTCAGTCAAAGTAGGTGATGGAGGAGGTGGTGTGTAATCCATGGCCATGTCGATAATCACTTGAAGACGATCAATTGATTTTACAAGCGAGACTGCTTAAGTAATACTTTACATTGAGCCACGCCCTGTTTTTAATAACCTTTTACTTCCAGTCTTTAATATTATAACATTTATTACTCAATCTGTAAAGTGTACAGTTTTAAATGCAATATGGTTTTAAAAACTTTATTTGAATAATCAGTGTTGTATCTGGATCACATCATGTGATGATCTTTTTACAACTCACTTAATTCCTATGGTCATAATGTACAACTAGAACAATGATATTCGACATGATATATTAACAGCAACAGTCATTACATAAGAACAAAATGTTATAGTAATATATTATATATTATTGTATGAGTTCTGTGGAATGATAATTAGATTAACTATATATATACATTAACAGATGTTCCACTGATGACATGCATGTGTACATTGTGCTTATTAATGTCACTTAACAAAGACCTATAACTCTAAGTTCACAAAGATTTCAAGTGATTTAATGACATCACCCAATTTTCCATTTTTTAAAAAAGATCATATATTATTTAAATAAAACATGGTTTTTCAAAAATGGTCAAAAATGATAGTAATGAAATCACTTGAAATTTTTATGAAATTAGCTAAATATAGGTCCTTGTTAAGCAGTACGTTGTTGTGCTCAGAAATGTTGTTAAAATCTGTAAAAAGTCACTTGGAGCATAAAATGCAAGTAATATCTCTCATAGCAACATAAGGATTACATGGAAGGCCATGGTTGCAAACAGTTTCAATGAAATAACACAGTGAAAATTTTCACTTTTTAACTTTTGGAAAATGGATGTTTTACATTAGTTGCAGTATTTCCATTAGTTAAAAATTACCAATTAATGTAGTATTGTTGTTTCTTTGATGGTATTTTACCACTCTTTATTAGAATCAATGTAGAAAATAACTTGTTTTACAGACAATTGTTTTTTTGTGTTTTAATGTTGGTTATTAACTTACACTAATCCAATGATTGTAATAATAATGACAAAATGATGTACCATCAATGTAAATTATATATACATTGTTTTTCCTACAAAAGCTAGACTATCTTTCTTGCTGATTTATACAACAGACTTGTGTTTAAAAGGTTCTACAGTGAAATGAAGGAGTGGTATAGGTATGGAGGATGGTGCAGGCCTTCCTCTCTTGGAACTTTAAGATATTAACTTGACTTCTATTATTTATTTATTTACTAATTTATTTATTAATTACTTTAAAAAGTAAAATAAATTTATATAATATAATTAGTGGTGTTGTTCTAGTTTGCTCAAATGAGACCAGTTTTATTCTTGGCCCTTAGTTTTAGTTATTTAAACAGGCTTTTGTTCACCGATGTCGGTAATTATTTCATAATAATCGTTAATGAGTTCATAGTGCTTCACTGCCACGCCCCATATAACTACAATTCAAATTAATATAACATTCTAAAAGTAATAATATACAATAAACTCAATGCAAGAAATAAAAAAATAAAAATAAAAACAAACAACAACTGAGAGTATTATCCTGTGGCATTTACAATGTCATTACGTCACTACTTGAGACTCCCCTCACAGTCACTTCTGATACCTTACCAAAGGTATACTTCCCTGAGACATCAATAAGACCAATATCAATACAAATCTATAATACACACACACACATGTCAGGACAAAGATAGATAAAACAATAAATAAATGAAAGATGACAAACAATATTTATTGCCACTTTTGATGTAATAGGCTACCTCATAATTACTGAAAGCCTGACCAGCCACTCTCTGTGCTTCAGACTTCATCTACATTATATAGATATATACCAGATACCACATTGGTAGCAATAATGCTTGCATTACCTCTCATTATATCAGAAGGACCATTAGCTGGTATCATAATAGCTATGAATATTACTTCTGTTTCAACTATTTGGATGGTAACAATTGGTTCATATACACTACTAGAGTCTTAATTGGTTTCTCTCATGAATCTTACTCTATAGGTTTTCCAATGTGTTTGTACAATGGAATGACACCAACTGTTAAAACTGCTATACATTTTGTTCATCCAGTCTACTTGTGGGTTTTGGTAATTGTTCATCATATTCAGTCATTACTCAACTAGAATTTCAAACAGAACAGCAAGTTCTTCTGTCCATGCAGGGTCCTGGCTAGTCTCATCCATTTCTCTTCTTCAATTAATTATTTTATACCAAATGACTGTATATTTTTAGTACTTATAAAGCTACTTATATAGTATTGATTTAAAGAATTAGCTTTTTAGTTTTCATATTATGAGGATCTTTATAATGGTTGATGCTGTTACTATTCCTGTCTTGTGATATAGGTATTATGTATAATGAAGCGAGTCCTTCAAGAATGTAATTGTGTGTAATGTAAATATGCAATCTTCTTTGACTGTTATCAACTATTACTATGCATATTCCTCCTAGCTTGATGATGTCATTGCAGAGACATATCATCAACTAAATAATGGTTTCACTGAGTTCTGTATCAGTGCATGTAAAGATTTGACTGTTGTATACTACAACTGTGTTAATGATATCAAGTCAACTTTTTACATTGATGATGGTATATATGGACAACTCAATCAGGAGTATTGTTTGATGTGTTATATGTACATAGAATACTGTAGAGCTCCCCTAGTAAGACATGAGCTCAATTTGGCATCATGTAACACATTGATAGTGAGTTTTGTCCACTGATTGGGCAACTGACTGGTTGATTTATGTACTAATATTATCATACAATGTGCTAGTATTGTTTATGTACTAATATTATCATACAATGTGCTAGTATTGTTTATGTACTGATATCATCATACAATGTGCTAGTATTGTTTATGTACTGAATACTGGTTGATATGATGCATGTAGGAACTATTAAGATTATGTTTGATGTATCGTTAGTTAGACACAATAATGTTCACACCTATATTTGGTCTAGGACTGCACTGTGGAATTTATAACAATCCTCTTACTACATAAACACATCTTTTCTAAGAAGTCAGTTTTTGAAGTAAATAAATGTCAATTCTATAGTATAATTAGTAATCAATTTAAAACATGATTTGTTGTCATTACTTTAAATTTATTTTGTAGGCATGTATGCTATCCATAGCTAAGTGATTATGAATGGAACCACTCTTATTATTACAGTGTATAAGTTGGTTTGACCCATTCATGTGAATCATTTGGTTGTAAACACTCCAACAAAAATACATTAAATTGTATCACAATAACATTGTATTTATTGCATGCAGTAACCATGGAGTGGGTGTATGCATGCAGTAAATATTTGGTCTATTTAGTTGACATGTTCAGTCATACCAGCTGCCACACCTATATAGCGATTAGTTTGTGCTGTTATAACTATTCTCTTTATCCTATTCAAAATGGTCTCTCTTTTGTTGGTACTCTTCTTGATCTGCTACCAGAGCTCTGTCGTTGCTAGTGCTATACTTGCTCCTAGTCTGAAACTTGATTCACATGTGGTGACAAGAGGAATTCATGTTCGTGAAGAAAAGCTAAATTGTACCAAAATAACTCAGTTGATTTCCAACCATAGTACCACTTGTACCAATAAGGGAACTTTATTTCATATTATTACATCATACTTACATACAGCGCCTGTGAATGTCACCATGGATACATATCATCATCTAGATAGAGCTCTGACTGAATACTGCGCTAGTGAATGTAAAGAGTTAACAGCTACATTCTACAGATGTATCAACTTCACCAAAGGAATCACATATATTAACAATGGTGTATGTGATAAAATCAATCAAGAATATTGTATGGTACGTTATTTACGTGGTGTTACTTCAGGTGTGATAATACCTCTTGATACTCTATTCTACTGCCCAACATATACTCGTAATGGATCTGTTAATGCCTACTGTATTGATGGTCCTTGTCAAGATAATGTGACTACATTTGTAGACTATATGGGATGTTGTGGTGGTCCTATACTTGGTTTCACCTTCAACTTAACATCATGTGGTATTACTGATAGCAATGTTTGTTCTATTACAACTGTAAGTCCTACTATAACAGTCAGTTCTACTGTAGCTAACAGTACTAGCTCCACTGTTGTAGTCTCTTCATCTCAAGTGGTTTATCTTAAGAGGTTTGTCTTTATCCTGGTGTTAATGATAGTGATAAAAATGATTGCAATAGATTTGATATAAATTGAAATATTATTGTATTTCATATTAATATTGCAAACATCATGTTTATTACACAATAGTAATTTGATTGAACTGTAATTTAATTGGTTGTTAGCTAAAATGGATGTAATCCATGCTGCTATTATGTACAGAGTTAATTGAAATAAATCATGTAGGCAGTACAGCACTATAATAGTCCAGTACTTTATTGTCTTAGAAAGACTCATCACATAATATTAGTACACAATTAGTAATCTTCATTTCCTTCTTATCACTTCAAGTTCTGTTACTAATAAAAGTAATAATAAAACAATACTATATTAAAGGACAAGAAGAGTATCTTATTAGCTAACAATATCATTATTAATATGCTGTCCATACCACCTCTTCTCCTTCTAACCTGTTATCCAAACTTTGTTCTTGTTACTCCTGACCTCTTGGTCTGAGATATGAGTCATTTATAACAAAGCAAGATCTTTGTGTTCTTAAGTAAAATAGTACTAAATTTGTTCACACACATACAAGAATGGTTCTGTACTCTGAGACATTCATTTGAACTTATAAATGTGTACCTTTTAAGGTAATTACATTAATAATAATACTACTTTATCATTGAGTGGTAAAACATAAGGAAATATATTGTTAATTAACACATAACTACAATTGCTTCTCATATATGATAATATAAATATGTAAAAGAATATTTACAAGTTAGAAACATACCATATATCGGGAAACATTCGTGTTGCTAAATTTTTGCAAATTTTACGAATTTAACTCTATCGTAAAAATATCCCTCACCAATTTCTTACAATTATGGGCGTGGCAAATGGTTACGCAGAAAATTAGCAAAATTTAAATTCGCAAAAACCCCACAATTTCACCAATTCGCGAAAATATCCCGACGTGAAAGTTTCCTGATATACGGTACTTTGCTATGAAGATAAAGCTTTAAATTATTCTGTAAAAAAAATAACTGTAAGCTCAATCTATCACATTTCTTCATTATATGCCAACCACACCCACTGAATAACCTCTATAGTTATACATTGTATTAAGTATCCACATTAACTTAATACTGACTGTTGGGTTTGTTGTGTAGCAATAATAATATTCATAGTGATGTTAACTACAGTAATTGTTAAATTAATACAAACATACTTTATCTGTTTAATAAACAAGTAGTATATTTCATTAGTCTACCTCAAATTTAAAATTATATAGTAACAGCTGGTGCGTACTTTATAGGTAAGATAAATTACATGTTAAGAAATCAGATAAAACAGAACATTCTAAAATATAACAGATATATTAAAATGAGATAATTCCTACACTCTATCTTAAGAGACATTGTGATATTAATGATGTCATTATTACCTCAATATAATAATATATGATGTCATTACCTTAATGACTGATATATGGAGGGAGAGAGAGGGTAATAATTGCTTCCAATTACTTTAACTCACTTCACATAATATTCTACATTTAATATACTGTATCCAGTTTAAGGTTAAAGGTTTATATACAAATTGTTCCTCTCTTGTCCTCAATAGAATCTCCTTTACAATAGTGATATGTACATTGTTCATAGAATATAGAGTAAGTTGAGGTCAATTAACATCATCCCATCATTTATTATGTTAGTGAACAAACTTCTCTATATCAGAAATATCTATATATGTGTTGAACTGTAACAATTGACATATAAAATCATTATAACATGATCTACTGAACTGACCTCAATAGTCTAGTTATATTAACAATGTGTAGTCTTCTACCTCATCTGAAAATAAGAAAGGAGGTGTTGATTTCTCTAAGTAGTCAAAAAAATTGTTAAAGTATGTTTTTCTTCAAACTCGGAAACTAAAAAGCAGTAAACAAATCTCCACAAAGGGGTTAAAATGAGGCCACACCCATAAATAATAATCTCACAAGCGCCAAATGACCAGCTGTCAGGGAGCAAAAAAGTGCGACGTTAGAGAAGTAAGTGTTGAGCAAAACTGCTCTATTTTTATTGTCTATTAGTTTTGTTAGAGAAAGAAATTGTTAATAAAAGAAGAGAAGATAATGTCAAGAGAAATTTAAAAAGAAAATAAAAGTGAGCGAGAAGACAGATTAAGAATAAACAACAAACTACTTACTATTACCAGAACACAAGTCTGTCTTTAATAACTTGATAACTGTCTAACTTCATACAATACTCTTCATGTTCTCTTGATAACTCTAGTTTCCTTATTGTAGTGTTTTTAGTTAGTGATGTGCATATTGTCTTGATATCATCATTGTTCAGTGAAGTATTGTTGAGATATAGTTCTGTCAGTGATGTAGTAGTTTGTATTAGATCTGCTATTGTACTGGTACTAACTGAAGTGATCTGATGATTAGTTCCGATGTTCAACAAAGTCAATGTTTGGTTTTTAGTAAGTCCTTCACAGATATATCGGACTCCATTATCAGTGATGTTACAGTTGTAGAGACATAGTTCTTTTAAAGTTGTATTAGTTGCTAATATAGTAGATAAGTGAGTCATATCTTCATCTGTGATACCAGTAACATTTAACAACACTAACTCTTCAAGTGTTTCATTATTACAGAGACTATCACTGACTTGTTTGATACCACCAGTAAGTGAAGAGGAGAACAGCTCTAGACTCTTTATTGTTTTATTAGTTTTTAGTATCTCTGATAATATCGATACACACTTACTGTCCAATGAAGTGTCCACTATATAAAGACTCCTCACTGTACACTTATTAAGATTGTTTATAATAACTGCAGTACTTTCAGGAGATGATGAGTTGAGATCAATACTCCATTCTTTTCCTGTTTGTTGTTCTTTTATTAATTTACTTATAACATCTTCACTTTGTGCTACACTTGGTCTAGTGAGCCATACACTATTGTCAAAATCATTCCACTGAACACTTCCAGTGTCTCCTATTATAAAACAGAGTTAGTATATAGTATAGTACACACATAGTAATATATACTATAACACACTACAATACACAGACAACACACTGAAGAAGAAAGGAAGCCATTACTGTTTACTGAATATGGTTACTATGGGAACGAGCTAATAGGAGGCGGGACTTATTAAATTTTGCTAACAGGAAAAGTCTCTTGAGTACTGATACAGCTACAGTGGAACAATAGATATAATTCTATCATTGCTATCATATTAACAGAACACATCACTGGATATCAGGTACTCATATATCAACTGGAGATTTGTGATCTGTAGAGTTTACTGACTGACTAGTCTAGTCTCGTGAGTAAGACCCTTTGCTTAGAGAGGAAGGGTCTGGTCTACCACGCGTAGTACAGTTGTCTGAGCTTGTCTCCTTCCCCAGCATTCCTGGGGAAACCACTATTTGGTCAACAGGTACGCAAACCACAATTGTTCACATAGTTTCATAATAACATAACGTGTTAGTTACTGCTAACGAAGTCTTCACGTATTACAAGAAATAGATACAGAGGAGGTTCCCTTAGAAGAGAAGACTTGTACCTGGTCTTGCATCAATCCAAGCTGGGGAGAGACTAGTATGGCATATATAAGGCTATTGCCATTCCCAGTTGGTAAAGTGACAAACACATCCATACCACTAATAAAAGCTTCTATAGCCGTCATCTGCTCTGACTTAACTCTGTTATATCCTAGCTTAGTGAATGCTTCTTGAACAACCTGCTGTCTCCTTTTCTCCATACTGATTCAAGTGGTCAGTATGTTTACATTAACACATAACTATTACAAACCACAGATACTAGTTAATGAAATTCCTTTTCAACAACTGCACTCTGCATGGACTGGTAGACCAGATCCTTCCTCTCTAAGCAAAGGGTCTGGCTCACGAGACTATGACTAGTCTAGATATATTGAGTCTGACTATAAACAATGAAGTGATCTGATGTAGTTTATTAGTTAAGGTACTGATAGAAGAAAGACAAGTAGATTGCTTTGAGAATCAATAAAGGAAAAATAACATCTTGTCTATAATAACCAACAATCATTCATAATAGTGCTCCACCCACATGTTATATAATTCCATATATTGTATAACAGGAAACTTTCAAGACAAATAATTCATTTTGTTACTAACTATTTGTCTGTTTACATTAACACTGTGATACTATCCAAAATAATGTCAGTTATTGTCCTCTACTGACAAATATAGTGAAGAGACAGTAACTGTTTGTAATAGAGGCTATGTATGAATTAAGTCAATTATTAGTTTGTATTGTGATATAAAAAGCTTTGTATAAAGCAATGACGATAATGTTTTAGTGTATGAAATAAGTGGGTGTGGTTATTAATACATTAGAGATTTGTATACTGAAGTCACAAAAGGAAATGAAACAACTAAGATAATGTTTAAACTGACACATCACTATAGAAACACTGTACATAAAGTATTATAACAGTTTTGAAGTACTAGTTGTGTTGTTATGTTTTGAGACTCAAAGAATGTCTACTTCATAGATCTACATGGTTTCCCCAATGATCATTACATGTAGTCTTAGATATCTCCTCAGTCTATATCTGCTGATATTATTACATATAGACATATCACATATAGGTGATGTCAATGTAAATTTAAATTTATGCATTTTAATATTACAATATAAGTGTATAGTGTTTTTGTTATTGTGATATGCAATAATGTTCCTCCATTTTATTGACTCTTGCATTGCTAGCTATTTGTTGAGCAGGCATATAGTGAAATGTCTGTTGTTGGTGTGTAAAGACTTATGAAAAAAATATGTAATTAATTATTCATAAAGGCGTGGTCTCCATATACAAACTTCATCACAACTTCAGGTTAGGACATTCAGTATATCCTCTTTACTCAGTTCTTGTTCTCTTAAAAGCTTTTTCTCTCTATTTGTCACATCATGCTCAATAGTTGATATAAGTATGTTTTATATTTTTATAAATAATTATTCTAGGGATTTCCCTCATATTCTCCTCCAAATGTCTATGGAGTGTGTAGTTCCTTAGTCTTGTCTCTAGATACCAACTTACTTAATGTAAGAAAGGGCGTTTGGTGACTTAAGTCCAATTCCTTGTATTTAAGCCAATTTTTTGGCTCACCAATCAGAATGCTCCTAGGGTATGATGTTACAAATGTCACTGTTCAAAATGGAGAACAAAGTCTAGATACCTAGACTTGAAGGTATGGTTCCTATTGAGATATTGTCAAAGCAATTAATTTTTGGTACTCAGAATTAGTAAACCACCTGCTGATCAAGAGAAACTGTTTGCGAATTTTTAGAAGATAGAGACATCTTAATTACATTTTATTTTGTTTCATGCTAAGGCATTTTTTCTAATATTCTTTGAAACAAAGACTGTAGCTCCTTAGTACCCATTTTGTAATATGACCAGCTATCTTATGTCTCTTGTAATAACATGTTTCACTGACAATATTATAGTCAAATCTGAGGAATTGAACTAAAATCACTAGATATCCTTTCTTACATTAAGTGAGTGGATTTCTGGGGATGAGACTATCAGTTCCTGTGACACATACTCCTAATCTCACAAAAGGAGGAATGGTTTAATAAATCATATACATAATAAATATTGTCTTTACAGGATACTACTTTAATGCATAAATTACTGTGTATTCAGATTTTACCACAAAATATAAGGGACAACTAATTGCCTTTGCCTTCACCAGACCCTATATTTATTCAAAGATACATACCTTCATTTGACTCTTTATCCTTTATCTCCTCTTTGTCATCAGAGTCTTTCAATATGTCATCTGGAGATTCAATTAATAAATATATTTATATTAGAATAAACCAGATTATTCATAATTTTAATATTTATAATTTAAGGATTATCAATATATTATTACGGACAACACTATCACTTTGTGGTAGTAATTTATTACTGAATTATGACATCATTTAGTACAACCATTACTAGTAGACAAATAAATTACTGTTAGAAGTGTACAAATGTTTAAAACTCAAGATGCTGCAATATATTAGGTATTTGGGGTGCCATAGATGTTAAATGCATGGTGACAGAAAAGATACTATAGAGATATAAAGAACTCCCAGTCATTTTGTGCTTATTGTGCTAATGTCTAAAGACAATTCACAGAAAATCATGATCTCTTTGTGCTAGTCGATCAGAACTGTGCAGACATCAGATCAATTGCCTTGTTTGCACACCTTTTAAATTATTAATATTAACACTATTAATTCTCCGGTTCCTATTTATCAACATCTATATTTATCATGTATTTACATTATCAAAGTTATTAAACACTTGTGTTCACTGTCTAACAGACATCATTGCTACAATTGAAATCATATTTAAATAATCTATTACTATAATTATGGAGAAAACATTTTCATCATACCTCTAATATTTGAAGTTAAAGATGGTGATAATAATGGTATGAGGGAAAAAAAATTGCTTGGTGCTAGACCTTCTTGAATACCATATTGTACCAACCACCATCCATCTTCTCCTGTTTCCATGGTAATGACATCAACAATGTCACCTTCTTTGATGGTGATCTCATCATCTTGACTGGCAGTATAAGAGAACATAACTTTAGCTTTTAATTGGTCATGAGGTGAACCCATTAAATCAAATGATGATAAATGGGAAGGCTTCTCTGGAACTAGAGAATTGAAATAACTATTAATGATAGCTACTCTATTTGACTATAGAGTTAACATTAATATTACTACTAGTACTAAAGCTGATATAACCTTTATTTGTCACTATATAGAGAAGAACCAACTAAGATCAACTAAATGAGACTTATTTTGTGCCCTCAAATTTAATATCTGGTTCCTATGCTTATGAATCAACCACAACCACAAAATGTATAAGGGACAACTAATTGCCCTTGCCTTCACCAGACCCTATATTGCATATAATGGTTATTGACCAGACCCTATTCTTTTTACTTTGTTATAATAATACAAATTACAATATAACCTACTTGGATGAGGTAATGAACTGTCTTCTTTATCATCAACTGAACCCTTTAACTGATCTTTTAACTCTGATATTGGTAGAGATTCTACAAGAGTATTATAAGACTATTTATATATATTGTATAGTACTACCTGTAGTTTCAGTGATAAGTAATGTCTCTTCCTGACTGGACTGTGTTTGAGTCTCCTCAAGTCCTTGATCAGTTACTGGTTTACGAGTCTTTGGTATGAATGCTAGATCTAGTAACAATGTCATATAATGAGAAGTGACTAATACCAGTTACCTTTCAAGCTCTGCTTTAACTCCTCAATCTGTTGGTCTCTCTCCCTTAGTTGTAAAGTCAATGACGTTATTATTTCTTGTAGTGTCTCTATCTCTTTCTGTCTCTCAGCAGACACTGACAGTATATTCTTCTCAATAGCTTTATATGAAATGAGAAGACAATTGATCACTAATATATTATGTAAAATACTGACAACATTGGACTTGTGATTGCTGTTGTATTAATTTACCTTCCTTTGTTTTCACAAGTGACGTCAAATGTTCAATTGTTTTTTCTTTCATTTCTCTTGTTTCTATATAAAGGAACATTAAGTTATTAATCAGATATATCATATAATAGACAGCTATTAAATAAAACAGTAGTTGTACACAATATACCTTCATTTTGTCTGACAATGGATGATATTTGTATAGTCATCTTTTTCCGCATGGTTTGTTCTAGTTCCAGACGACTTCTCAACTCCTTTGTGTTCTCTTCTACAATAGTTCTAACCTCCTATATATCAATAAACAACACATGTAGTAACTGTTGTCTAATACTACTCATCTCTTACCTTGTCTCTTCTATGATCATAAATGGTACAGTGACCAATTGTAAGTTGGAGTAATCCTCTCCTCTTCACTGATTCAAGAGTCTTCTGAGCTCTGGCAATAAGTAGAGTTGTTAGACTGAGTGGAAAAAAGCAAGTGACAACAATGGACTTGCCCTCTCTAATGACACGAATCTGTACATTTCCTTCAACTGATTCTGAAAGGATATCCTTGATATCTTCTAAGGTACAATCTTTAGGATCCCAGTCTAACACAAAGACAGCTGTCTCACATTGAAGATGAGAAGGTGTGTTTGTAACTTTGAAGGCTTCGTTTAGACAAAGAGAAACCTTTGTTTCTTTACAAAATGATTGAACAAAATCCTTGTATGTTTGTATATGTGTCTCAGCTTCTTTGATTTTGAATCGTGTTACAATACCCTCCAAACAACTGATATTGATGACGGTGCAGTGATCATTAACAACATCTAGGACATCATCAATGGAGTTAGAATGAGCTATTTGAGATTTGAGGTGAGAGTAACCATCTCTAAGATATCCCTTTAACTTATCCAGAGGTGGAGGTGTTTTGTTGATGACTTCTCGGATATTACTGAACATTATTGCATATTTACTTTTCACTGATCCAAAAATAGGTCTAAACTTTCGTGAAATTGGAATTGTCACTTCCTTTTCAGTCTCATCTACAATTAGAAAACATTATTATTATTATGCCAGTTTTCATTACTAACTTTGACTTGCAGGTAAACTGCTATCAACTGAAGCTCCTGGGGTAGTAGTCAATGAATTAGCTAATTGACACAATGATATCATGATCTATATACTACAGTAAATATACCTTCACTAACTCCAGTAATAACATGTACTTCTGAATCTTTGTCTTCAAAAAATGCTTTATCTACATTAAACAATTTTTAACAGTTATACAATAACCTTTATACTTACCACAATCCTTTAAGATAGCATTACCACATGGTACATTGCTAGTAAATTTTAACAGCACACTAGCAAATATCATCAAGTGATGATAGTTGGTATGTATAGCATGACGTACAGCTCTTAACAAAACAAACAATGCTTTTCCTGTAGAGTGAGATTCGGCAGTATATTTCACAATAAAAAATATAGCTTTTGAAATGACTCCCTCTTCATAGAGGTACTGTGCTACTCTAACAGGATATTGGAGAGATTGAGAGAGAGTACCATAATGACAACGTAAAATGTCACTGGCATGATCTTCACGACTCATTTGACCACTATGAACTGTCTGTGGTAACTCTTGAACAATATCTGTTATCATCTGGTCATCAGGATACATTTGAGCTATTTAATATAGAAAGAGATGTCAGTTTTCCACTATAAAATTGATCTCTAGTTCTTAGTTACTTACCGTATTCACTAATGAGTATGTCAGATAGATTTTTTGTCTTCCCAAACTTGGACAGTACTGTTGCTACCACTTTCAATTTCTTGTGATTTGAAGATACTGCTGTATGTATAGCAGACAACAGAGTTGTCTTCTTCTCATCTGGGGAACCTTTTAGTCCCTCCATACTATCAAGTGTTGCTTCACTGATACATCTCTCACTAAATAGGAGCTGAGACACTTTTACAGGATTGAATGAAGATTGTGACAGTGTATCAATATGGCGGCAAAAAATAGTACTAGCTTCAGTTACTGGGAAGTCAGTTCCTATGATAAAGACACCAGCTCATTACTCAGTAATATAATTATTAGATATATATACAAATATACCAGACATATCATTATTATTGACTACACTAGATACATGATTTTACTCACCAACAGTGCTAGAGGAACTTTTCAATGACTGTGATAGTGTATCAGTATGGCTTGAAAGAATAGTACTTGATTCAATAGTTGAGGACTGGGAGTCTATTCCTATAATATGAAATTTACAGACGATATTTAACTCATAAATTAGTAATCAAAGTGTGTGATATATCACTGACCAACAGACTTTTTCAATATCTGCTCGTATTTGTAGGCGACAGTGTTTTCTTCAATAACTTCTTTCTTCAAAGTACCTAAAACTTGTCTTCTGGTAGCATTAGGGTTGGTGTTCAACCACAACTCAAACATTTTTAATGTCTTGTAAGTAGAATCATCAGGTTGTCTACGAATATCATCCAACTTCTTGGAATCAAGTTTAAGCAGGATTCCAAACTGGTACCATTTACCACCAATGTGAATATGTTCACATAATTCATCAAGAGCTGGTTTCTCTTCTAATATCTCCTGAAATGAAAGATTTCCTTCAGCCATTGTTTGTTTGCCCAACTATGAACTGACACAGCAGACACACCCACTTCTGTCTGGTGACTTTTAAGGTGTGGCTAATTTTGTAGGAAGACGATAAGATTCATTATACTCTGTCCGAGTTGAGTTGAGCTACCCAGACATGTAAATAACTTTGCCGTTTTACGTGCTATCCGCATGGAACTTGCACCAATCCGTTCAGCTTGCAAATGCGCTATATATATATATAAATTTTGGCTGTCTAGTGCTACGAGAAAGTAGCAAACTATAAACTCCATTCACTTTCAATGGCATACCTCAAATTCCACTACTTCGAATAACACTTCACCTTGGAAGTCAACCGTGTGTCACGTGGTAATTCAAAATTACAGTTTTAATTATATCAACAGATGTTCTATTACAATAATTATTACTATTAAAATAATAATCAGATATTGTCTTTTGCGATTTAAGGCAGCTATAAAGCCACCGTGGTTCTGAAAAGAACCTTTTAACATACAGTCTCAAATTTCTTTTTCTGTAGCCTCTTGATGCTGGCACATGAAACTCTGTGGCATCAGCAGTTCTATAAGAGATCCTTCAGTACGTCGACACCTGTGGATTTCCTCGAAATAGTCATAGACATTTGTAACAACCTCCTTTGTTTGCAACCTCAGTCTCTTTCCCTTTTGCATCTTAACGAACACGTGGTGTTTTCGCATGACATTCACGTGAAAAAGTAATGAATAATATTAAAATGTACTTCAGTGCGAAGTGGATAAAGTAGGTGATAACATACCTCATCTTACATTCCATGCATAACACACCTTTTTTTAATAAAGGGCTCAACTCAACTCGGACAGATTATAGTAACACCTATATTTATAGCATTAATTATCTGCATATTAAATTTCATTTTCATTAGTAATAGCCATCTATGATTCCATAGACACTATAACAGTTGTTCCTTGTAGGACAACAGCCCATACAGTCATTATATAGAGATGCCTTTTAGCATAGTGAATGGTTGTATTGTTTTTTGTTAATTCTCAGTCTATACTGTGTATTATATATTATATATTATACTTGTTTAAAGGATCACATGATAATGTAGTATATGTGTTAGATCTATTGTGAAGAATACCAATACATAATCATCACATGATTCACATGTGATGACAAGAAGAATTCATGTTCATGAAGAAAAGCTAAATTGTACCAAAATAACTGATTTCTACCGATAGTTCTACTTGTACCAATAAGGGAACTTTATTTCATATTATTACATCATACTTACATACAGCGCCTGTGAATGTCACCATGGATACATATCGTCATCTAGATAGAGCTCTGACTGAATACTGTGCTAGTGAATGTAAAGAGTTAACAGCTACATTCTACAGATGTATCAACTTCACCAAAGGAATCACTTATATTAACAATGGTGTATGTGATAAAATCAATCAAGAATATTGTATAGTACATTATTTACGTGGTATTACTTCAGGTGTGATAATACCTCTTGATACTCTATTCTACTGCCCAACATATACTCGTAATGGATCTGTTAATGCCTACTGTATTGATGGTCCTTGTCAAGATAATGTGACAACATTTGTAGACTATATGGGATGTTGTGGCGCTCCTATACTTGGTTTCACCTTTAACTTAACATCATGTGGTATTACTGATAGCAATGTTTGTTCCATTACAACTGTAAGTCCTACTATAATAGTCAGTTCTACTGTAACTAACAGTACTAGCTCCACTGTTGCAGTCTCTTCATCTCAAGTGGTTTATCTTAAGAGGTTTGTTTTATCCTGGTGTTAATGACAGTAATAAAAATGATTGCAATAGATTTGATATAAATTGAAATTTTATTGTATTTCATATTAATATTGCAAGCATCATATTTATTACACAATAATTTGATTGAACTGTAATTTAATTGGTTGTTAGCTAAAATGGATGTAGCCCATGTTGCTATTATGTACAGAGTTAATTGAAATAAATCATGTAGGCAGTACAGCACTATAATAGTCCAGTACTTTATTGTCTTAGAAAGACTCATCACATAATATTAGTACACAATTAGTGATCTTCATTTCCTTCTTATCACTTCAAGTTCTGTTACTAATAAAAGTAATAATAAAACAATACTATATTAAAGGACAAGGAGAGTATCTTATTAGCTAACAATATCATTATTAATATGCTGTCCATACCACCTCTTCTCCTTCTAACCTGTTATCCAAACTTTGTACTGGTTACTCCTGATCTCTTGGTCTGAGATATGAGTCATTTATAACAAAGCAAGATCTTTGTGTTCTTAAGTAAAATAGTACTAAATTTGTTCACACACATACAAGAATGGTTCTGTACTCTCAGACATTCATTTGAACTTATAAATGTGTACCTTTTAAGGTAATTACATTAATAATAATACTACTCTATCATTGAGTGGCAAAACATAAGGAAATGTATTGTTAATTAACACATAACTACAATTGCTTCTCATATATGATAATATAAATATGTAATAGAATACTTACAAGTTAGAAACATACTTTGCTATGAAGATAAAGCTTTAAATTATTCTGTACAAAAATAACTGTAAGCTCAATCTATGACATTTCTTCATTATATGCCAACCACACCCACTGAATAACCTCTATAGTTATACATTGTACTAAGTATCCACATTAACTTAATACTGACTGTTGGTATGTTGTGTAACAATAATAATATTCATAGTTATGTTAGCTACAGTAATTGGTAAATTAATACAAACATACTTTATCTGTTTAATAAACAAGTAGTATATTTTATTACTCTACCTCAAATTTAAAATATATAGTAACAGCTGGTACTACTTTATAGGTAAGATAAATTACATGTTAAGAAATCAGATAAAACAGAACATTCTAAAATATAACAGATATATTAGAATGAGATAATTCCTACACTCTATCTTAAGAGACATTGCGATATTAATGATGTCATTATTACCTCAATATAATAATATATGATGTCATTACCTTAATGACTGATATATGGAGGGAGAGAGAGGGTAATAATTGCTTCCAATTACTTTAACTCACTTCACATAACATTCCACATTTAATATACTGTATCCAGTTTAAGGTTAAAGGTTTATATACAAATTGTTCCTCTCTTGTCCTCAATAGAATCTCCTTTACAATAGTGATATGTACATTGTTCATAGAATATAGAGTAAGTTGAGGTCAATTAACATCATCCCATCATTTATTATGTTAGTGAACAAACTTCTCTATATCAGAAATATCTATATATAACTTGATCAACTGAACTTACTTCAATAGTCTAGTTATATTAATAATGTGTAGTCTTCTACCTCATCTGAAAATAAGGAAGGAGGTGTTGATTTCTCTAAGTAGTCAAGAAAATTGTTAAAGTATGTTTTTCTTCAAACTCTCTTCAGAAAGTCAAACAAAATCTCAACAAAGGGGTTAAAAATGAGACCACACCCATAAATAATTAATCTCATAAGCGCAAAATGACCAGCTGTCAGAGAGCAAAAAAGTGCGACGTTAGAGAAGTAAGTGTTGAGCGAAACTGCTCTATTTTTATTGTCTATTAGTTTTGTTAGAGAAAGAAATTGTTAATAAAAGAAGAGAAGATAAGTCAAGAGAAATTTAAAAAGAAAATAAAAGTGAGCGAGAAGACAGATTAAGAATAAACAACAAACTACTTACTATTACCAGAACTCAAGTCTGTTTTTAATAACTTGATAACTGTCTAACTTCTTACAATACTCTTTATGTTCTTCTGATAAGTATAGTTCCCTTATTGTAGTATTTTTAGTTAGTGATGTGCATATTGTCTTGATATCATCATTGTTCAGTGAAGTATAGTCGAGATCTAGTCTTGTCAGTGATGTAGTAGTTTGTATTAGATCTGCTATTGTACTGGTACTAACTGAAGTGATCTGACGATTATCTCCGATGTTCAACGTAGTCAATGTTTGGTTTTTAGTAAGTCCTTCATAGATATATCGGACTCCATTATCAGTGATGTTACAGTTGATGAGTTCTAGTTCTTTTAAAGTTGTATTAGTTGCTAACATAGTAGATAAGTGAGTCATATCTTCATCTGTGATACCAGTAACATCAGCCAACACTAACTCTTCAAGTGTTTCATTATTACAGAGACTGTCACTGACTTGTTTGATACCACCAGTAAGTGAAGAGGACTGCAGCCATAGTATCTTTATTGTTTTATTAGTTTTTAGTATCTCTGATAATATCGATACACACTTACTGTCCAATGAAGTGTTCACTATATCGAGTCTCCTCACTGTACACTTATTAAGATTGTTTATAATAACTGCAGTACTTTCAGGAGATGATGAGGAGAGATAAATACTCCATTCTTTTCCTGTTTGTTGTTCTTTTATTAATTTACTCACAACATCTTCACTTTCTACTACACTTGGTCTAGTGAGCCATACTCTATTGTCATCATCTCTCCACTGAACACTTCCAGTGTCTCCTGTTATAAAACAGAGTTAGTATATAGTATAGTACACACATAGTAATATATACTATAACACACTACAATACATAGACAACACACTGAAGAAGAAAGGAAGCCATTACTGTTTACTGAATATGGTTACTATGGCAACGAGCTAATAGGAGGCGGGGCTTATTATTAAATTTTGCTAACAGGAAGTCTCTTGAGTACTGATATGGCTACAAAGGAACAATAGATATAATTCTATCATTGCTATCATATTAACAGAACACATCACTGGATATCAGGTACTTATATATCAACTGGAGACTTGTGATCTGTAGAGTTTACTGACTGACTAGTCTAGTCTCGCGAGTCAGACTCTTTGCTTAGAGAGGAAGTGTCTTGTCTACCACGCATAGTACAGTTGTCTGAGCTTGTCTCCTTCCCCAGGATTCCTGGGGAAACCACTATTTGGTCAACAGGTACTTGAGCAATCCACAATTGTTTACATAGTTTCATAATAACATAACGTGTTAGTTACTGCTAACGAAGTCTTCACGTATTACCAGAAATAGATACAGAGAAGATTCCCTTAGAAGAGAAGACTTGTACCTGGTCTTGCATCAATCCAAGCAGGGGAGAGACTAGTGTGGCATATATAAGGCTTTTACCATTCGCAGTTGGTAAAGTGACGAGCACATCCATACCACTAATAAAAGCTTCTATAGCTGCCATCGATCTGCTCTGACTTAACTCTGTTATATCCTAGCTTAGTGAATGCTTCTTAAACAACCTGCTGTCTCCTTTTCTCCATACTGATTCAAGTGGTCAGTATGTTTACATTAACACATAACTATTACAAACCACAGATACTAGTTAATGAAATTCCTTTTTGACAACTGCACTATGTGTGGTAGACCAGACCCTTCCTCTCTAAGCAAAGGGTCTGGCTTGTGAGACTATGATTAGTCTAGATATATTGAGTCTGACTATAAACAATGAAGTGATCTGATGTAGTTTATTAGTTAAGGTACTGATAGAAGAAAGACAAGTAGATTGTACAATCAATAAAGGAAAAATAACACCTTGTCTATAATAACCAACAATCATTCATAATAGTGCTCCACCCACATATGTTATATAATTCCATATATTGTATAACAGGAAACTTTCAAGACAAATAATTCATTTTGTTACTAACTATTTGTCTGTTTACATTAACACTGTGATACTATCCAAAATAATGTCAATTATTGTCCTCTACTGACAAATATAGTGAAGAGACAGTAACTGTTTGTAATAGAGGCTATGTATGAATTAAGTCAATTGTTAGTTTGTATTGTGATATAAAAAGCTTTGTATAAAGCAATGACGATAATGTTTTAGTGTATGAAATAAGTGGGTGTGGTTATTAATACATTAGAGATTTGTATACTGAAGTCACAAAAGGAAATGAAACAACTAAGATAATGTTTAAACTGACGCATCACTATAGAAACACTGTACATAAAGTATTATAATAGTTTTGAAGTACTAGTTGTGTTGTTATGTTTTGAGACTCAAAGAATGTCTACTTCATAGATCTACATGGTTTCCCCAATGATCATTATATGTAGTCTTAGATATCTCCTCAGGCTTTATCTGCTGATGTTATTACATATAGACATATCACATATAGGTGATGTCAATGTAAATTTAAATTTATGTATTTTAATATTACAATATAAGTGTATAATGTTTTTGTTATTGTGATATGCAATAATGTTCCTCCATTTTATTGACTCTTGCATTGCTAGCTATTTTCTTGAGCAGGCATATAGTGAAATGTCTGTTGTTGGTATGTAAAGACTTATTAAAAAAAAATCTAATTAATTATTCATAAAGGTGTGGTCACCATATACAAACTTCATCACAACTTCAGGTTAGGACATTCAGTATATCCTCTTTACTCAGTTCTTGTTCTCTTAAAAGCATTTTCTCTCTATTTGTCACATCATGCTCAATAGTTGATATAAGTATGTTTTATATTTTATAAATAATTATTCTAGGGATTTCCCCTCATATTCTTCTCGAAGTGTCTATGGAGTGTGTAGTTCCTTAGTCTTGTCCCTAGATACCAACTTACTTAATGTGAGAAAGGACGTCTGGTGACTTAACTCCAATTCCTTGTATTTAAGCCACTTTTTTGGCCTACCAATTAGAATACTCCTAGGGTATGATGTTATAAATGTCACTGTTCAAAATGGAGAACAAAGTCTAGATACCTAAACTTGAAGGTATGGTTCCTATTGAAATATTGTCATAGCAATTAATTTTTGGTACTCAGAATTAGTAAACCAGCTGCTGATCAAGAGAAAGCTGTTTGTGAATTTTTAGAAGATAGAGACGTCTTAATTACATTTTGTTTTGTTTTCATGCTAAGGCATTTTTTCTAATATTCTTTGAAACAAAGACTGTAGCTCCTTAGTACACAACTTGCAATATGACCAGCTATCTTTTGTCTCTTATAATAACATGTTTCACTGACAATATTATAGTCAAATCTGAGGAATTGAACTAAAGTCACTAGATATCCTTTCTTACATTAAGTGAGTAGATGTCTGGGGATGAGACTATCAGTTCCTGTGATACATATTTCTAATCTCACAAAAGAAGGAATGGTTTAATAAACCATATACATAATAAATATTGTCTTTATCTACAGGATACTACTTTTATGTAAACCATAAATTACATAATAACACTGTGTATTCAGATTTTACCACAAAATATAAGGGACAACTAATTGCCTTTACCTTCACCAGACCCTATATTTATTCAAAGATACATACCTTTATTTGACTCTTTATCCTTTATCTCTTCTTTATCATCAGAGTCTTTCAATATGTCATCTGGAGATTCTATTAATAAAGACATTTATATTAGAATAAACCAGATTATTCATAATTTTAATTATTTGTAATTTAAGGATTATCAATATATTATTACTGACAACACTATCACTTTGTGGTAGTAATTTATGACTGAATCATGACATCATTCAGTACAACCATTACTAGTAGACAAATAAATTACTGTTAGAAGTGTACAAATGTTTAAAACTAAAGATGCTGCAATAAAGCTGTTTGTGAATTTTTAGAAGATAGAGACGTCTTAATTACATTTTGTTTTGTTTTCATGCTAAGACATTTTTTCTAATATTCTTTGAAACAAAGACTGTAGCTCCTTAGTACACAACTTGTAATATGACCAGCTATTTTTGTCTCTTATAATAACATGTTTCACTGACAATATTATAGTCAAATCTGAGGAATTGAACTGAAGTCACTAGATATCCTTTCTCACATTAAGTGAGTAGATGTCTGGGGATGAGACTAACAGTTCCTGTGATACATACTCCTAATCTCACAAAAGGAGGAATGGTTTAATAAACCATATACATAATAAATATTGTCTTTATCTACAGGATACTACTTTCATGTAAACCATAAATTACATAATAACACTGTGTATTTAGATTTTACCACAAAATATAAGGGACAACTAATTGCCTTTGCCTTCACCAGACCCTATATTTATTCACCAGACCCTATATTTATTCAAAGATACATACCTTCATTTGACTCTTTATCCTTTATCTCCTCTTTATCATCAGAGTCTTTCAATATGTTATCTGGAGATTCTATTAATAAATTAAGACATTTATATTAGAATAAACTGAGATTATTTGTAGTTTTAATATTTGTAATTTAAGGATTATCAATATATTATTACTGACAACACTATGACTTTGTGGTAGTAATTTATGACTGAATTATGACATCATTCAGTACAACCATTACTAGTAGACAAAACAAATTACTGTAATGATACTAACATTGAAGAATGTAATGGATTGTATTAGTATATTACATCAATAAACATTCTATTTACTTTGTTATAATAATACAAATTACAATATAACCTACTTGGATGAAGTAATGAACTGTCTTCTTTATCATCAACTGAACCCTTTAACTGATCTTTTAACTCTGATATTGGTAGAGATTCTACAAGAGTATTATAAGACTATTTATATATATTGAATAGTATTACCTGTAGTTTCAGTGATAAGTGATGTCTCTTCCTGACTGGACTGTGTTTGAGTCTCCTCAAGTCCTTGATCAGTTACTGGTTTACGAGTCTTTGGTATGAATGCTAGATCTAGTAACAATGTCATATAATGAGAAGTGACTAATACCAGTTACCTTTCAAGCTCTGCTTTAACTCCTCAATCTGTTGGTCTCTCTCCCTTAGTTGTAAAGTCATTGACGTTATTATTTCTTGTAGTGTCTCTAGCTCTTTTTGTCTCTCAGCAGACACTGACAGTATATTCTTCTCAAAAGCTTTATATAAAATGAGAAGACAATTGATCACTAATATATTATGTAAAATACTGACAACATTGGACTTGTGATTGCTGTTGTATTAATTTACCTTCCTTTGTTTTCACAAGTGATGTCAAATGTTCAATTGTCTTTTCTTTCATTTCTCTTGTTTCTATATAAAGGAACATTAAGTTATTAATCAGATATATCATATAATAGACAGCTATTAAATAAAACAGTAGTTGTACACAATATACCTTCATTTTGTCTGACAATAGATGACATTTGTATAGTCATCTTTTTCCGCATATTTTGTTCTAGTTCCAGTCGACTTCTCAATTCCTTTGTGTTCTCTTCTACAATAGTTCTAACCTCCTATATATCAATAAATAACACATGTAGTAACTGTTGTCTAATACTACTCATCTCTTACCTTGTTTCTTCTATGATCATAAATGGTACAGTGACCAATTGTAAGTTGTAGTAATCCTCTCCTCTTCACTGATTCAAGAGTCTCCTGAGCTCTGGCAATAAGTAGAGTTGTTAGACTGAGTGGAAAAAAGCAGGTGACAATGATGGACTTGCCCTCTCTAATGACACGAATCTGTACATTTCCTTCAACTGATTCTGAAAGGATATCCTCAATATCTTCTATTGTACAATCTTTAGGATCCCAGTTCAAAACAAAGACAGCTGTCTCACATTGAAGATGAGAAGGTGTGTTTGTAACTTTGAAGGTTTCGTTTAGACAAAGAGAAGCTTTTGTTTCTTTACAAAATGATTGAACAACACCTTTGTATGTTTGTATATGTGTCTCAGCTTCTTTGATTTTGAATCGTGTTACAATACCCTCTAAACAACTGATATTGATCAGTGTACAATGATCATTAACAACATCTAGGACATCATCAATGGAGGCAGAATGAGCTATTTGAGATTTGAGGTAAGAGTAACCATCTCTAAGAAACTGTTTCAACTTATCCAGAGGTGGAGGTGTTGCATTGATAGCTTCTCGGATATTACTGAATGCTATTGCATATTCCTTTCTCATTTCTGCAAGTACTGACTTAAACTTTTGAGGAATTGGAATTGCAACTTCCTTTACAGTCTCATCTACAATTAAAAAAAAAATATTCTAGGTCCTTATAGTCTCATTACTAACCTTGACTTGAAGTTAAACTGCTATCAACTGAAGCATCTCCTGGTGTAGTGGTCAATAAATTAGCTAATTAACACAATGATATCATATTTCAATGTACTATACAAATTATACCTTCACTAACTCCAGTAATAACATATTGGACTTCCAAATGTTTGCCTTCAAAAAATGCTTTCTCTACATCAATGTTATTAACAGTTAAACAATAACCTGTATACTTACCACAATCCTTTAAAATAGCACTAGCACATGGTACATTGCTAGTAAATTTTAACAGTACACTAGCAAAGATCATGAGGTGATGATAGTTGGTATGTACAGCATGACGTACAGCTCTTAACAGGATAAATAATGCTTTTCTTGTTGACAGAGACTTTGCAGTATATTCCACAATAGTAAATCTAGCTTTTGAAATAACTCCCTCTCCATAGAGGTACTGTGCTACTCTAACAGGATATCGTAGAGACTGAGAGAGAGTGCCATAATGACAACGTAAAATGTCACTGGCATGATCTTCACGACTCATTTGACCACTATGAACTGTCTGTGGTAACTCTTGAACAATATCTGCTATCATCTGGTCATCAGGAAACATTTGAACTATTTAATATAGAAAGAGATGTCAGTTTTCCACTATAAAATTGATCTCTAGTTCTTAGTTACTTACCGTATTCACTAATAAGTATGTCAGATAGATTTTTTGTCTTCTCAAACTTGGACAGGACTGTAGCTACCACTTTCAATTTCTTGTGATCTGAAGATACTGCTGTATGTATAGCAGATAACAGAGTTGTCTTCTTCTCATCTGGGGAACCTTTTAGTCCCTCCATACTATCAAGTGTTGCTTCACTGATACATCTCTCACTAAATAGGAGCTGGGACACTTTTACAGGATTGAATGAAGATTGTGACAGTGTATCAATATGGCGGCAAAAAATAGTACTAGCTTCAGTTACTGGGAAATCAGTTCCTATGATAAAGAAACTAGCTCATTACTCAGTATTGTAATTATTTGATACATATAGCAGTATACCAGACATATCATTATTATTGACTACACTAGATACATGATTTTACTCACCAACAGTGCTAGAGGAACTTTTCAACGACTGTGATAGTGTATCAGTATGACTTGGAAGAATAGTACTTGATTCAATAGTTGAGGACTGGGAGTCTATTTCTATAATATGACATTTACAGATGATATTTAACTCATAAATTAGTAATCAAAGTGTGTGATATATCACTGACCAACAGACTTTTTCAATATCTGCTCATATTTGTAGGCGACAGTGTTTTCTTCAATAACTTCTTTCTTCAAAGTATCTAAAACTTGTCTTCTGGTAGCATTAGGGTTGGTATTCAACCACAACTCAAACATTTTTAATGTCTTGTAAGTAGAATCATCAGGTTGTCTACGAATATCATCCAACTTCTTGGAATCAAGTTTAAGCAGGATTCCAAACTGGTACCATTTACCACCAATATGAATGTGTTCACATAATTCATCAAGAGCTGGTTTCTCTTCTAATATCTCCTCAAATGAAAGATTTCCTTCAGCCATTGTTTGCTTGCCCAACTATGAACTGACACAGCAGACACACCCACTTCTGTCTGGTGACTTTTAAGGTGTGGCTAATTTTGTAGGAAGACGATAAGATTCATTATACTCTGTCCGAGTTGAGTTGAGCTACCCAGACATGTAAATAACTTTGCCGTTTTACGTGCTATCCGCATGGAATTTGCACCAATCCGTTCAGCTTGCAAATGCGCTATATATATATATAAATTTTGGCTGTCTAGTGCTACGAGAAAGTAGCAAACTATAAACTCCATTCATTTTCAATGGCATACCTCAAATTCCACTACTTCGAATAACACTTCACCTTGGGAAGTCAACCGTGTGTCACGTGGTAATTCAAAATTACAGTTTTAATTATATCAACAGATGTTCTATTACAATAATTATTACTATTAAAATAATAATCAGATATTGTCTTTTGCGATTTAAGGCAGCTATAAAGCCACCGTGGTTCTGAAAAGAACCTTTTAACATACAGTCTCAAATTTCTTTTTCTGTAGCCTCTTGATGCTGGCACATGAAACTCTGTGGCATCAGCAGTTCTATAAGAGATCCTTCAGTACGTCGACACCTGTGGATTTCCTCGAAATAGTCATAGACATTCGTAACAACCTCCTTTGTTTGCAACCTCAGTCTCTTTCCCTTTTGCATCTTAACGAACACGTGGTGTTTTCGCATGACATTCACGTGAAAAAGTAATGAATAATATTAAAATGTACTTCAGTGCGAAGTGGATAAAGTAGGTGATAACATACCTCATCTTACATTCCATGCATAACACACCTTTTTTTAATAAAGGGCTCAACTCAACTCGGACAGATTATAGTAACACCTATATTTATAGCATTAATTATCTCCAAATTAAATTTCATTTTCATTAGTAATAGCCATCTATGATTCCATAGACACTATAACAGTTGTTCCTTGTAGGACAACAGCCCATACAGTCATTATATAGAGATGCCTTTTAGCATAGTGAATGGTTGTATTGTTTTTGTGGTAATTCTCAGTCTATACTGTGTATTATGTATTATATATTATACTTGTTTAAAGGATCACATGATAATGTAGTATATGTGTTAGATCTATTGTGAACAGAATACCAATACATAATCTGAAACATGATTCACATGTGATGACAAGAGGAATTCATGTTCATGAAGAAAAGCTAAATTGTACCAAAATAACTGATTTCTACCGATAGTACCACTTGTACCAATAAGAGAACTTTATTTCATATTAATACATCATACTTACATACAGCACCTGTGAATGTCACCATGGATACATATCGTCATCTAGATAGAGCTCTGACTGAATACTGTGCTAGTGAATGTAAAGAGTTAACAGCTACATTCTACAGATGTATCAACTTCACCAAAGGAATCACTTATATTAACAATGGTGTATGTGATAAAATCAATCAAGAATATTGTATGGTACGTTATTTACGTGGTATTACTTCAGGTGTGATAATACCTCTTGATACTCTATTCTACTGTCCAACATATACTCGTAATGGATCTGTTAATGCCTACTGTGTTGATGGTCCTTGTCAAGATAATGTGACAACATTTGTAGACTATATGGGATGTTGTGGTGCTCCTATACTTGGTTTCACCTTTAACTTAACATCATGTGGTATTACTGATAGCAATGTTTGTTCTGTTACAACTGTAAGTCCTACTATAACAGTCAGTTCTACTGTAGCTAACAGTACTAGCTCCACTGTTGCAGTCTCTTCATCTCAAGTGGTTTATCTTAAGAGGTTTGTCTTTATCCTGGTGTTAATGATAGTGATAAAAATGATTGCAATAGATTTGATATAAATTGAAATTTTATTGTATTTCATATTAATATTGCAAGCATCATGTTTATTACACAATAATTTGATTGAACTGTAATTTAATTGGTTGTTAGCTAAAATGGATGTAATCCATGCTGCCATTTTATACAGAGTTAATTGAAATAAATCATGTAGACAGTACAGCACTATAATAGTCCAGTACTTTATTGTCTTAGAAAGACTCATCACATAATATTAGTACACAATTAGTGATCTTCATTTCCTTCTTCTCACTTCAAGTTCTGTTACTAATAAAAGTAATAATAAAACAATATTATATTAAAGGACAAGGAGAGTATCTTATTAGCTAACAATATCATTATTAATATGCTGTCCATACCACCTCTTCTCCTTCTAACCTGTTATCCAAACTTTGTTCTGGTTACTCCTAACCTCTTGATCTGAGATATGAGTCATTTATAACAAAGCAAGATCTTTGTGTTCTTAAGTAAAATAGTACTAAATTTGTTCACACACATACAAGAATGGTTCTGTACTCTGAGACATTCATTTGAACTTATAAATGTGTACCTTTTAAAGTAATTACATTAATAATAATACTACTCTATCATTGAGTGGCAAAACATAAGGAAATGTATTGTTAATTAACACATAACTACAATTGCTTCTCATATATGATAATATAAATATGTAATAGAATACTTACAAGTTAGAAACATACTTTGCTATGAAGATAAAGCTTTAAATTATTCTGTACAAAAATAACTGTAAGCTCAATCTATGACATTTCTTTATTATACACCAACCACACCCACTGAAGATAATTCCTACACTCTATCTTAAGAGACATTGTGATATTAATGATGTCATTATTACCTCAATATAATAATATATGATGTCATTACCTTAATGACTGATATATGGAGGGAGAGAGAGGGTAATAATTGCTTCCAATTACTTTAACTCACTTCACATAATATTCCACATTTAATATACTGTATCCAGTTTAAGGTTAAAGGTTTATATACAAATTGTTCCTCTCTTGTCCTCAATAGAATCTCCTTTACAATAGTGATATGTACATTGTTCATAGAATATAGAGTAAGTTGAGGTCAATTAACATCATCCCATCATTTATTATGTTAGTGAACAAACTTCTCTACATCAGAAATATCTATATATTTGTTGAACTATAACAATTGACATATAAAATCATTATAACATGATCAACTGAACTAACCTCAATAGTCTAGTTATATTAATAGTATGTAATCTTCTACCTCTTCTGAAAATAAGGAAGGAGGTGTTGATTTCTCTAAGTAGTCAAAAAAATTGTTAAAGTATGTTTTTCTTCAAACTCGGAAACTAAAAAGCAGTAAACAAATCTCCACCAAGGGGTTAAATGAGGCCACACCCATAAATAATAATCTCACAAGCGCCAAATGACCAGCTGTCAGGGAGCAAAAAAGTGCGACGTTAGAGAAGTAAGTGTTGAGCAAAACTGCTCTATTTTTATTGTCTATTAGTTTTGTTAGGGAAAGAAATTGTTAATAAAAGAAGAGAAGATAATGTCAAGAGAAATTTAAAAAGAAAATAAAAGTGAGCGAGAAGACAGATTAAGAATAAACAACAAACTACTTACTATTACACGAACTCAAGTCTGTCTTTAATAACTTGATAACTGTCTAACTTCATACAATACTCTTCATGTTCTCTTGATAAGTATAGTTTCCTTATTGTAGTATTTTTAGTTAGTGATGTGCATATTGTCTTGATATCATCATTGTTCAGTAAAGTATTGTAGAGATATAGTCTTGTCAGTGATGTAGTAGTTTGTATTAGATCTGCTATTGTACTGGTACTAACTGAAGTGATCTGATGATTAGTTCCGATGTTCAACGTAGTCAATGTTTGGTTTTTAGTAAGTCCTTCACAGATATATCGGACTCCATTATCAGTGATGTTACAGTTGATGAGACGTAGTTCTTTTAAAGTTGTATTAGTTGCTAATATAGTAGATAAGTGAGTCATATCTTCATCTGTGATACCAGTAACATCCCACAACATAAACTCTTCAAGCGTTCTATTATTACATAGACTATCACTGACTTGTTTGATACCACCAGTAAGTGAAGAGGAGAACAGCCATAGTGTCTTTATTGTTTTATTAGTTTTTAGTATCTCTGATAATATCGATACACACTTACTGTCCAATGAAGTGTCCCGTATATAAAGTCTCCACACTGTACACTTATTAAGATTGTTTATAATAACTGCAGTACTTTCAGGAGATGATGAGGAGAGACGAATACTCCATTCTTTTCCTGTTTGTTGTTCTTTCATTAATTTACTTATAACATCTTTACTTTCTACTACACTTGGTCTAGTGAGCCATACACTATTGACATCATCTCTCCACTGAACACTTCCAGTGTCTCCTGTTATAAAACAGAGTTAGTATATAGTATAGTACACACATAGTAATATATACTATAACACACTACAATACACAGACAACACACTGAAGAAGAAAGGAAGCCATTACTGTTTACTGAATATGGTTACTATGGGAACGAGCTAATGGAGGCGGGGCTTATTAAATTTTGCTAACAGGAAGTCTCTCGAGTACTGATACAGCTACAGTGGAACAATAGATATAATTCTATCATTGCTATCATATTAACAGAACACATCACTGGATATCAGGTACTCATATATCAACTGGAGATTTGTGATCTGTAGAGTTTACTGACTGACTAATCTAGTCTCGTGAGTCAGAACCTTTGCTTAGAGAGGAAGGGTCTTGTCTACCATGCATAGTACAGTTGTCTGAGCTTGTCTCCTTTCCCAGCATTCCTGGGGAAACCACTATTTGGTCAACAGGTACTTGAGCAAACCACAATTGTTCACATAGTTTCATAATAACATAACGTGTTAGTTACTGCTAACGAAGTCTTCACGTATTACAAGAAATAGATACAGAGGAGGTTCCCTTAGAAGAGAAGACTTGTACCTGGTCTTGCATCAATCCAAGCTGGGGAGAGACTAGTATGGCATATATAAGGCTATTGCCATTCCCAGTTGGTAAAGTGACAAACACATTCATATCACTAATAAAAGCTTCTATAGCTGTCATCTGCTCTGACTTAACTCTGTTATATCCTAGCTTAGTGAATGCTTCTTGAACAACCTGCTGTCTCCTTTCTCCATACTGATTCAAGTGGTCAGTATGTTTACATTAACACATAACTTTTACAAACCACAGATACTAGTTAATGAAATTCCTTTTCAACAACTGCACTATGTGTGGTAGACCAGATCCTTCCTCTCTAAGAAAAGGGTCTGGCTCACGAGACTATGACTAGTCTAGATATATTGAGTCTGACTATAAACAATGAAGTGATCTGATGTAGTTTATTAGTTAAGGTACTGATAGAAGAAAGACAAGTAGATTGCTTTGAGAATCAATAAAGGAAAAATAACATCTTGTCTATAATAACCAACAATCATTCATAATAGTGCTCCACCCACATATGTTATATAATTCCATATATTGTATAACAGGAAACTTTCAAGACAAATAATTCATTTTGTTACTAACTATTTGTCTGTTTACATTAACACTGTGATACTATCCAAAATAATGTCAGTTATTGTCCTGTATTGACAAATATAGTGAAGAGACAGTAACTGTTTGTAATAGAGGCTATGTATGAATTAAGTCAATTATTAGTTTGTATTGTGATATAAAAAGCTTTGTATAAAGCAATGACGATAATGTTTTAGTGTATGAAATAAGTGGGTGTGGTTATTAATACATTAGAGATTTGTATACTGAAGTCACAAAAGGAAATGAAACAACTAAGATAATGTTTAAACTGACGCATCACTATAGAAACACTGTACATAAAGTATTATAATTGTTTTGAAGTACTAGTTGTGTTGTTATGTTTTGAGACTCACAAAATGTCTACTTCATAGATCTACATGGTTTCCCCAATGATCATTACATGTAGTCTTAGATATCTCCTCAGGCTTTATCTGCTGATATTATTACATATAGAGATATCACATATAGGTGATGTCAATGTAAATTTAAATTTATGCATTTTAATATTACAATATAAGTGTATGATGTTTTTGTTATTGTGATATGCAATAATGTTCCTCCATTTTATTGACTCTTGCATTGCTAGCTATTTCTTGAGCAGGCATATAGTGAAATGTCTGTTGTTGGTGTGTAAAGACTTATGAAAAAAATATCTAATTAATTATTCATAAAGGCATGGTCTCCATATACAAACTTCCATCACAACTTCAGGTTAGGACATTCAGTATATCCTCTTTACTCAGTTCTTGTTCTCTTAAAAGCATTTTCTCTCTATTTGTCACATCATGCTCAATAGTTGATATAAGTATGTTTTATATTTTTATAAATAATTATTCTAGTGATTTCCGCTCATATTCTCCTCTAAGTGTCTATGGAGTGTGTAGTTCCTTAGTCTTGTCCCTAGATACCAACTCACTTAATGTGAGAAAGGGCGTCTGGTGACTTAACTCCAATTCCTTGTATTTAAGCCAATTTTTTGGCTCACCAATCAGAATGCTCCTAGGGTATGATGTTATAAATGTCACTGTTCAAAATGGAGAACAAAGTCTAGATACCTAGACTTGAAGGCATAGTTCCTATTGAGATATTGTCATAGCAATTAATTTTTGGTACTCAGAATTAGTAAACCACCTGCTGATCAAGAGAATCTGTTTGCGAATTTTTAGAAGATAGAGACGTCTTAATTACATTTTGTTTTGTTTTCATGCTAAGGCATTTTTTCTAATATCCTTTGAAACAAAGACTGTAGCTCCTTAGTACACAACTTGTAATATGACTAGCTATCTTTTTGTCTCTTGTAATAACATGTTTCACTGACAACATTATAGTCAAATCTGAGGAATTGAACTAACGTCACTAGATATCCTTTCTCACATTAAGTGAGTGGATGTCTGGGATGTTCCTGTGATCCTAATCTCACAAAAGGAGGAATGGTTTAATAAACCATATACATAATAAATATTGTCTTTATCTACAGGATACTACTTTTATGTAAACCATAAATTACATAATAACACTGTGTATTCAGATTTTACCACAAAATATAAGGGACAACTAATTGCCTTCACCTTCACCAGACCCTATATTTATTCACCAGACCCTATATTTATTCAAACATATATACCTTTATTTGACTCTTTATCCTTTATCTCTTCTTTATCATCAGAGTCTTTCAATATGTCATCTGGAGATTCTATTAATAAAGACATTTATATTAAAATAAACCAAGATTATTTGAAATTGAATATTTATAATTTAAGGATTATCAATATATTATTACTGACAACACTATCACTTTGTGGTAGTAATTTATGACTGAATCATGACATCATTCAGTACAACCATTACTAGTAGACAAATAAATTACTGTAATGATACTAACATTGAAGAATGTAATGGATTGTATTAGTATATTACATCAATAAACATTCTTTTTACTTTGTTATAATAATACAAATTACAATACAACCTACTTGGATGAGGTAATGAACTGTCTTCTTTATCATCAACTGAACCCTTTAACTGATCTTTTAGCTCTGATATTGGTAGAGATTCTACAAGAGTATTATAAGACTATTTATATATATTGAATAGTACTACCTGTAGTTTCAGTGATAAGTGATGTCTCTTCCTGACTGGACTGTGTTTGAGTCTCCTCAAGTCCTTGATCAATTACTGGTTTACGAGTCTTTGGTATGAATGCTAGATCTAGTAACAATGTCATATAATGAGAAGTGACTAATACCAGTTACCTTTCAAGCTCTGCTTTAACTCCTCAATCTGTTGGTCTCTCTCCCTTAGTTGTAAAGTCAACGACGTTATTATTTCTTGTAGTGTCTCTAGCTCTTTCTGTCTCTCAGCAGATACTGACAGTATATTCTTCTCAAAAACTTTATATAAAATGAGAAGAAAATTGATCACTAATATATTATGTAAAATACTGACAACATTGGACTTGTGATTGCTGTTGTATTAATTTACCTTCCTTTGTTTTCACAAGTGACGTCAAATGTTCAATTGTTTTTTCTTTCATTTCTCTTGTTTCTATATAAAGGAATATTAAGTTATTAATCAGATATATCATATAATAGACAGCTATTAAATAAAACAGTAGTTGTACACAATATACCTTCATTTTGTCTGACAATAGATGACATTTGCATAGTCATCTTTTTCCGCATGGCTTGTTCTAGTTCCAGTCGACTTCTCAACTCCTTTGTGTTCTCTTCTACAATAACTCTAACCTCCTATATATCAATAAACAACACATGTAGTAACTGTTGTCTAATACTACTCATCTCTTACCTTGTCTCTTCTATGATCATAAATGGTACAGTGACCAATTGTAAGTTGGAGTAATCCTCTCCTCTTCACTGATTCAAGAGTCTTCTGAGCTCTGGCAATAAGTAGAGTTGTTAGACTGAGTGGAAAGAAGCAGGTGACAATGATGGACTTGCCCTCTCTAATGACACGAATCTGTACATTTCCTTCAACTGATTCTGAAAGGATATCCTCAATATCTTCTATTGTACAATCTTTAGGATCCCAGTTCAAAACAAAGACTGCTGTCTCACATTGAAGATGAGAAGGCGTGTTTGTAACTTTAAAATTTTTGTTCAGACAAAGAGAAGCTTTCGTTTCCTTGCAAAATGATTGAATGGCTTCTTTATACGTTTGTATATGTGTCTCAGCTTCTTTGATTTTGAAGCGCTTCACAATACCCTCCAAACAACTGATATTAATCACTGTACAGTGATCATTTACAACATCTAGAACATCATCAATGGAGTTAGAATGAGCTATTTGAGATTTGAGGTGAGAGTAACCATCTCTAAGATATCCCTTTAATTCATCCAGAGGTGGAGGTGTTGCTTTGATAGCTTTTCGGATATTACTAAAAGCTATTGCATATTCACTTTTCATTGATCCAAAAATAGGTCTAAACTTTTGTGAAATTGGAATTGTCACTTCTTTTTCAGTCTCATCTGCAATTAGAAAACATTATTATTATTATGCCAGTTTTCATTACTAACTTTGACTTGCAGGTAAACTGCTATCAACTGAAGCACCTCCTGGGGTAGTGGTCAATGAATTAGCTAATTGACACAACGATATCATGATCTTAATATACTACAGTAAATATACCTTCACTAACTCCACTAATAACATGTACTTCTGAATCTTTGTCTTCAAAAAATGCTTTATCTACATTAAACAATTGTTAACAGTTATACAATAACCTTTATACTTACCACAATCCTTTAAGATAGCATTACCACATGGTACATTGCTTTTAAATTTTAACAGCACACTAGCAAAGATCATCAAGTGATGATAGTTGGTATGTATAGCATGACGTACAGCTCTTAACAAAACAAACAATGCTTTTCCTGTAGAGTGAGATTCTGCAGTATATTTCACAATAAAAAATATAGCTTTTGAAATGACTCCCTCTTCATAGAGGTACTGTGCTACTCTAACAGGATATTGGAGAGATTGAGAGAGAGTACCATAATGACAACGTAAAATGTCACTGGCACAATTTTCATAACTCATTTGACCACTATGAAGAGTTTGTGGTAACTCTTGAACAATATCTGCTATCATCTGGTCATCAGGAAACATTTGAGCTATTTAATATAGAAAGAGATGTCAGTTTTCCACTATAAAATTGATCTCTAGTTCTTAGTTACTTACCGTATTCACTAATAAGTATGTCAGATAGATTTTTTGTCTTCCCAAACTTGGACAGGACTGTCGCTACCACTTTCAACTTCTTGTGATCTGAAGATACTGCTGTATGTATAGCAGATAACAGAGTTGTCTTCTTCTCATCTGAGGAACCTTTTAGTCCCTCCATACTATCAAGTGTTGCTTCACTGATACATCTCTCACTAAATAGGAGCTGGGACACTTTTACAGGATTGAATGAAGATTGTGAAAGTGTATCAATATGGCGGCAAAAAATAGTACTAGCTTCAGTTACTGGGAAGTCAGTTCCTATGATAAAGACACTAACTCATTATTTAGTATTATAATTATTAGATACATATACCAGTATACCAGACATATCATTATTATTGACTACACTAGATACATAATTTTACTCACCAACAGTGCTAGAGGAACTTTTCAATGACTGTGATAGTGTATCAGTATGGCTTGAAAGAATAGTACTTGATTCAATAGTTGAGGACTGGGAGTCTATTCCTATAATATGAAATTTACAGACAATATTTAACTCATAAATTAGTAATCAAAGTGTGTGATATATCACTGACCAACAGACTTTCTTAATGTTTGCTCATACTTGTGAGCGACAGTGTTTTCTTCAATGACCTTCTTCTTTAAAGTATCTAAAACTTGTCTTCTGGTAGCATTAGGGTTGGTGTTCAACCACAACTCAAACATTTTTAATGTCTTGTAAGTAGAATCATCAGGTTGTCTACGAATATCATCCAACTTCTTGGAATCAAGTTTAAGCAGAATTCCAAACTGATACCATTTACCACCAATGTGAATATGTTCACATAATTCATCAAGAGTTGGTTTCTCTTCTAATATCTTCTCAAATGAAAGATTTCCTTCAGCCATTGTTTGCTTGCCAAACTATGAACTAACACAACAGACACACCCACTTCTGTCTGGTGACTTTTAAGGTGTGGCTAATTTTGTTGGAAGACAATAAGATTAATTAGTAACGCCTAGGATTAATTATCTGCATATTAAATTTCATTGTCATTAGCAATAGCTATCTATGATTCCATAGACACTAACAGTTATTCCTTGTAGGACAGCCCATACAGTCATTATATAGAGATGTCTTTTAGTATAGTGAATGGTTGTATTGTATTGTTTTGTGGTAATTCTCAGTCTATACTGTGTATTATGTATTATATATTATACTTGTTTAAAGGATCACATGATAATGTAGTATATGTGTTAGATCTATTGTGAACAGAATACCAGTTACATAATACTAATGTTGTGAACTTGTCATATTTTGAGTACTTTTTGTAACATAATACATAGACACACCTTATAACATAATGGTTTGGTGTAAAGGCCTTTATCAACTGTTTATGAATTGAATATCACTCACTACAAACCTTTGTTCTTATCATAACAATGTAGCTACTACTGCTATGTAGAGTAATAAAGTAATGTCCTTATAATAACTGACCCATAGTTGTATGTAATCTGTAACACCATATAAGTTTATACATAGTGTTTATGAACTAAATGTGTACTATATAATAATATAATATATTATATTCTTGTACTTGTCTATAAGAATATTTCAAAGATCGAAATTGCTAGCTATTTTGACTAATATACAACACACACACACAAATATATAATAATGACAAAACAACCAAATCAAAATGACATTGGGTCATTAGCTCCCTTGCCTAATTGCGGTGGAGCTTTGAGTGAGGCCCTGTTCATTTTATAATCAGCCAATATGTCAATAAACTGGTCACCAACATTCACCTGAAGAGAAAGGAAAGGAAGCACAGCAAGTTAAGGTATGCACTTATCGTGATAATTACCCTAATCAAATAAGTGTTTCCTTGTTTGATATAGGAGACTGCATTGAACTGACTAAACTTTAACTTTGTTTGTTTTTCAGCTGAAGACTTGACCTGTCATAAATACAGAGTTCATTTACACACTATATAATGTGTGCTAATTATGAGGTGTGTAATAATATCTGGTCATCTTTACTAGAACCATGTATGAGACTATAATAAGAGTGTTTTCATGATATTAATGATAAACTAACTTTATTTGCTATTGTCTGTTCATTACCAGTAGCTGGAGTTGGAGTAGCAACATCAGGAGGACCAGTTGATCCTGGAGGAGGACCAGCAGGAACACTCTTAAGACTAGCCATGTTTGTTGAAAGTGACAATTGACAGGGTCATCCCCATTGTCTGCACTACATTACAATGATAATATGTAGTATTATCAGTTGTATTAGATAGTGGAGGAGGGGAAGTGTAATGTGATGAGTAGCTGTAGATTCTATTCTGTTGTAATTTGTTTTATTGAAATTAAATAAGTCTAGCCTTTCAACTGAAAACTTTAAATTCATTGAACAAAACATTTGGCATTGACACTAGTTACACTCGTACTGGCAATGAAGAAATGTAATGAGAGCATCAATATGTACATAAAGGTTTTATACATATAGTGCACACTGTAAAATTTCATTTGTTGATTTAACTATGTGAACGTAGACATAACACTTTTATTACTAATGTACTATAGCTGCATAAACAGTAGTACATTAGTAATAAAACAGTGTTATGTCTACTTTCACATCATATTATTAGTTTGCTACACATAACCTGTATAACAATATATTGGTGAAATCAACAAATCACTAGAATATTTTACTCATATACTTATAATTTAGTTCCAATATACAAGTATACTTTATGTACTGGAATTTACTGGAAGATATAGCTACAGATATTGCATAAGATAGTCTTGTGTGGTTAGAAATTTTCACATGTGTCTGACCACATGAAATTATATCGTAAACTGATTTACATTACAATATCATAGTAGCTAATGGAGCCTTGTTACATTTTAAATAAAGACATTCTAAGTATCTAAAAATAAACATCACTAAATTAATGAGCATAGCAGCTTTGGAAAGGGCACGGCTCAATTACATGTATCTAAATAATAAAGCAATGAATTGATTGCAGACATGACCACATGATCACATGATACGTGTCAATATGAATATTAGACATGGTTTGTGATTCATATCTATTATTAATTCTCTCACTATGTTAATTAGTGTCTGTGGTCACATTGTACACATGAACTGAACATACTTATTTCCTCTAGTAATATAATGAGATTTAGTATTAGATAATTATAACCACAAAATAAGCCCTATAAACTTTTATGGCGTACTTTACAGGACACCTGTACAACACACTACTATGACATTATTTTATTAACTTATTTACATGTACTATAAAATATATACACTTATTTCCTCATATTATTGTTAATAATGACATTATGTATTTATAGTAATTAGTGATAATGTTTCTTAAATGTATTATATCAATATCACTGGTAACAGGTCTTCATCAAGTAATCTATGTTAGTCTATGATGTTTGTATAATATTGTTAATTGTGGTATATATAGTAGTATAAATGATATTATACATTGGTTGTATATTATCATACCTTCATTATGTTGTCAATAATGTATAACTATTCTAAGAATGTAAGTACTTGCAAGTATTAGAATATATAATTGTTGTTGTTGTTCATATTTTACTAGTAACCATTAGTAATATACTAGGTAGTGTCCATTGTTGACAGTCTGGGGGTACTGACCCTATCTATAGTAGTATATTATAATTAGTCTCAATGAGGCTATATTGTATACATAAAGTGAACATACTTATTTCCTCTTTGTAATATAAAAGTAAGATTTAGTCACTGATAATTAATTAGCTCTATGTATAGTCTCATCACCAGACCTACTCGCAAGCTTAAAGTAGGTCTGGTCACACAGCTTGACTTTTGTGTCCCTAGTAAGGATTGTGGCGCGGGTGTTGGTATGCAATTAGAGGTAGTGTAAAATATGAATATCATCAAATTGAATTGTTAAAGCAGATTTCATTAAGAGTAGCCATGCATTCGCTTTCACACATACTTCAATTTGATGATATTCATATTTTACACTACCTCTAATTGCATACCAACACCCGCGCCACATTCCTTACTGGAAACACAAAAGTCAAGCCGTCTGACCAGACCTACTTTACCTTGCGAGTAGGTCTGGGGACGAGACTACTCTATGTACACAAAATATTCCCTAAACATTTCACACTATAAAGTTAACACTATATGTCATCAGTGGAACATCTGTTGAGTTAATCTAATTATCATTCCACAGAACTCATACAATATATAATATATTACTATAACATTTTGTTCTTATGTAATGACTGTTGCTGTTAATATATCATGTCAAATATCATTGTTCTAGTTGTACATTATGACTATAGGAATTAAGTGAGTTGTAGAAAGATCATCACATGATGTCATCCAGATACAACACTGATTATTCAAATAAAGTTTTTAAAACCATATTGCATTTAAAACTGTACACTTTACAGTTTGAGTAATAAATGTTACAATAATTATTAAAGACCGGAAGTAAAAGTTCATTAAAACAGGGCGTGGCTCAATGTAAAGTATTACTTAAGCAGTCTCGCTTGTGAAATCAATTGGTCGTCTTCAAGTGATTATCGACATGTCAGGATACGGTGACCGTCCTGTTGTGCATTACATACCACCTCCTCCATCAGCTACTTTGACTCCAAAGAAACCAGATGCCGAGCAGAAAGGAATAGCCGAGAAGGTAAGAGATAAACAATCACATTAAATGCAACAAACTTTGCTTTGTCTAGATGAGGAGTGAAGCAGAGAAGAAATTAAATGGTGGGAAAAAATACACTAATTACATTGTGGACGACTACGTTAATAATGGCGATGTATACTGTTTCAGAGTAAGATCTTATCATGAATTAGTTCATTACATGTTGTGTTAACAGGTTCGTGCTGATGATGGAGTAATTGATGTCCGTGGAGAATATTCCCTTAGTAATGTTGATAAAGTTAAAGCCAAGAAGGTTAATGACCCTGCAAAAGCGACCATGGAGCTAAATTGGTAGCATTGCTAATAATTTACTTAGTGACTTAATTATATATGCTGATACATCATATATATTGAAGTGTTGTTTTTATTTCAATAAATTATGTTGAGTTAAATTGACTATCATGATTTTGACATCACAGTGTTCACAGATCAACAAGTGAGATTATAACTACAATTCAAATTAATATAACATTCTAAAAGTAATAATATACAATAAATTCAATGCAAGAAATAAAAAAAAATAATAAAAGCAAACAACAACTGAGAGTATTATCCTGCAACTGTGTCATTTACAATGTCATTATGTCACTACTTGAGACTCCCCTCACAGTCACTTCTGATACCTTACCAAAGGTATACTTCCCTGAGACATTAATAAGACCAATATCAACACAAATCTATAATACATACACACACATGTCAGGACAAAGATAGATAAAATAATAAATAAATGAAAGATGTCAAACTTACTTACCCTAAAACAATATAAATTTTATATTGCCACATTTGATGTAATAGCTGGCTACCTCATAATTATCGAAAGTCTGACTAACCACTCTCTGCATATGCATGCTTCAGACTTCATCTTCATCATATATACCAGATACCAGATAGATCATCCCTAACAGTACATACACACCTTCATTGGATACATATTTTGTTCTTTAGCTGTTGGTCTATAACAGCTATTAATACATCTCCATCTTTTGGTATGTTTTTCGGATTGGCATGGTATTGGGAAATAAGAAAGCTGGTAAATGAAGAAGTACACTGGAACCTCTTACTTGTTATTGGTCACTTATAATGTTAAATATTCAGATGTATAGGATATAATCGTATATAGTATAAATGATAATAACATATGATCATTGTATATTGTAATCATTTGATTTTCATTATGTTGTCAATGACTACTCTAAGAATGTAAGTACTTGCAAGTATTAGAACATATAATTGTTGTTGTTGTTGTTCATATTTTACTACTAACCATTAGTAATATACTAGCTAGTGTCCATTGTTGACAGTCTGGAGGTACTGACCCTATCTATAGTAGAATATTATAATTAGTCTCAATGAGGCTATATATACATAAAGTGAACATACTTATTTCCTCTTTGTAATATAAAAAAAAATTTAGTCACTGATAATTAATTAGCTCTATGTAGACAAAATATTCCCTAAACATATCACACTATAAAGTTGACACTATATGTCATCAGTGGAACATCTGTTAAGTTAATCTAATTATCATTCCACAGAACTCATACAATAATATATATATTACTATAACATTTTGTTCTTATTTAATGACTGCTGCTGTTAATATATCATGTCAAATATCATTGTTCTAGTTGTACATTATGACTATAGGAATTAAGTGAGTTGTAGAAAGATCATCACATGATGTCATCCAGATACAACACTGATTATTCAAATAAAGTTTTTAAAACCATACTGCATTTAAAACTGTACACTTTACAGATTGAGTAATAAATGTTATAATATGTGACCAGATTTGTAAAAAGAGACCACTTGTGTCACTTGTTACAAATCTGGTCACATATATTAAAGACTGGAAGTAAAAGTTCATTAAAAACAGGGCGTGGCTCAATGTAAAGTATTACTTAAGCAGTCTCGGTTGTGAAATCAATTGGTCGTCTTCAAGTGATTATCGACATGTCAGGATACGGTGACCGTCCTGTTACGGATTACATACCACCTCCTCCATCAGGTACTTTAACTCATGAGAAACCAGATGAGGCGCAGAAAAAAATAGCCGAGAAGGTAAGAGATAAACAATCACATTGAATGCAACAAACTTTGCTTTGTCTAGATGAGGAGTGAAGCAGAGAAGAAATTAAACAATAAAAAAAATACACTGCTTACAATGTTGACTGGTACATTAATAATGACAGTGTATACTGTTTCAGAGTAAGATATTATTATAAATTACTTCAATACATGTTCTGTTAACAGGTTGGTGTTGATGATGGAGTAATTGATGTCTGTGGAGAATATGAGTTAGGTGATGTTGATAATGTTAAAGCCAAGAAGATTACTGACCCTGACCCTGCAAAAGAGCCCATGAAGCTAAATTGGTAACATTGCCATTAATTTGCTTAGTGACTTAATTATATATGCTGATACATCATACATATTGAAGTGTTGTTTTTATTTCAATAAATTATGTTGAGTTAAATTGACTATCATGATTTTGACATCACAGATCAACAAGTGAGATTATAACTACAATTCAAATTAATATAACATTCTAAAAGTAATAATATACGATAAATTCAATGCAAGAAATAAAAAAATAAAAATAAAAACAAACAACAACTGAGAGTATTATCCTGTGACATTTACAATGTCATTACGTCACTACTTGAGACTCCCCTCACAGTCACTTCTAATACCTTACCAAAGGCATACTTCCCTGAGACATCAATAAGACCAATATCAACACAAATCTATAATACACACACACGTCAGGACAAAGATAGATAAAACAATAAATAAATGAAAGATGTCAAATTTACTTACCCTAAAACAATATTTATTGCCACTTTTGATGTAATAGGCTACCTCATAATTACTGAAAGCCTGACCAGCCACTCTCTGTGCTTCAGACTTCATCTACATCATATAGATATATACTAGATTCCTAACAGTACATACACACCTTCATTGCTATATCTCGTTCCTTAGCTGTTGGTCTAACAGGAGTTAAAGCATCTGCTCTAGGTGGCAGTATATGTTCTGGTCTATGGTGTTGATCAGTTACTGTTTTACGAGTATTTGTTATGAATGCTAGATCTAGTAACAATGTCATATAATGAGAAGTGACTAATACCAGTTACCTTTCAAGCTCTGCTTTAACTCCTCAATCTGTTGGTCTCTCTCCCTTAGTTGTAAAGTCATTGATGTTATTATTTCTTGTAGTGTCTCTAGCTCTTTCTGTTTCTCAGCAGACACTGACAGTATATTCTTCTCAAAAGCTTCATATAAAATGAGAAGAAAATTGATCACTAATATATTATGTAAAATACTGACAACATTGGACTTGTGATTGCTGTTGTATTAATTTACCTTCCTTTGTTTTCACAAGTGATGTCAAATCTTCAATTGTTTTTTCTTTCATTTCTCTTGTTTCTATATAAAGGAACATTAAGTTATTAATCAGATATATCATATAATAGACAGCTATTAAATAAAACAATAGTTGTACACAATTTACCTTCATTTTGTCTGACAATAGAGGACATTTGTATAGTCATCTTTTTCCGCATGGTTTGTTCTAGTTCCAGTTGACTTCTCAACTCCTTTGTGTTCTCTTCTACAATAGTTCTAACCTCCTATATATCAATAAACAACACATGTAGTAACTGTTGTCTAATACTATTCATCTCTTACCTTGTCTCTTCTATGATCATAAATGGTACAGTGACCAATTGTAAGTTGAAGTAATCCTCTCCTCTTCAATGATTCAAGAGTCTCCTGAGCTCTGGCAATAAGTAGAGTTGTTAGACTGAGTGGAAAGAAGCAGGTGACACTGATAGACTTGCCCTCTCTAATGACACGAATCTGTACATTTCCTTCAACTGATTCTGAAAGGATATCCTCAATAGTTTCTAAGGTACAATTGTTAGGATCCCAGTTCAAAACAAAGACTGCTGTCTCACATATAAGAAGAGAAGGTGTGTTTGTAACTTTAAAATTTTCATTCAGACAAAGAGAAGCTTTCGTTTTTTCACGAAATGACTGAACAATATTTTTGTACGCTTGTATATGTGTCTCAGCTTCTTTGATTTTGAATCGAGTTACAATACCCTCTAAACAACTAATATCGATCAGTGTGCAATGATCATTAACAACATCTAGGACATCATCAATGGAGGCAGAATGAGCTATTTGAGATTTGAGGTGAGAGTAACCATCTTTAAGAAACTGTTTCAACTTATCCAGAGGTGGAGGAGTTGTGTTGATAGCTTCTCGGATATTACTGAATGCTATAGCATATTCCTTTCTCATTTCTGCAAGTACTGACTTAAACTTTTGAGGAATTGGAATTGCAGCCTTCCTTACAGCCTCATCTAGAATTGAAAGAAACATTGTAGGCCCTCATATAGTCTCACTACTAACTTTGACTTGAAGTTAAACTGCTATCAACTAAAGCTTCTGATGTAGTGGTCAATGAATTAGCTAATTGACACAATGATATCATGATCTTAATATACTACAGTAAATATACCTTCACTAACTCCAGTAATAACATGTGGTACTTCTGAATCTTTGTCTTCAAAAAATGCTTTATCTACATTAAACAATTTTTAACAGTTATACAATAACCAATACATTTACCACAATCATTTAAGATAGCATTACCACATGGTACATTGCTAGTAAATTTTAACAGCACACTAGCAAAGATCATCAGGTGATGATAGTTGGTATGTATAGCATGACGTACAGCTCTTAACAGCATAAATAATGCTTTACTTGTTGACAAAGACTTGGCAGTATGTTTTAAAATTGCTAGTCTAGTTTTTGTAATAACTCCCTCTCCATAGAGGTAGTGTGCTACTCTAACAGGATATCGGAGAGACTGAGAGAGAGTACCATAATGACAATGTAAAATGTCACTGGCATGATCTTCACGACTCATTTGATCACTATGAACTGTCTGTGGTAACTCTTGAACAATATCTGCGATCATCTGGTCATCAGGATACATTTGAGCTATTTAATATAGAAAGAGATGTCAGTTTTCCACTATAAAATTGATCTCTAGTTCTTAGTTACTTACTGTATTCACTAATAAGTATGTCAGATAGATTTTTTGTCTTCCCAAACTTGGACAGTACTGTAGCTACCACTTTCAACTTCTTGTGATCTGAAGATATTGCTGTATGTATAGCAGATAACAGAGTTGCCTTCTTCTCATCTGGGGAACCTTTTAGTCCCTCTATACTATCAAGTGTTGCTTCACTGATACATCTCTTACTAAATAGGAGCTGAGACACTTTTACAGGATTGAATGAAGATTGTGACAGTGTATCAATATGGCGGCAAAAAATAGTACTAGCTTCAGTTACTGGGAAATCACTTCCTATGATAAAGACACTAGCTCATTACTCAGTATTATAATTATTCAATACATATACCAATATACCAGACATATCATTATTATTGACTACACTAGATACATGATTTTACTCACCAACAGTGCTAGAGGAACTTTTCAATGACTGTGATAGTGTATCAGTATGGCTTGGAAGAATAGTACTTGATTCAATAGTTGAGGACTGGGAGTCTATTTCTATAATATGACATTTACAGACGATATTTAACCCATAAATTAGTAATCAAAGTGTGTGATATATCACTGACCAACAGAATTTTTCAATATCTGCTCATATTTGTAGGCGACAGTGTTTTCTTCAATAACTTCTTTCTTCAAAGTATCTAAAACTTGTCTTCTGGTAGCATTAGGGTTGGTGTTCAACCACAACTCAAACATTTTTAATGTCTTGTAAGTAGAATCATCAGGTTGTCTACGAATATCATCCAACTTCTTGGAATCAAGTTTAAGCAGGATTCCAAACTGATACCATTTACCACCAATGTGAATATGTTCACATAATTCATCAAGAGCTGGTTTCTCTTCTAATATCTTCTCAAATGAAAGATTTCCTTCAGCCATTATTTGTTTGCCCAACTATGAACTAACACAGCAGACACACCCAGTTCTGTCTGGTGACTTTTAAGGTGTGGCTAATTTTGTAGGAAGACAATAAGATTCATTAGTCACACCTAGCATTAATTATCTGCATATTAAATTTCATTTGCATTAGTAATAGCTATCTATGATTCCATAGACACTAACAGTTGTTCCTTGTAGGACAGCCCATACAGTCATTATATAGAGATGTCTTTTAGTATAGTGAATGGTTGTATTGTTTTGTGGTAATTCTCAGTCTATACTGTGTATTATGTATTATGTATTATACTTGTTTAAAGGATCACATGATAATGTATTATATGTGTTAGATCTACTGTGAACAGAATACCAATACATAATCTGAAACTTGATTCACATGTGATGACAAGAGGAATTCATGTTCATGAAGAAAAGCTAAATTGTACCAAAATAACTCAGTTGATTTCCAACCATAGTACCACTTGTACTAATAAAGGAACTTTATTTCATATTATTACATCATACTTACATACAGCGCCTGTGAATGTCACCATGGATACATATCGTCATCTAGATAGAGCTCTGACTGAATACTGTGCTAGTGAATGTAAAGAGTTAACAGCTACATTCTACAGATGTATCAACTTCACCAAAGGAATCACTTATATTAACAATGGTGTATGTGATAAAATCAATCAAGAATATTGTATGGTACGTTATTTACGTGGTATTACTTCAGGTGTGATAATACCTCTTGATACTCTATTCTACTGCCCAACATATACTTGTAATGGATCTGTTAATGCCTACTGTATTGATGGTCCTTGTCAAGATAATGTGACAACATTTGTAGACTATATGGGATGTTGTGGTGGTCCTATACTTGGTTTCACCTTTAACTTAACATCATGTGGTATTACTGATAGCAATGTTTGTTCCATTACAACTGTAAGTCCTACTATAACAGTCAGTTCTACTGTAGCTAACAGTACTAGCTCCACTGTTGCAGTCTCTTCATCTCAAGTGGTTTATCTTAAGAGGTTTGTCTTTATTCTGGTGTTAACGATAGTGATAAAAATGATTGCAATAGATTTGATATAAATTGAAATTTTATTGTATTTCATATTAATATTGCAAACATCATGTTTATTACACAATAATTTGATTGAACTATAATTTAATTGGTTGTTAGCTAAAATGGATGTAATCCATGCTGCCATTTTGTACAGAGTTAATTGAAATAAATCATGTAGGCAGTACAGCACTATAATAGTCCAGTACTTTATTGTCTTAGAAAGACTCATCACATAATATTAGTACACAATTAGTGATCTTCATTTCCTTCTTATCACTTCAAGTTCTGTCACTAACAAAAGTAATAATAAAACAATACTATATTAAAGGACAAGGAGAGTATCTTATTAGCTAACAATATCATTATTAATATGCTGTCCATACTACCTCTTCTCCTTCTAACCTGTTATCCAAACTTTGTACTGGTTACTCCTGACCTCTTGGTCTGAGATATGAGTCATTTATAACAAAGCAAGATCTTTGTGTTCTTAAGTAAAATAGTACTAAATTTGTTCACACACATACAAGAATGGTTCTGTACTCTGAGACACTCATTTGAACTTATAAATGTGTACCTTTTAAGGTAATTACATTAATAATAATACTACTATATCATTGAGTGGCAAAACATAAGGAAATATATTGTTAATTAACACATAACTACAATTGCTTCTCATATTATGATAATATAAATATGTAAAAGAATACTTACAAGTTAGAAACATACTTTGCTATGAAGATAAAGCTTTAAATTATTCTGTACAAAAATAACTGTAAGCTCAATCTATGACATTTCTTCATTATATGCCAACCACACCCACTGAATAACCTCTATAGTTATCCATTGTACTAAGTATCCACATAATGTCTAGAGAAATTTAAAAAGAAAATAAAAGTGAGCGAGAAGACAGATTAAGAATAAACAACAAACTACTTACTATTACACGAACACAAGTCTGTCTTTAATAACTTGATAACTGCCTAACTTCATACAATACTCTTTATGTTCTCTTGATAAGTATAGTTTCCTTATTGTAGTATTTTTAGTTAGTGATGTGCATATTGTCTTGATATCATCATTGTTCAGTGAAGTATTGTAGAGATATAGTGTTATCAGTGATGTAGTAGTTTGTATTAGATCTGCTATTGTACTGGTACTAACTGAAGTGATCTGACGATTACCTCCGATGTTCAACGTAGTCAATGTTTGGTTTTTAGTAAGTCCTTCACAGATATATTGGACTCCATTATCAGTGATGTTACAGTAGGGGAGACGTAGTACTTTTAAAGTTGTATTAGTTGCTAACATCGTAGATAAGTGAGTCATATCCTCATCTGTGATACCAGTAACATCATACAACACTAACTGTTCAAGTGTTTCATTATTACAGAGACTATCACTGACTTGTTTGATACCACCAGTAAGTGAAGAGGAGAACAGCACTAGCCTCTTTATTGTTTTATTAGTTTTTAGTATCTCTGATAATATCGATACACACTTACTGTCCAATGAAGTGTCTCGTATATAAAGACTCCTCACTGTATACTTATTAAGATTGTTTATAATAACTGCAGTACTTTCAGGAGATGATGAGTAGAGATTAATACTCCATTCTTTTCCTGTTTGTTGTTCTTTTATTAATTTACTTATAACATCTTCACTTTGTACTACACTTGGTCTAGTGAGTCTAACACTATTGACATCATCTCTCCACTCAACTCTTCCAGTGTCTCCTATTATAAAACAGAGTTAGTATAATAGTATAGTACACACATAGTAATATATACTATAACACACTACAATACACAGACAACACACTGAAGAAGAAAGGAAGCCATTACTGTTTACTGAATATGGTTATTATGGGAACAAGCTAATAGGAGGCGGGGCTTATTAAATTTTCCTAACAGGAAAATCTCTTGAGTACTGATAGGGTTACAAAGGAACAATAGATATAAATCTATCATTGCTATCATATTAACAGAACACATCACTGGATATCAGGTACTCATATATATCAACTGGAGACTTGTGATCTGTAGAGTTTACTGACTGACTAGTCTAGTCTCGCGAGTCAGAACCTTTGCTTAGAGAGGAAGGGTCTTGTCTACCACGCATAGTGCAGTTGTCTCCTTCCCCAGCATTCCTGGGGAAACCACTATTTGGTCAACAGGTACTTGAGTAAACCACAATTGTTTACGTAGCTGCATAATAACGTAACGTGTTAGTTACTGCTAACGAAGTCTTCACGTATTAGATACAGAGAAGATTCCCTTAGAAGAGAAGACTTGTACCTGGTCTTGCATCAATCCAAACAGGGGAGAGACTAGTGTGGCATATATAAGGCTATTGCCATTCCCAGTCAGTAAAGCGACAAACACATCCATACCACTAATAAAAGCTTCTATGACCATCATCTGCTCTGACTTAAACTCAGCTTAGTGAACGTTTCTTAAACAACCTGTTGTCTCCTTTTCTCCTTGCTGATTCAAGTGGTCAGTATGTTTAGATTAACACATAACTATTACAAACCACAGATACTAGTTAATGAAATTCCTTTTCAACAACTGCACTATGCATGGACTGGTAGACCAGACCCTTCCTCTCTAAGCAAAGGGTGTGGCTCACGAGACTATGATTAGTCTAGATATATTGAGTCTGACTATAAACAATGAAGCAATCTGATGTAGTTTATTAGTTAAGGTACTGATAGAAGAAAGACAAGTAGATTACTTTGACAATCAATAAAGGAAAAATAACACCTTGTCTATAATAACAATCATTCATAATAGTGCTCCACCCACATATGTTATATAATTCCATATATTGTATAACAGGAAACTTTCAAGACAAATAATAATTCATTTTGTTACTAACTATTTGTCTGTTTACATTAACATTGTGATACTATCCAAAATAATGTCAGTTATTGTCCTCTACTGACAAATATAGTAAAGAGACAGTAACTGTTTGTAATAGAGGCTGTGTATGAATTAAGTCAATTATTAGTTTGTATTGTGACATAAAAAAACTTTGTATAAAGCAATGACGATAATGTTTTACAGTGTATGAAATAAGTGGGTGTGGTTATTAATACATTAGAGATTTGTATACTGAAGTCACAAAAGGAAATGAAACAACTAAGATAATGTTTAAACTGACACATCACTATAGAAACACTGTACATAAAGTATTATAATAGTTTTGAAGTACTAGTTGTGTTGTTATGTTTTGAGACTCAAAGAATGTCTACTTCATAGATCTACATGGTTTCCCCAATGATCATTACATATAGTCTTAGATATCTCCTCAGGCTTTATCTGCTGATATTATTACATATAGAGATATCACACATAGGTGATGTCAATGTAAATTTAAATTTATGCATTTTAATATTACAATATAAGTGTATAATGTTTTTGTTATTGTGATATGCAATAATGTTCCTCCATTTTATTGACTCTTGCATTGCTAGCTATTTCTTGAGCAGGCATATAGTGAAATGTCTGTTGTTGGTGTGTAAAGACTTATGAAAAAAATATGTATTTAATTATTCATAAAAGCGTGGTCTCCATATACAAACTTCATCACAACTTCAGGTTAGGACGTTCAGTATATCCTCTTTACTCAGTTCTTGTTCTCTTAAAAGTATTTTCTCTCTATTTGTCACATCATGCTCAATAGTTGATATAAGTATGTTTTATATTTTTATAAATAATTATTCTAGGGATTTCCCCTAATATTCTTCTCTGTGGAGAGTTTGCAGTCTTATGGCCAAATGCTCACTCACTTAATGTGAGAAAAGGTGTCTGGTGACTTAAGTCCAATTCCTTTTATTTAAGCCAAATTTTTGGCTCACCAATCAGAATGCTCCTAGGGTATGATGTTACAAATGACACTGTTCAAAATGGAGAACAAAGTCTAGATACCTAGACTTGAAGGTATGGTTCCTATTGAAATATTGTCAAAAGCAATCAATTTTTGGTACTCAGAATTAGTAAACCACCTGCTGATCAAGAGAAAGCTGTTTGTGAATTTTTAGAAGATAGAGACATCTTAATTACATTTTATTTTGTTTTCATGCTAATGCATTTTTTCTAATATTCTTTGAAACAAAGACTGTAGCTCCTTAGTACACAACTTGTAATATGACCAGCTATCTTTTTGTCTCTTGTAATAACATGTTTCACTGACAATATTATAGTCAAATCTGAGGAATTGAACTAAAGTCACTAGATATCCTTTCTCACATTAAGTGAGTAGATGTCTGGGGATGAGACTAACAGTTTCTGTGACACATACTCCTAATCTCACAAAAGGAGTAATGGTTTAATAAACCATATACATAATAAATATTGTCTTTATCTACAGGATACTACTTTTATGTAAACCACAAATTACATAATAACACTGTGTATTCAGATTTTACCACAAAATATAAGGGACAACTAATTGCCCTTGCCTTCATCAGACCCTATATTGCATAAATGGTTATTGACCAGACCCTTCATTAAAGAGTATTGACCAGACCCTATATTTATTCAAAAAACATACCTTCATTTGACTCTTCATCCTCTGTCTCTTCATCATCAGAATCTTTCAATATGTCATTAATAAATATTATTTATATTAGAATAAACCAAGATTATTCATAATTTTAATATTTATAATTTAAGGATTATCAATATATTATTACTGACAACACTATCACTTTGTGGTAGTAATTTATGACTGAATCATGATACTAACATTGAAGAATGTAATGGATTGTATTAGTATATTACATCAATAAACATTCTTTTTACTTTGTTATAATAATACAAATTACAATATAACCTACTTGGATGAGGTAAGGAACTGTCTTCTTTATCATCAACTGAACCCTTTAACTGATCTTTTAACTCTGATATTGGTAGAGATTCTACAAGAGTATTATAAGACTATTTATATATATTGAATAGTATTACCTGTAGTTTCAGTGATAAGTGATGTCTCTTCCTGACTGGACTGTGTTTGAGTCTTCTCAAGTCCTTGATCAGTTACTGGTTTACGAGTCTTTGGTATGAATGCTAGATCTAGTAACAATGTCATATAATGAGAAGTGACTAATACCAGTTACCTTTCAAGCTCTGCTTTAACTCCTCAATCTGTTGGTCTCTCTCCCTTAGTTGTAAAGTCAATGACGTTATTATTTCTTGTAGCGTCTCTAGCTCTTTCTGTCTCTCAGCAGACACTGACTGTATATTCTTCTCAAAGACTTTATATAAAATAAGAAGAAAATTGATCACTAATATATTATGTAAAATACTGACAACATTGGACTTGTGATTGCTGTTGTATTAATTTACCTTCCTTTGTTTTCACAAGTGACGTCAAATGTTCAATTGTTTTTTCTTTCATTTCTCTTGTTTCTATGTAAAGGAACATTAAGTTATTAATCAGATATATCATATAATAGACAACTATTAAATAAAACAGTAGTTGTACACAATATACCTTCATTTTGTCTGACAATAGATGACATTTGTATAGTCATCTTTTTCCGCATGGTTTGTTCTAGTTCCAGATGACTTCTCAACTCCTTTGTGTTCTCTTCTACAATAGCTCTAACCTCCTATATATCAATAAACAACACATGTAGTAACTGTTGTCTAATACTACTTATCTCTTACCTTGTCTCTTCTATGATCATAAATGGTACAGTGACCAATTGTAAGTTGTAGTAATCCTCTCCTCTTCAATGATTCAAGAGTCTCCTGAGCTCTGGCAATAAGTAGAGTTGTTAGACCGAGTGGAAAAAAGCAGGTGACAATGATGGACTTGCCCTCTCTAATGACACGAATCTGTACATTTCCTTCAACTGATTCTGAAAGGATATCCTCAATAGTTTCTAAGGTACAATTGTTAGGATCCCAGTTCAAGACAAAGACTGCTGTCTCACATATAAGAAGAGAAGGCGTGTTTGTCACTTTAAAATTTTCATTTAGACAAAGAGAAGCTTTCGTTTTTTCACGAAATGACTGAACAATATTTTTGTATGCTTGTATATGTGCCTCAGCTTCTTTGATTTTGAATCGTGTTACAATACCCTCTAAACAACTGATATCGATCAATGTGCAGTGATCATTAACAATATCTAGGACATCATCAATAGAGGCAGAATGAGCTATTTGAGATTTGAGGTGAGAGTAACCATCTTTAAGAAACTGTTTCAACTTATCCAGAGGTGGAGGAGTTGTGTTGATAGCTTCTCGGATATTACTGAATGCTATTGCATATTCCTTTCTCATTTCTGCAAGTACTGACTTAAACTTTTGAGGAATTGGAATTGCAGCCTTCCTTACAGCCTCATCTAGAATTGAAAGAAACATTGTAGGCCCTCATATAGTCTCACTACTAACTTTGACTTGAAGTTAAACTGCTATCAACTGAAGCTTCTGATGTAGTGGTCAATGAATTAGCTAAGTGACACAATGATATCATGATCTATATACTACAGTAAATATACCTTCACTAACTCCAGTAATAACATGTGGTACTTCTGAATCTTTGTCTTCAAAAAATGCTTTATCTACATTAAACAATTTTTAACAGTTATACGATAACCAATACACTTACCACAATCATTTAAGATAGCATTAGCACATGGTACATTGCTAGTAAATTTTAACAGTACACTAGCAAAGATCATCAAGTGATGATAGTTGGTATGTATAGCATGACGTACAGCTCCTAACAACATAAATAATGCTTTACTTGCTGACAAAGACTTGGCAGTATATTTTATAATTGCTAGTCTAGTTTTTGTAATAACTCCCTCTCCATAGAGGTAGTGTGCTACTCTAACAGGATATTTGAGAGATTGAGAGAGAGTACCATAATGACAACGTAAAATGTCACTGGCACAATTTTCATAACTCATTTGATCACTATGAACGGTTTGTGGTAACTCTTGAACAATATCTGCTATCATCTGGTCATCAGGATACATTTGAGCTATTTAATATAGAAAGAGATGTCAGTTTTCCACTATAAAATTGATCTCTAGTTCTTAGTTACTTACCGTATTCACTAATAAGTATGTCAGATAGATTTTTTGTCTTCTCAAACTTGGACAGTACTGTAGCTACCACTTTCAATTTCTTGTGATCTGAAGATACTGCTGTATGTATAGCAGACAACAGAGTTGTCTTCTTCTCATCTGAGGAACCTTTTAGTCCCTCCATTCTATCAAGTGTTGCTTCACTGATACATCTCTCACTAAATAGGAGCTGGGACACTTTTACAGGATTGAATGAAGATTGTGACAGTGTATCAATATGGCGGCAAAAAATAGTACTTGCTTCAGTTATTGGGAAATCACTTCCTATGATAAAGAAACTAGCTCATTACTTAGTATTATAATTATTAGATACATATACCAATATACCAGACATATCATTATTATTGACTACACTAGATACATGATTTTGCTCACCAACAGTGCTAGAGGAACTTTTCAATGACTGTGATAGTGTATCAGTATGGCTTGGAAGAATAGTACTTGATTCAATAGTTGAGGACTGGGAGTCTATTCCTATAATATTACATTTACAGACAATATTTAACTCATAAATTAGTAATCAAAGTGTGTGATATATCACTGACCGACAGACTTTTTCAATATCTGCTCATATTTGTAGGCGACAGTGTTTTCTTCAATAACTTCTTTCTTCAAAGTATCTAAAACTTGTCTTCTGGTAGCATTAGGGTTGGTGTTCAACCACAACTCAAACATTTTTAATGTCTTATAAGTAGAATCATCAGGTTGTCTACGAATATCATCCAACTTCTTGGAGTCAAGTTTAAGCAGAATTCCAAACTGGTACCATTTACCACCAATGTGAATATGTTCACATAATTCATCAAGAGTTGGTTTCTCTTCTAATATCTTCTCAAATGAAAGATTTCTTTTAGCCATTGTTTGGTTGCCCAACTATGAACGAACACAACAGACACACCCACTTCTGTCTGGTGACTTTTAAGGTGTGGCTAATTTTGTAGGAAGACAATGAGATTCCTTAGTAACACCTAGCATTAATTATCTGCAAATTAAATTTCATTTTTATTAGCAATAGCCATGTATGATTCCATAGACACTATAACAGTTGTTCCTTGTAGGACAGCCCATACAGTCATTATATAGAGATGCCTTTTAGTATAGTGAATGGTTGTATTGTTTTGTGGTAATTCTCAGTCTATACTGTGTATTATGTATTATATATTATACTTGTTTAAAGGATCACATGATAATGTAGTATATGTGTTAGATCTATTGTGAACAGAATACCAATACATAATCTGAAACATGATTCACATGTGATGACAAGAGGAATTCATGTTCATGAAGAAAAGCTAAATTGTACCAAAATAACTGATTTCCAACCATAGTACCACTTGTACCAATAAGGGAACTTTATTTCATATTATTACATCATACTTACATACAGCACCTGTGAATGTCACCATGGATACATATCGTCATCTAGATAGAGCTCTGACTGAATACTGTGCTAGTGAATGTAAAGAGTTAACAGCTACATTCTACAGATGTATCAACTTTACCAAAGGAATCGCTTATATTAACAATGGTGTATGTGATAAAATCAATCAAGAATATTGTATGGTACGTTGTTTACGTGGTATTACTTCAGGTGTGATAATACCTCTTGATACTCTATTCTACTGTCCAACATATACTCGTAATGGATCTGTTAATGCCTACTGTGTTGATGGTCCTTGTCAAGATAATGTGACAACATTTGTAGACTATATGGGATGTTGTGGTGCTCCTATACTTGGTTTCACCTTTAACTTAACATCATGTGGTATTACTGATAGCAATGTTTGTTCCATTACAACTGTAAGTCCTACTATAACAGTCAGTTCTACTGTAGCTAACAGTACTAGCTCCACTGTTGCAGTCTCTTCATCTCAAGTGGTTTATTTTAAGAGGTTTGTCTTTATCCTGGTGTTAATGATAGTGATAAAAATGATTGCAATAGATTTGATATAAATTGAAATTTTATTGTATTTCATATTAATATTGCAAACATCATGTTTATTACACAATAATTTGATTGAACTGTAATTTAATTGGTTGTTAGCTAAAATGGATGTAATCCATGCTGCCATTTTATACAGAGTTAATTGAAATAAATCATGTAGGCAGTACAGCACTATAATAGTCCAGTACTTTATTGTCTTAGAAAGACTCATCACATAATATTAGTACACAATTAGTGATCTTCATTTCCTTCTTCTCACTTCAAGTTCTGTTACTAATAAAAGTAATAATAAAACAATACTATATTAAAGGACAAGGAGAGTATCTTATTAGCTAACAATATCATTATTAATATGCTGTCCATACCACCTCTTCTCCTTCTAACCTGTTATCCAAACTTTGTTCTGGTTACTCCTAACCTCTTGGTCTGAGATATGAGTCATTTATAACAAAGCAAGATCTTTGTGTTCTTAAGTAAAATAGTACTAAATTTGTTCACACACATAACAAGAATGGTTCTGTACTCTGAGACACTCATTTGAACTTATAAATGTGTACCTTTTAAAGTAATTACATTAATAATAATACTACTCTATCATTGAGTGGCAAAACATAAGGAAATATATTGTTAATTAACACATAACTACAATTGCTTCTCATATATGATAATATAAATATGTAATAGAATACTTACAAGTTAGAAACATACTTTGCTATGAAGATAAAGCTTTAAATTATTCTGTACAAAAATAACTGTAAGCTCAATCTATGACATTTCTTCATTATACACCAACCACACCCACTGAATAACCTCTATAGTTATACATTGTACTAAGTATCCACATTAACTTAATACTGACTGTTGAGTATGTTGTGTAGCAATAATAATATTCATAGTGATGTTAACTACAGTAATTGGTAAATTAATACAAACATACTTTATCTGTTTAATAAACAAGTAGTATATTTTATTACTCTACCTCAAATTTAAAATATATAGTAACAGCTGGTACTACTTTATAGGTAAGATAAATTACATGTTAAGAAATCAGATAAAACAGAACATTCTAAAATATAACAGATATATTAAAATGAGATAATTCCTACACTCTATCTTAAGAGACATTGCAATATTAATTATGTCATTATTACCTCAATATAATAATATATGATGTCATTACCTTAATGACTGATATATGGAGGGAGAGAGAGGGTAATAATTGCTTCCAATTACTTTAACTCACTTTACATAATATTCCATATTTAATATACTGTATCCAGTTTAAGGTTAAAGGTTTATATACAAATTGTTCCTCTCTTGTCCTCAATACCTCCACTGAAAATAAGGAAGGAGGTGTTGATTTCTCTAAGTAGTCAAGAAAATTGTTAAAGTATGTTTTTCTTCAAACTCTTCGGAAACTAAAAAGCTATAGTCAACAAAATCTCCACAAAGGGGTTAAAAATGAGGCCACACCCATAAATAATTAATCTCATAAGCGCCAAATGACCAGCTGTCAGAGAGCAAAAAAGTGCGACGTTAGAGAAGTAAGTGTTGAGCAAAACTGCTCTATTTTTATTGTCTATTAGTTTTGTTAGGGAAAGAAATTGTTAATAAAAGAAGAGAAGATAATGTCAAGAGAAATTTAAAAAGAAAATAAAAGTGAGCGAGAAGACAGATTAAGAATAAACAACAAACTACTTACTATTACCAGAACTCAAGTCTGTCTTTAATAACTTGATAACTGTCTAACTTCATACAATACTCTTTGTGTTGATATGATAAGCATAGTTTCCTTATTGTAGTATTTTTAGTTAGTGATGTGCATATTGTCTTGATATCATCATTGTTCAGTGAAGTATTGCAGAGATATAGTGTTGTCAGTGATGTAGTAGTTTGTATTAGATCTGCTATTGTACTGGTACTAACTGAAGTGATCTGATGATTACCACTGATGTACAACTCAGTCAATGTTTGGTTTTTAGTAAGTCCTTCACAGATATATCGGACTCCATTATCAGTGATGTTACAGTTGGAGAGACATAGTCCTTTTAAAGTTGTATTAGTTGCTAACATAGTAGATAAGTGAGTCATATCTTCATCTGTGATATCAGTAACATTAGTCAACATTAACTGTTCAAGTATTTCATTATTAAAGAGACTATCACTGACTTGTTTGATACCACCAGTAAGTGAAGAGGAGTACAGCACTAGTCTCTTTATTGTTTTATTAGTTTTTAGTATCTCTGATAATATCGATACACACTTACTGTCTAATGAAGTATGCTCTATATTATATTATATGTTATATATATAAAGACTCCTCACTGTACACTTATTAAGATTGTTTATAATAACTGCAGTACTTTCAGGAGATGATAAACAGAGTTCAATACTACATTCTTTTCCTGTTTGTTGTTTTTTTATTAATTTACTTATAACATCTTCACTTTCTACTACACTTGGTCTAGTGAGCCATACACTATTGATATCATCTATCCACTGAACTCTTCCAGTGTCTCCTGTTATAAAACAGAGTTAGTATATAGTATAGTACACACATAGTAATATATACTATAACACACTACAATACACAGACAACACACTGAAGAAGAAAGGAAGCCATTACTGTTTACTGAATATGGTTACTATGGCAACGAGCTAATAGGAGGCGGGGTTTATTAAATTTTGCTAACAGGAAAAGTCTCTTGAGTACTGATACGGCTACAGTGAAACAATAGATATAATTCTATCATTACTATCATATTAACAGAACACATCACTGGATATTAGGTACTCATATATCAACTGGAGATTTGTGATCTGTAGAGTTTACTGACTGACTAGTCTAGTCTCGTGAGTCAGAACCTCTGCTTAGAGAGGAAGGGTCTGGTCTACCACGCATAGTGCAGTTGTCTCTTTCCCCAGCATTCCTGGGGAAACCACTATTTGGTCAACAGGTACTTAAGCAAACCACAATTGTTTACGTAGTTGCATAATAACGTAACGTGTTAGTTACTGCTAACGAAGTCTTCACGTATTACAAGAAATAGATACAGAGAAGATTCCCTTAGAAGAGAAGACTTGTACCTGGTCTTGCATCAATCCAAGCAGGGGAGAGACTAGTGTGGCATATATAAGGTTATTGCCATTCCCAGTTGGTAAAGTGACAAACACATCCATACCACTAATAAAAGCTTCTATAGCCGTCATCTGCTCTGACTTAACTCTGTTATATCCTAGCTTAGTGAATGCTTCTTAAACAACCTGCTGTCTCCTTTTCTCCATACTGATTCAAGTGGTCAGTATGTTTACATTAACACATAACTTTTACAAACCACAGACACTAGTTAATAAATTCCTTTTCGACAACTGCACTATGTGTGGTAGACCAGATCCTTCCTCTCTAAGCTAAAGGTCTGGCTCGCGAGACTATGATTAGTCTAGATATATTGAGTCTGACTATAAACAATGAAGTGATATGATGTAGTTTATTAGTTAAGGTACTGATAGAAGAAAGACAAGTAGATTACTTTGAGAATCAATAAAGGAAAAATAACATCTTGTCTATTATAATCAACAATCATTCATAATAGTGCTCCACCCACATATGTTATATAATTCCATATATTGTATAACAGGAAACTTTCAAGACAAATAATTCATTTTGTTACTAACTATTTGTCTGTTTACATTAACACTGTGATACTATCCAAAATAATGTCCTCTATTGACAAATATAGTGAAGAGACAGTAACTGTTTGTAATAGAGGCTATGTATGAATTAAGTCAATTATTAGTTTGTATTGTGACATAAAAAGCTTTGTATAAAGCAATGACGATAATGTTTTAGTGTGAAAAAGTGGGTGTGGTTATTAATACATTAGAGATTTGTATACTGAAGTCACAAAAGGAAATGAAACAACTAAGATAATGTTTAAACTGACACATCACTATAGAAACACTGTACATAAAGTATTATAATAGTTTTGAAGTACTAGTTGTGTTGTTATGTTTTGAGACTCAAACAATGTCTACTTCATAGATCTACAGTGGTTTCCCCAATGATCACTACATGTAGTCTTAGATATCTCCTCAGGCTTTATCTGCTGATATTATTACATATAGAGATATCATATATAGGTGATGTCAATGTAAATTTAAATTTACGTATTTTAATATTACAATATAAGTGTATGATGTTTTTGTTATTGTGATATGCAATAATGTTCCTCCATTTTATTGACTCTTGCATTGCTAGCTATTTCTTGAGCAGGCATATAGTGAAATGTCTGTTGTTGGTGTGAAAGTCATTAAAAAAAAATCTAATTAATTATTCATTAGGGCGTGGTCTCCATATACAAACTTCATCACAACTTCAGGTTAGGACATTCAGTATATCTTCTTTACTCAGTTCTTGTTCTCTTAAAAGTATTTTCTCTCTATTTGTCACATCATGCTCAATAGTTGATATAAGTATGTTTTATATTTTTATAAATAATTATTCTAGGGATTTCCCCTAATATTCCCCTCTAAGTGTCTATGGAGTGTGTAGTTCCTTAGTCTTGTCCCTAGATACCAACTCACTTAATGTGAGAAAGGGTGTTTGGTGACTTAAATCCAATTCCTTTTATTTAAGCTAATTTTTTGGCTCACCAATCAGAATGCTCCTAGGGTATGATGTTACAAATGTCACTGTTCAAAATGGAGAACAAAGTCTAGATACCTAGACTTGAAGGTATGGTTCCTATTGAGATATTGTCAAAGTAATCAATTTTTGGTACTCAGAATTAGTAAACCACCTGCTGATCAAGAGAAAGCTGTTTGTGAATTTTTAGAAGATAGAGACGTCTTAATTACATTTTATTTTGTTTTTATGCTAAGGCATTTTTTCTAATATCCTTTGAAACAAAGATTGTAGCTCCTTAGTACACAACTTGTAATATGACCAGCTATTTTTGTCTCTTATAATATGTTTCACTGACAACATTATAGTCAAATCTGAGGGATTGAACTAAAGTCACTAGATATCCTTTCTCACATTAAGTGAGTAGATGTCTGGGGATGAGACTAACAGTTAACGTTCCTGTGATACATATTCCTAGTCTCACAAAAGGAGGAAGGGTTTAATAAACCATATACATAATAAATGTTGTCTTTATCTACAGGATACTACTTTTATGTAAACCACAAATTACATAATAACACTGTGTATTCAGATTTTACCACAAAATATAAGGGACAACTAATTGCCTTTGCCTTCACCAGACCCTATATTGCATATAATGGTTATTGACCAGACCCTTCATTAAAGAGTATTGACCAGACCCTATATTTATTCAAAAAACATACCTTCATTTGACTGTTTATTCTCTGTCTCTTCTTCATCAGAAACCTTCAATATGTCATCTGGAGACTCTATTGATCAATAAAGACATTTATATTAGAATAAACCAGATTATTCATAATTTTAATATTTATAATTTAAGGATTATCAATATATTATTACTGACAACACTATCACTTTGTGGTAGTAATTTATGACTGAATTATGACATCATTCAGTACAACCATTACTAGTAGACAAATAAATTACTGTAATGATACTAACATTGAAATATGTATTGGATTGTATTAGTATATTACATCAATAAACATTCTTTTTACTTTGTTATAATAATACAAATTACAATATAACCTACTTGGATGAGGTAATGAACTGTCTTCTTTATCATCAACTGAACCCTTTAACTGATCTTTTAACTCTGATATTGGTAGAGATTCTACAAGAGTATTATAAGACTATTTATATATATTGAATAGTACTACCTGTAGTTTCAGTGATAAGTGATGTCTCTTCCTGACTGGACTGTGTTTGAGTCTCCTCAAGTCCTTGATCAGTTACTGGTTTACGAGCCTTTGGTATGAATGCTAGATCTAGTAACAATGTCATATAATGAGAAATGACTAATACCAGTTACCTTTCAAGCTCTGCTTTAACTCCTCAATCTGTTGGTCTCTCTCCCTTAGTTGCAAAGTCAATGACGTTATTATTTCTTGTAGTGTCTCTAGCTCTTTCTGTCTCTCAGCAGACACTGACAGTATATTCTTCTCAAAAGCTTTATATAAAATGAGAAGACAATTGATCACTAATATATTATGTAAAATACTGACAACATTGGACTTGTGATTGCTGTTGTATTAATTTACCTTCCTTTGTTTTCACAAGTGACGTCAAATGTTCAATTGTTTTTTCTTTCATTTCTCTTGTTTCTATATAAAGGAACATTAAGTTATTAATCAGATATATCATATAATAGACAGCTATTAAATAAAACAGTAGTTGTACACAATATACCTTCATTTTGTCTGACAATAGATGATATTTGTATAGTCATCTTTTTCCGCATGGTTTGTTCTAATTCCAGACGACTGCTCAACTCCTTTGTGTTCTCTTCTACAATAGTTTTAACCTCCTATATATCAATAAACAACACATGTAGTAACTGTTGTCTAATACTACTCATCTCTTACCTTGTCTCTTCTATGATCATAAATGGTACAGTGACCAACTGTAAGTTGAAGTAATCCTCTCCTTTTCACTGATTTAAGAGTCTCCTGAGCTCTGGCAATAAGTAGAGTTGTTAGACTGAGTGGAAAAAAGCAGGTGACAATGATGGACTTGCCCTCTCTAATGACACGAATCTGTACATTTCCTTCAACTGATTCTGAAAGGATATCCTCAATATCTTCTATTGTACAATCTTTAGGATCCCAGTTCAAAACAAAGACTGCTGTCTCACATTGAAGATGAGAAGGCGTGTTTGTAACTTTAAAATTTTTGTTCAGACAAAGAGAAGCTTTCGTTTCCTTGCAAAATGATTGAATGGCTTCTTTATACGTTTGTATATGTGTCTCAGCTTCTTTGATTTTGAAGCGCTTCACAATACCCTCCAAACAACTGATATTAATCACTGTACAGTGATCATTAACAACATCTAGAACATCATCAATGGAGTTAGAATGAGCTATTTGAGATTTGAGGTGGGAATAACCATCTCTAAGATATCCCTTTAATTCATCCAGAGGTGGAGGTGTTGCTTTGATAGCTTTTCGGATATTACTAAAAGCTATAGCATATTCACTTTTCATTGATCCAAAAATAGGTCTAAACTTTTGTGAAATTGGAATTGTCACTTCCTTTTCAGTCTCATCTGCAATTAGAAAACATTATTATTATTATGCCAGTTTTCATTACTAACTTTGACTTGCTGGTAAACTGCTATCAACTGAAGCTCCTGGGGTAGTAGTCAATGAATTAGCTAATTGACACAATGATATCATGATCTTCATATACTACAGTAAATATACCTTCACTAACTCCAGTAATAACATGAACTTCTGAATCTTTGTCTTCAAAAAATGCTTTATCTACATTAAACAATTTTTAACAGTTATACAATAACTTTTATACTTACCACAATCCTTTAAGATAGCATTACCACATGGTACATTGCTAGTAAATTTTAATAGCACACTAGCAAAGATCATCAAGTGATGATAGTTGGCATGTACAGCATGACGTACAGCTCTTAACAAAACAAACAATGCTTTTCCTATAGAGTGAGATTCAGAAGTATATTTCACAATAAAAAATATAGCTTTTGAAATGACTCCCTCTTCATAGAGGTACTGTGCTACTCTAACAGGATATTGGAGAGATTGAGAGAGAGTACCATAATGACAACGTAAAATGTCACTGGCACAATTTTCATAACTCATTTGACCACTATGAACAGTTTGTGGTAACTCTTGAACAATATTTGCTATCATCTGGTCATCAGGAAACATTTGAGCTATTTAATATAGAAAGAGATGTCAGTTTTCCACTATAAAATTGATCTCTAGTTCTTAGTTACTTACCGTATTCACTAATAAGTATGTCAGATAGATTTTTTGTCTTCCCAAACTTGGACAGGACTGTTGCTACCACTTTCAACTTCTTGTGATCTGAAGATACTGCTGTATGTATAGCAGACAACAGAGTTGTCTTCTTCTCATCTGAGGAACCTTTTAGTCCCTCCATACTATCAAGTGTTGCTTCACTGATACATCTCTCACTAAATAGGAGTTGAGACACTTTTACAGGATTGAATGAAGATTGTGACAGTGTATCATTATGGCGGCAAAAAATAGTACTAGCTTCAGTTACTGGGAAGTCAGTTCCTATGATAAAGACACTAGCTCATTACTCAGTATTATAATTATTTGATACATATACCAAAATACAAGACATATCATTATAGTTGACTACACTAGATACATGATTTTACTCACCAACAGTGCTAGAGGAACTTTTCAATGACTGTGATAGTGTATCAGTATGGCTTGGAAGAATAGTACTTGATTCAATAGTTGAGGACTGGGAGTCTATTCCTATAATATGACATTTACAGATGATATTTAACTCATAAATTAGTAATGAAAGTGTGTGATATATCACTGACCAACAGACTTTTTCAATATCTGCTCATACTTGTGGGCGACAGTGTTTTCTTCAATAACTTCTTTCTTTAAAGTGTCTAAAACTTGTCTTCTGGTAGCATTAGGGTTGGTGTTCAACCACAACTCAAACATTTTTAATGTCTTGTAAGTAGAATCATCAGGTTGTCTACGAATATCATCCAACTTCTTAGAATCAAGTTTAAGCAGGATTCCAAACTGATACCATTTACCACCAATGTGAATATGTTCACATAATTCATCAAGAGCCGGTTTCTCTTCAAATATCTTCTCAAATGAAAGATTTCTTTTAGCCATTGTTTGCTTGCCAAACTATGAACTAACACAACAGACACACCCACTTCTGTCTGGTGACTTTTAAGGTGTGGCTAATTTTGTAGGAAGACAATAAGATTCATTAGTAACACCTAGCATTAATTATCTGCATATTAAATTTCATTATCATTAGCAATAGCCATGTATGATTCCATAGACACTAACAGTTGTTCCTTGTAGGACAACAGCCCATACAGTCATTATATAGAGATGTCTTTTAGCATAGTGAATGGTTGTATTGTTTTGTGGTAATTCTCAGTCTATACTGTGTATTATGCATTATATATTATACTTGTTTAAAGGATCACATGATAATGTAGTATATGTGTTAGATCTATTGTGAACAGAATACCAATACATAATCTAAAACTTGATTCACATGAGATGACAAGAAGAATTCATGTTCATGAAGAAAAGCTAAATTGTACCAAAATAACTGATTTCTAACCATAGTACTACTTGTACCAATAAGGGAACTTTATTTCATATTATTACATCATACTTACATATTAACTACAATTCAAATTAATATAACATTCTAAAAGTAATAATATACAATAAACTCAATGCAAGAAATAAAAAAATAAAAATAAAAACAAACAACAACTGAGAGTATTATTCTGTGGCATTTACAATGTCATTACGTCACTACTCGAGACTCCCCTCACAGTCACTTCTGATACCTTACCAAAGGTATACTTCCCTGAGACATCAATAAGACCAATATCAACACAAATCTATGATACACACACATAAAACAATAAATAAATGAAAGATGTCAAACTTACTTACTTACCCTAAAACAATATTTATTGCCACTTTGATGTAATAGGCTACCTCATAATTACTGAAAGCCTGACCAGCCACTCTCTGTGCTTCAGACTTCATCTACATCATATAGATATATACCAGATACCACATTGGTAGCAATAATGCTTGCATTACCTCTCATTATATCAGAAGGACCACTAGCTGGTATAATAAGAGATGACAAGAAGAATTCATGTTCATGAAGAAAAGCTAAATTGTACCAAAATAACTGATTACCAACCATAGTACCACTTGTACCAATAAAGGAACTTTATTTCATATTATTACATCATACTTACATACAGCACCTGTGAATGTCACCATGGATACATATTGTCATCTAGATAGAGCTCTGACTGAATACTGTGCTAGTGAATGTAAAGAGTTAACAGCTACATTCTACAGATGTATTAACTTTACCAAAGGAATCACTTATATTAACAATGGTGTATGTGATAAAATCAATCAAGAATATTGTATGGTACGTTATTTACGTGGTATTACTTCAGGTGTGATAATACCTCTTGATACTCTATTCTACTGCCCAACATATACTCGTAATGGATCTGTTAATGCCTACTGTATTGATGGTCCTTGTCAAGATAATGTGACAACATTTGTAGACTATATGGGATGTTGTGGTGCTCCTATACTTGGTTTCACCTTTAACTTAACATCATGTGGTATTACTGATAGCAATGTTTGTTCCATTACAACTGTAAGTCCTACTATAACAGTCAGTTGTACTGTAGCTAACAGTACTAGCTCCACTGTTGCAGTCTCTTCATCTCAAGTGGTTTATCTTAAGAGGTTTGTCTTTATCGTGGTGTTAATGATAGTGATAAAAATGATTGCAATAGATTTGATATAAATTGAAATTTTATTGTATTTCATATTAATATTGCAAACATCATGTTTATTACACAATAATTTGATTGAACTATAATTTAATTGGTTGTTAGCTAAAATGGATGTAATCCATGCTGCTGATATTTTGTACAGAGTTAATTGAAATAAATCATGTAGGCAGTACAGCACTATAATAGTCCAGTACTTTATTGTCTTAGAAAGACTCATCACATAATATTAGTACACAATTAGTGATCTTCATTTTCTTCTTCTCACTTCAAGTTCTGTCACTAACAAAAGTAATAATAAAACAATACTATATTAAAGGACAAGGAGAGTATCTTATTAGCTAACAATATCATTATTAATATGCTGTCCATACTACCTCTTCTCCTTCTAACCTGTTATCCAAACTTTGTACTGGTTACTCCTGACCTCTTGGTCTGAGACATGAGTCATTTATAACAAAGCAAGATCTTTGTGTTCTTAAGTAAAATAGTACTAAATTTGTTCACACACATACAAGAATGGGTCTGTACTCTGAGACATTCATTTGAACTTATAAATGTGTACCTTTTAAGGTAATTACATTAATAATAATACTACTCTATCATTGAGTGGCAAAACATAAGGAAATGTATTGTTAATTAACACATAACTACAATTGCTTCTCATATATGATAATATAAATATGTAATAGAATACTTACAAGTTCGAAACATACCCTATATATCGGGAAACATTCGCGTTGCTAAATTTTTGCAAATTTTACGAATTTAACTCCATCGTAAAAATATCCCTCACCAATTTCTTACAATTATGGGCGTGGCAAATGGTTACGCAGAAAATTAGCAAAATTTAAATTTGCAAAAAACTCACAATTTCACCAATTCGCGAAAATATCCCAACATGAAAGTTTCCTGATATACGGTACTTTGCTATGAAGATAAAGCTTTAAATTATTCTGTACAAAAATAACTGTAAGCTCAATCTATGACATTTCTTCATTATACACCAACCACACCCAAATTTTATTGTCGCTAATAAATCCCGGTATACGGTACATTGTACTAAGTATCCACATTAACTTAATACTGACTGTTGGGTATATTGTGTAGCAATAATAATATTCATAGTGATGTTAGCTATAGTAATTGGTAAATTAATACAAATATACTTTATCTGTTTAATAAACAAGTAGTATATTTTATTACTCTACCTTAAATTTAAAATATATAGTAACAGCTGGTACTACTTTATAGGTAAGATAAATTACATGTTAAGAAATCAGATAAAACAGAACATTCTAAAATATAACAGATATATTAGAATGAGATAATTCCTACACTCTATCTTAAGAGACATTGTGATATTAATGATGTCATTATTACCTCAATATAATAATATATGATGTCATTACCTTAATAACTGATATATGGAGAGAGAGAGAGGGTAATAATTGCTTCCAATTACTTTAACTCACTTCACATAATATTCCACATTTAATATACTGTATCCAGTTTAAGGTTAAAGGTTTATATATAAATTGTTCCTCTCTTGTCCTCAATAGAATCTCCTTTACAATAGTGATATGTACATTGTTCATAGAATATAGAGTAAGTTGAGGTCAATTAACATCATCCCATCATTTATTATGTTAGTGAACAAACTTCTCTATATCAGAAATATCTATATATGTGTTGAACTGTAACAATTGACATATAAAATCAATATAACTTGATCAACTGAACTAACCTCAATAGTCTAGTTATATTAATAATGTGTAGTCTTCTACCTCATCTGAAAATAAGAAAGGAGGTGTTGATTTCTCTAAGTAGTTAAGAAAATTGTTAAAGTATGTTTTTCTTCAAACTCTTCGGAAACTAAAAAGCTATAGTAAACAAAATCTTCATAAAAGGGTTTAAAATGAGACCACGCCCATTAAATAATTAATATCATAAGCGCCAAATGACCAGCTGTCAGAGAGCAAAAAAGTGCGACGTTAGAGAAGTAAGTGTTGAGCAAAACTGCTCTATTTTTATTGTCTATTAGTTTTGTTAGGGAAAGAAATTGTTAATAAAAGAAGAGAAGATAATGTCAAGAGAAATTTAAAGAGAAAATAAAAGTGAGCGAGAAGACAGATTAAGAATAAACAACAAACTACTTACTATTACACGAACTCAAGTCTGTCTTTAATAACTTGATAACTGTCTAACTTCGTACAATACTCTTTATGTTTTCTTGATAAGCATAGTTTCCTTATTGTAGTATTTTTAGTTAGTGATGTGCATATTGTCTTGATATCATCATTGTTCAGTAAAGTATTGTAGAGATATAGTCTTGTCAGTGATGTAGTAGTTTGTATTAGATCTGCTATTGTACTGGTACTAACTGAAGTGATCTGATGATTACCTCCGATGTTCAACTTAGTCAATGTTTGGTTTTTAGTAAGTCCTTCACAGATATATCGGACTCCATTATCAGTGATGTTACAGTTGATGAGACGTAGTTCTTTTAAAGTTGTATTAGTTGCTAATATAGTAGATAAGTGAGTCATATCTTCATCTGTGATATCAGTAACATCAGACAACACTAACTGTTCAAGTGTTTCATTATTACAGAGACTATCACTGACTTGTTTGATACCACCAGTAAGTGAAGAGGAGTACAGCCATAGTGTCTTTATTGTTTTATTAGTTTTTAGTATCTCTGATAATATCGATACACACTTACTGTCCAATGAAGTGTTGTATATATTAAGACTCCACACTGTACACTTATTAAGATTGTTTATAATAACTGCAGTACTTTCAGGAGATAATGAGTTGAGATGAATACTCCATTCTTTTCCTGTTTGTTTTTCTTTTATTAATTTACTTATAACATCTTCACTTTCTACTACACTTGGTCTAGTGAGCCATACACTATTGATATCATCATTCCACTGAACACTTCCAGTGTCTCCTGTTATAAAACAGAGTTAGTATATAGTATAGTACACACATAGTATTATATACTATAACACACTACAATACACAGACAACACACTGAAGAAGAAAGGAAGCCATTACTGTTTACTGAATATGGTTACTATGGCAACGAGCTAATAGAGGCGGGACTTATTATTAAATTTTGCTAACAGGAAGAGTCTCTTGAGTACTGATATGGTTACAAAGGAACAATAGATATAATTCTATCATTGCTATCACATTAACAAAACACGTCACTGGATATCAGGTACTCATATATCAACTGGAGACTTGTGATCTGTAGAGTTTACTGACTGACTAGCCTAGTCTCGTGAGTCAGACCTTTGCTTAGAGAGGAAGGGTCTGGTCTACCACGCATAGTGCAGTTGTCTCTTTCCCCAGCATTCCTGGGGAAACCACTATTTGGTCAACAGGTACTTGAGCAAACCACAATTGTTTACATAGTTTCATAATAACATAACGTGTTAGTGCTGCTAACGAAGTCTTCACGTATTACCAGAAATAGATACAGAGGAGGTTCCCTTAGAAGAGAAGACTTATACGTGGTCTTGCATCAATCCAAGCTGGGGAGAGACTAGTGTGGCATATATAAGGGTTTTACCATTCGCAGTTGGTAAAGTGACAAACACATCCATACCACTAATAAAAGCTTCTATAACCGTCATCTGCTCTGACTTAACTCTGTTATATCCTAGCTTAGTGAATGCTTCTTAAACAACCTGCTATCTCCTTTTTTCCATACTGATTCAAGTGGTCAGTATGTTTACATTAACACATAACTATTACAAACCACAGATACTAGTTAATGAAATTCCTTTTCGACAACTGCACTATGCATGGTAGACCAGACCCTTCCTCTCTAAGCAAAGGGTCTGGCTCGTGAGACTATGATTAGTCTAGATATATTTAGTCTGACTATAAACAATGAAGTGATCTGATGTAGTTTATTAGTTAAGGTACTGATAGAAGAAAGACAAGTAGATTGCTTTGATAATCAAAAAAGGAAAAATAACATCTTGTCTATAATAATCAACAATCATTCATAATAGTGCTCCACCCACATATGTTATATAATTCCATATATTGTATAACAGTTAACTTTCAAGACAAATAATTCATTAATAATTCATTAATTCAACTGTTTGTAATAGAGACTATGTATGAAGTAAGTCAATTATTAGTTTGTATTGTGACATAAAAAGCTTTGTATAAAGCAATGATGAAGCGTAATGTATCAAGTTAATCAAGTTAGTATCAAGCGTAATGATACTAACATTGAAGAATGTAATGGATTGTATTAGTATATTACATCAATAAACATTCTTTTTACTTTGTTATAATAATACAAATTATAATATAACCTACTTGGATGAGGTAATGAACTGTCTTTTTTATCATCAACTGAACCCTTTAACTGATCATTCAACTCTGATATTGGTAGAGATTCTACAAGAGTATTATAAGACTATTTATATATATTGAATAGTACTACCTGTAGTTTCAGTGATAAGTGATGTCTCTTCCTGACTGGACTGTGTTTGAGTCTCCTCAAGTCCTTGATCAGTTACTGGTTTACTAGTCTTTGGTATGAATGCTAGATCTAGTAACAATGTCATATAATGAGAAGTGACTAATACCATGCAGTTACCTTTCAAGCTCTGCTTTAACTCCTCAATCTGTTGGTCTCTCTCCCTTAGTTGTAAAGTCATTGATGTTATTATTTCTTGTAGTGTCTCTAGCTCTTTCTGTCTCTCAGCAGACACTGACAGTATATTCTTCTCAATAGCTTTATATAAAATGAGAAGAAAATTGATCACTAATATATTATGTAAAATACTGACAACATTGGACTTGTGATTGCTGTTGTATTAATTTACCTTCCTTTGTTTTCACAAGTGACGTCAAATGTTTAATTGTTTTTTCTTTCATTTCTCTTGTTTCTATATAAAGGAACATTAAGTTATTAATCAGATATATCATATAATAGACAGCTATTAAATAAAACAGTAGTTGTACACAATATACCTTCATTTTGTCTGACAATAGATGACATTTGTATAGTCATCTTTTTCCGCATGGTTTGTTCTAGTTCCAGACGACTTCTCAACTCCTTTGTGTTCTCTTCTACAATAGTTCTAACCTCCTATATATCAATAAATAACACATGTAGTAACTGTTGTCTAATACTACTCATCTCTTACCTTGTTTCTTCTATGATCATAAATGGTACAGTGACCAATTGTAAGTTGTAGTAATCCTCTTCTCTTCACTGATTCAAGAGTCTCCTGAGCTCTGGCAATAAGTAGAGTTGTTAGACTGAGTGGAAAAAAGCAGGTGACAATGATGGACTTGCCCTCTCTAATGACACGAATCTGTACATTTCCTTCAACTGATTCTGAAAGGATATCCTCAATATCTTCTAAGGTACAATCTTTAGGATCCCAGTTCAAAACAAAGATTGCTGTCTCACATTGAAGATGAGAAGGTGTGTTTGTAACTTTGAAGGTTTCATTTAGACAAAGAGAAGCTTTTGTTTCTTTACAAAATGATTGAACAACACCTTTGTATGCTTGTATATGTGTCTCAGCTTCTTTGATTTTGAATCGTGTTACAATACCCTCCAGACAACTGATATTGATCAATGTACAATGATCATTAACAACATCTAGAACATCATCAATGGAGGCAGAATGAGCTATTTGAGATTTGAGGTAAGAGTAACCATCTCTAAGAAACTGTTTCAACTTATCCAGAGGTGGAGGTGTTGCATTGATAGCTTCTCGGATATTACTGAATGCTATTGCATATTCCTTTCTCATTTCTGCAAGTACTGACTTAAACTTTTGAGGAATTGGAATTGCAACTTCCTTTACAGTCTCATCTACAATTAAAAAAAGAATATTCTAGGTCCTTATAGTCTCATTACTAACCTTGACTTGAAGTTAAACTGCTATCAACTGAAGCACCTCCTGGTGTAGTGGTCAATAAATTAGCTAATTAACACAATGATATCATATTTCAATGTACTATACAAATTATACCTTCACTAACTCCAGTAATAACATATTGGACTTCCAAATATTTGCCTTCAAAAAATGCTTTCTCTACATCAATGTTATTAACAGTTAAACAATAACCTGTATACTTACCACAATCCTTTAAAATAGCACTAGCACATGGTACATTGCTAGTAAATTTTAACAGTACACTAGCAAAGATCATGAGGTGATGATAGTTGGTATGTACAGCATGACGTACAGTTCTTAACAGGATAAATAATGCTTTTCTTGTTGACAGAGACTTTGCAGTATATTCCACAATAGTAAATCTAGCTTTTGAAATAACTCCCTCTCCATAGAGGTACTGTGCTACTCTAACAGGATATCGTAGAGACTGAGAGAGAGTGCCATAATGACAACATAAAATGTCACTGGCATGATCTTCACGACTCATTTGACCACTATGAACTGTCTGTGGTAACTCTTGAACAATATCTGCTATCATCTGGTCATCATCAGGAAACATTTGAACTATTTAATATAGAAAGAGATGTCAGTTTTCAACTATAAAATTGATCTCTAGTTCTTAGTTACTTACCGTATTCACTAATAAGTATGTCAGATAGATTTTTTGTCTTTCCAAACTTGGACAGTACTGTCGCTACCACTTTCAACTTCTTGTGATCTGAAGATACTGCTGTATGTATAGCAGATAACAGAGTTGCCTTCTTCTCATCTGAGGAACCTAGTCCCTCCATACTATCAAGTGTTGCTTCACTGATACATCTCTCACTAAATAGGAGCTGGGACACTTTTACAGGATTGAATGAAGATTGTGACAGTGTATCAATATGGCGGCAAAAAATGGTACTAGCTTCAGTTACTGGGAAGTTAGTTCCTATGATAAAGACACTAGCTCATTACTCAGTATTACAATTATTTGATACATATATCAATATACCAGACATATCATTATAGTTGACTACACTAGATACATGATTTTACTCACCAACAGTGCTAGAGGAACTTTTTAATGACTGTGATAGTGTATCAGTATGACTTGGAAGAATAGTACTTGATTCAATAGTTGAGGACTGGGAGTCTATTCCTATAATATGACATTTACAGACGATATTTAACTCATAAATTAGTAATCAAAGTGTGTGACATATCACTGACCAACAGACTTTTTCAATATCTGCTCATATTTGTAGGCGACAGTGTTTTCTTCAATAACTTCTTTCTTTAAAGTATCTAAAACTTGTCTTCTGGTAGCATTAGGGTTGGTGTTCAACCACAACTCAAACATTTTTAATGTCTTATAAGTAGAATCATCAGGTTGTCTACGAATATCATCCAATTTCTTGGAATCAAGTTTAAGCAGGATTCCAAACTGGTACCATTTACCACCAATGTGAATATGTTCACATAATTCATCAAGAGCTGGTTTCTCTTCCAATATCTTCTCAAATGAAAGATTTCCTTCAGCCATTGTTTACTTGCCCAACTATGACCTGACACAGCAGACACACCCACTTCTGTCTGGTGACTTTTAAGGTGTGGCTAATTTTGTAGGAAGACAATAAGATTCATTAGTAACACCTAGCGCTAATTATCTGCAAATTAAATTTTATTATCATTAGTAATAGCAATCTATGATTCCATAGACACTAACAGTTGTTCCTTGTAGGACAGCCCATACAGTCATTATATAGAGATGCCTTTTAGCATAGTGAATGGTTGTATTGTTTTGTGGTAATTCTCAGTCTATACTGTGTATTATGTATTATATATTATACTTGTTTAAAGGATCACATGATAATGTAGTATATGTGTTAGATCTATTGTGAACAGAATACCAATACATAATCTGAAACTTGATTCACATGTGATGACAAGAAGAATTCATGTTCATGAAGAAAAGCTAAATTGTACCAAAATAACTGATTTCTAACCATAGTACTACTTGTACCAATAAGGGAACTTTATTTCATATTATTACATCATACTTAGATACAGCACCTGTGAATGTCACCGTGGATACATATCGTCATCTAGATAGAGCTCTGACTGAATACTGTGCTAGTGAATGTAAAGAATTAACAGCTACATTCTACAGATGCATCAACTTCACCAAAGGAATCACTTATATTAACAATGGTGTATGTGATAAAATCAATCAAGAATATTGTATGGTACGTTATTTACGTGGTATTACTTCAGGTGTGATAATACCTCTTGATACTCTATTCTACTGCCCAACATATACTCGTAATGGATCTGTTAATGCCTACTGTATTGATGGTCCTTGTCAAGATAATGTGACAACATTTGTAGACTATATGGGATGTTGTGGTGCTCCTATACTTGGTTTCACCTTTAACTTAACATCATGTGGTATTACTGATAGCAATGTTTGTTCTATTACAACTGTAAGTCCTACTATAACAGTCAGTTCTACTGTAGCTAACAGTACTAGCTCCACTGTTGCTGTCTCTTCATCTCAAGTGGTTTATCTTAAGAGGTTTGTCTTCATCCTGGTGTTAATGATAGTGATAAAAATGATTGCAATAGATTTGATATAAATTGAAATTTTATTATATTTCATATTAATATTGCAAGCATCATGTTTATTACACAATAATTTGATTGAACTGTAATTTAATTGGTTGTTAGCTAAAATGGATGTAATCCATGCTGCCATTTTGTACAGAGTTAATTGAAATAAATCATGTAGACAGTACAGCACTATAATAGTCCAGTACTTTATTGTCTTAGAAAGACTCATCACATAATATTAGTACACAATTAGTAATCTTCATTTCCTTCTTCTCACTTCAAGTTCTATTACTAATAAAAGTAATAATAAAACAATACTATATTAAAGGACAAGGAGAGTATCTTATTAGCTAACAATATCATTATTAATATGCTGTCCATACCACCTCTTCTCCTTCTAACCTGTTATCCAAACTTTGTACTGGTTACTCCTAACCTCTTGGTCTGAGACATGAGTCATTTATAACTAACCTCAATAGTCTAGTTATATTAATAATGTGTAGTCTTCTACCACATCTGAAAATAAGAAAGGAGGTGTTAATTTCTCTAAGTAGTTAAGAAAATTGTTAAAGTATGAAACTATAGAAAGCTATAATAAACAAAATCTCCACAAAGGGGTTAAAATGAGACCACACCCATAAATAATTAATCTCATAAGCGCCAAATGACCAGCTGTCAGAGAGCAAAAAAGTGCGACGTTAGAGAAGTAAGTGTTGAGCAAAACTGCTCTATTTTTATTGTCTATTAGTTTTGTTAGGGAAAGAAATTGTTAATAAAAGAAGAGAAGATAATGTCAAGAGAAATTTAAAGATAAAATAAAAGTGAGCGAGAAGACAGATTAAGAATAAACAACAAACTACTTACTAGAACCAGAACACAAGTCTGTCTTTAATAACTTGATAACTGTCTAACTTCATACAATACTCTTCATGTTGAATTGATAAGTATAGTTTCCTTATTGTAGTATTTTTAGTTAGTGATGTGCATATTGTCTTGATATCATCATTGTTCAGTGAAGTATTGAAGAGATATAGTTCTGTCAGTGATGTAGCAGTTTGTATTAGATCTGCTATTGTACTGGTACTAACTGAAGTGATCTGACGATTACGACTGATGCCCAACTTAGTCAATGTTTGGTTTTTAGTAAGTCCTTCACAGATATATCGGACTCCATTATCAGTGATGTTACAGTTGTAGAGATGTAGTTCTTTTAAAGTTGTATTAGTTGCTAATATAGTAGATAAGTGAGTCATATCTTCATCTGTGATATCAGTAACATTAAACAACACAAACTGTTCAAGTGTTTCATTATTACAGAGACTATCACTGACTTGTTTGATACCACCAGTAAGTGAAGAGGAGCGCAGCTGTAGTCTCTTTATTGTTTTATTAGTTTTTAGTATCTCTGATAATATCGATACACACTTACTGTCCAATGAAGTGTTGAATATAATTATTAAGACTCGACACTGTACACTTATTAAGATTGTTTATAATAACTGCAGTACTTTCAGGAGATGATGAGGAGAGATCAATACTCCATTCTTTTCCTGTTTGTTGTTCTTTTATTAATTTACTTATAACATCTTCACTTTGTGCTACACTTGGTCTAGTGAGCCATACACTATTGTCATCATCTCTCCACTGAACACTTCCAGTGTCTCCTATTACAAAACAGAGTTAGTATATAGTATAGTACACACATAGTAATATATACTATAACACACTACAATACATAGACAACACACTGAAGAAGAAAGGAAGCCATTACTGTTTACTAAATATGGTTACTATGGCAACGAGCTAATAGGAGGCGGGGCTTATTAAATTTTGCTAACAGGAAAATCTCTTGAGTACTGATATGGCTACATAGGACCAATAGATATAATTCTATCATTGCTATCATATTAACAGAACACATCACTGGATATCAAGTACTCATATATCAACTGGAGATTTGTGATCTGTAGAGTTTACTGACTGACTAGTCTAGTCTCGTGAGTCAGACCCTTTGCTTAGAGAGGAAGGGTCTGGTCTACCGCGCATAGTGCAGTTGTCTCCTTCCCCAGGATTCCTGGGGAAACCACTATTTGGTCAACAGGTACTTGAGCAAACCACAATTGTTTACATAGTTACATAATAACATAACGTGTTAGTTACTGCTAACAAAGTCTTCACGTATTACAAGAAATAGATACAGAGAAGATTCCCTTAGAAGAGAAGACTTATACCTGGTCTTGCATCAATCCAAGCAGGGGAGAGACTAGTGTGGCATATATAAGGGTTTTACCATTCCCAGTTGGTAAAGTGACAATCACATCCATACCACTAATAAAAGCTTCTATAGTTGTCATCTGCTCTGACTTAACTCTGTTATATCCTAGCTTAGTGAACGCTTCTTAAACAACCTGCTGTCTCCTTTTCTCCATAGTGATTCAAGTGGTCAGTATGTTTACATTAACACATAACTATTACAAACCACAGATACTAGTTAATGAAATTCCTTTTCAACAACTGCACTATGTGTGGTAGACCAGATCCTTCCTCTCTAAGCAAAGGGTCTGGCTCATGAGACTATGATTAGTCTAGATATATTTAGTCTGACTATAAACAATGAAGTGATCTGATGTAGTTTATTAGTTAAGGTACTGATAGAAGAAAGACAAATAGATTACTTTGATAATCAATAAAGGAAAAATAACATCTTGTCTATAATAACAATCATTTATAATAGTGCTCCACCCACATATATTATATAATTCAATATATTGTATAACAGGAAACTTTCAAGACAAATAATTCATTTTGTCACTAACTATTTGTCTGTTTACATTAACACTGTGATACTATCCAAAATAATGTCAATTATTGTCCTCTACTGACAAATATAGTGAAGAGACAGTAACTGTTTGTAATAGAGGCTGTGTATGAATTAAGTCAATTATTAGTTTGTATTGTGACATAAAAAGCTTTGTATAAAGCAATGACGATAATGTTTACAGTGTATGAAATAAGTGGGTGTGGTTATTAATACATTAGAGATTTGTATACTGAAGTCACAAAAGGAAATGAAACAACTACGATAATGTTTAAACTGACACATCACTATAGAAACACTGTACATAAAGTATTATAATAGTGTTGAAGTACTAGTTGTGTTGTTATGTTTTGAGACTCAAAGAATGTCTACTTCATAGATCTACATGGTTTCCCCAATGATCATTACATGTAGTCTTAGATATCTCCTCAGGCTTTATCTGCTGATATTATTACATATAGAGATATCACATATAGGTGATGTCAATGTAAATTTAAATTTATGTATTTTAATATTACAATATAAGTGTATGATGTTTTTGTTATTGTGATATGCAATAATGTTCCTCCATTTTATTGACTTTTGCATTGCTAGCTATTTCTTGATTGAGCAGGCATATAGTGAAATGTCTGTTGTTGGTGTGTAAAGACTTATGAAAAAAATATCTAATTAATTATTCATAAAGGCGTGGTCTCCATATACAACTTCATCACAACTTCAGGTTTGGACATTCAGTATATCCTCTTTACTCAGTTCTTGTTCTCTTAAAAGCATTTTCTCTCTATTTGTCACATCATGCTCAATAGTTGATATAAGTATGTTTTATATTTTTATAAATAATTATTCTAGGGATTTCCCCTAATATTCTCCTCTAAGTGTCTATGGAGTGTGTAGTTCCTTAGTCTTGTCCCTAGATACAACTCACTTAATGTGAGAAAAGGTGTCTGGTGACTTAAGTCCAATTCCTTTTATTTAAGCTAATTTTTTGGCTCACCAATCAGAATGCTCCTAGGGTATGATGTTATAAATGTCATTGTTCAAAATGGAGAACAAAGTCTAGATACCTAGACTTGAAGGTATGGTTCCTATTGAAATATTGTCAAAGCAATTAATTTTTGGTACTCAGAATTAGTAAACCACCTGCTGATCAAGAGAAAGCTGTTTGTGAATTTTTAGAAGATAGAGACGTCTTAATTAACCTCGCTGTGCGTGGGCGCATAGCGAGGGTACTGTAGTCTGTTTGTGTGTGTGTGTGTGTGTCTGTTACCAGAGTTGTTTTTTTTGAACTGCTATAACTTGGCAACCGAAGCATTAGCAGCTACCAACGTTTAGCAACGAATAGAAAAGCATGTGGACTTTACAACAGTAGTGTCAAGAACATCGTCAAGGAAAACAGAAGCTTAAAACTCGCAAAAGAATTTTCAGGCTGCAGAGGTCAAGTGCCGTTTCTCGAAAAGTAAAAAACTTAACGTGGAGATTTTTTAATATGTTGTAAACAATCTCAGAGGAATACGGATCAGCAAGACAGAAGGGCGTTGGTCGAAGTAATCGTTAGAAAAGTTCTGAAAAATGTTTTGTGGACTTGGAGCGAAGTAACGCATTCAGGAAACGTCTCCAAACACTGAAAAGACTGCTACTAATAGATAATATATCGATTTATATTTGTACCACGGGACGTTTCCAAAGAAGGTTTCATCTTCAAGTTACAATAAATTTTGTATATGAAATATTGATAGATTTTTTCAGGCTGCAGAGGTCAAGTGCCGTTTCTCGAAAAGTAAAAAACTTAACGTGGAGATTTTTTAGTATGTTGTAAACAATCTCAGAGGAATACGGATCAGCAAGACAGAAGGCCGTTGGTCGAAGTAATCTTTAGAAAAGTTCTGAAAAATATTTTGTGGACTTGGAGCGAAGTAACGCATTCAGGAAACGTCTCCAAGCACTGAAAGGACTGCTACTAATAGATAATATATCGATCTATATTTGTACCACGGGACGTTTCCAAAGAAGGTTTCATCTTCAAGTTACAATAAATTTTGTATATGAAATATTGATAGATTTTAAAGGGTCATGTAAAGACTCAGAGAAACTTTTCATCAAGAAAGTAGCACTTAATCTTGCTTGGGAATTGAATGATACTATCACTTATTCAGTTACTGCTTCACAAACATGACAAAGCTAGAAATCAAGCAACAATTAATGAGCATATACAGAATGACAAAGCTTGCCATTTTATAACCACACCTTCTGGAATGTTAATAAATTTTCTTGCAATAACAACATCATAGCTGGGCCTAAGCTGTCATAGAATTTATAAATAACTTAGAAACTACAGCGAGGTTCGGCACTTTAGTGCCTTTCATTACATTTTATTTTGTTTTCATGCTAAGACATTTTTTCAAATATTCTTTGAAACAAAGACTGTAGCTCCTTAGTACACAACTTGTAATATAACCAGCTACCTTTTTTCTCTTGTAATAACATGTTTCACTGACAATATCATAGTCAAATCTGAGGAATTGAACTAAAGTCACTAGATATCCTTTCTCACATTAAGTGAGTAGATGTCTGGGGATGAGACTAACAGTTTCTGTGACACATACTCCTAATCTCACAAAAGGAGGAAGGGTTTAATAAACCATATACATAATAAACATTGTCTTTACAGGATACTACTTTCATGCATAAATTACTGTGTATTCAGATTTTACCACAAAATATAAGGGAAAACTAATTGCCTTTGCCTTCACCAGACCCTATATTTATTCAAAGATACATACCTTTATTTGACTCTTTATCCTTTATCTCCTCTTTATCATCAGAGTCTTTCAATATGTCATCTGGAGATTCTATTAATAAAGACATTTATATTAGAATAAACCAGATTATTTGAAATTTTAATATTTATAATTTAAGGATTATCAATATATTATTACTGACAACACTATCACTTTGTGGTAGTAATTTATGACTGAATCATGACATCATTCAATACAACCATTACTAGTAGACAAAACAAATTACTGTTAGAAGTGTACAAATGTTTAAAACTAAAGATGGTGCAATATATTAGGTATTTGGGGCTCCATAGATGTTAAATGCATGGTGACAGAAAAGATACTATAGAGATATAAAGAACTCCCAGTCATTTTGTGTTTATTGTGCTAATGTCTAAAGACAATTTACAGAAAATCATGATCTCTTTGTGCTAGTCGATCAGAACTGTGCAGACATCAGATCAATTGCCTTGTTTGCACACCTTTTAAATTATTAATATTAACACTATTAATTTTCCAGTTCCTATTTATCAACATCTATATTTATCATGTATTTACATTATCAATGTTATTAAACACTTGTGTTCACTGTCTAACAGACATCTGCTACAATTGAAATCATATTTAAATAATCTATTACTATAATTACGGAGAAAATATTTTCATCATACCTCTAATATTTGAAGTTAAAGATGGTGATAATAATGGTATGAGGGAAAGATGATTGCTTGGTGCTAGACCTTCTTGAATACCATATCGTACCAACCACCATCCATCATCTTCTGTTTCCATGGTAATGACATCAACAATGTCACCTTCTTTGATGGTGATCTCATCATCTTGACTGGCAGTATAAGAGAACATAACTTTAGCTTTTAATTGGTCATGAGGTGAACCCATTAAATCAAATGATGATAAATGGGAAGGCTTCTCTGGAACTAGAGAATTGAAATAACTATTAATGATAGCTACTCTATTTGACTATAGAGTTAACATTGATATTACTACTAAAGCTGATATAACCTTTATTTGTCACTATATAGAGAAGAACCAACTAAGATCAACTAAATGAGACTTATTTTGTGCCCTCAAATTTAATATCTGGTTCCTATGCTTATGAATCAACCACAACCACAATATGTATAAGGGACAACTAATTGCCCTTGCCTTCACCAGACCCTATATTGCATATAATAGTTATTGACCAGACCCTATTCTTTTTACTTGGTTATGATAATACAAATTATAATATGACATACTTGGATGAGGTAAGGAACTGTCTTCTTTATCATCAACTGAACCTTTTAACTGATCTTTTAACTCCGATATTGGTAGAGATTCTACAAGAGTATTATAAGACTATTTATATATATTGAATAGTACTACCTGTAGTTTCAGTGATAAGTGATGTCTCTTCCTGACTGGACTGTGTTTGAGTCTCCTCAAGTCCTTGGTCAGTTACTGGTTTACTAGTCTTTGGTATGAATGCTAGATCTAGTAACAATGTCATATAATGAGAAGTGACTAATACCAGTTACCATTCAAGCTCTGCTTTAACTCCTCGATCTGTTGGTCTCTCTCCCTTAGTTGGAAAGTCAATGACGTTATTATTTCTTGTAGTGTCTCTAGCTCTTTCTGTCTCTCAGCAGACACTGACAGTATATTCTTCTCAAATGCTTTATGTAAAATGAGAAGAAAATTAATCACTAATATATTATGTAAAATACTGACAACATTGGACTTGTGATTGCTGTTGTATTAATTTACCTTCTTTTGTTTTCACAAGTGATGTTAAATGTTTAATTGTTTTTTCTTTCATTTCTCTTGTTTCTATATAAAGGAACATTAAGTTATTAATCAGATATATCATATAATAGACAGCTATTAAATAAAACAGTAGTTGTACACAATATACCTTCATTTTGTCTGACAATAGAGGACATTTGTATAGTCATCTTTTTCCGCATGGTTTGTTCTAGTTCCAGTCGACTTCTCAACTCCTTTGTGTTCTCTTCTACAATAGTTCTAACCTCCTATATATCAATAAACAACACATGTAGTAACTGGTGTCTAATACTACTCATCTCTTACCTTGTCTCTTCTATGATCATAAATGGTACAGTGACCAATTGTAAGTTGTAGTAATCCTCTCCTCTTCACTGATCCAAGCGTCTCCTGAGCTCTGGCAATAAGTAGAGTTGTTAGACCGAGTGGAAAAAAGCAAGTGACAACGATGGACTTGCCCTCTCTAATGACACGAATCTGTACATTTCCTTCAACTGATTCTGAAAGGATATCCTCAATATCTTCTATTGTACAATCTTTAGGATCCCAGTTCAAAACAAAGATTGCTGTCTCACATTGAAGATGAGAAGGTGTGTTTGTAATTTTGAAGGTTTCGTTTAGACAAAGAGAAACCTTTGTTTCTTTACAAAATGATTGAACAAAATCCTTGTATGTTTGTATATGTGTCTCAGCTTCTTTGATTTTGAATCGTGTTACAATACCCTCCAGACAACTGATATTGATGACAGTGCAGTGATCATTAACAACATCTAGGACATCATCAATGGAGTTAGAATGAGCTATTTGAGATTTGAGGTGAGAGTAACCATCTCTAAGATATCCCTTTAACTTATCCAGAGGTGGAGGTGTTTTGTTGATGACTTCTCGGATATTACTAAACATTATAGCATATTTACTTTTCACTGATCCAAAAATAGGTCTAAACTTTCGTGAAATTGGAATTGTGACTCCCTTTTCAGTCTCGTCTGCATTTAGAAAACATTATTATTATTATGCTAGTTGTCATTACTAACTTTGACTTGCAGGTAAACTGCTATCAACTGAAGCTCCTGGGGTAGTGGTCATTGAATTAGCTAATTGACACAATGATATCATGATCTTCAATGTACTACAGTAAATATACCTTCACTAACTCCAGTAATAACATGTACTTCAGAATCCTTGTCTTTAAAAAATACTTTATCTACATTAAACAATTTTTAAGTTATACAATAACCTTTATACTTACCACAATCCTCTAAGATAGCATTACCACATGGTACATTGCTTTTAAATTTTAACAGCACACTAGCAAAGATCATCAAGTGATGATAGTTGGTATGTACAGCATGACGTACAGCTCTTAACAAAACAAACAATGCTTTTCCTGTAGAGTGAGATTCGGCAGTATATTTCACAATAAAAAATATAGCTTTTGAAATGACTCCCTCTTCATAGAGGTACTGTGCTACTCTAACAGGATATTGGAGAGATTGAGAGAGAGTACCATAATGACAACGTAAAATGTCACTGGCACAATTTTCATAACTCATTTGATCACTATGAACAGTTTGTGGTAACTCTTGAACAATATCTGCTATCATCTGGTCATCAGGAAACATTTGAGCTATTTAATATAGAAAGAGATGTCAGTTTTCCACTATAAAATTGATATCTAGTTCTTAGTTACTTACCGTATTCACTAATAAGTATGTCAGATAGATTTTTTGTCTTCTCAAACTTGGACAGTACTGTAGCTACCACTTTCAACTTCTTGTGATCTGAAGATACTGCTGTATGTATAGCAGACAACAGAGTTGTCTTCTTCTCATCTGAGGAACCTTTTAGTCCCTCCATACTATCAAGTGTTGCTTCACTGATACATCTCTCACTAAATAGGAGCTGGGACACTTTTACAGAATTGAATGAAGATTGTGACAGTGTATCAATATGGCGGCAAAAAATAGTACTAGCTTCAGTTACTGGGAAGTCAGTTCCTATGATAAAGACACTAACTCATTACTCAGTATTATAATTATTTGATACATATACCAATATACCAGACATATCATTATAATTGACTACACTAGATACATAATTTTACTCACCAACAGTGCTAGAGGAACTTTTCAATGACTGTGATAGTGTATCAGTATGGCTTGGAAGAATAGTACTTGATTCAATAATTGAGGACTGGGAGTCTATTTCTATAATATGACATTTACAGACGATATTTAACTCATAAATTAGTAATCAAAGTGTGTGATATATCACTGACCGACAGACTTTTTCAATATCTGCTCATACTTGTGTGCGACAGTGTTTTCTTCAATAACTTCTTTCTTCAAAGTATCTAAAACTTGTCTTCTGGTAGCATTAGGGTTGGTGTTAAACCACAACTCAAACATTTTTAATGTCTTGTAAGTAGAATCATCAGGTTGTCTACGAATATCATCCAACTTCTTGGAATCAAGTTTAAGCAGGATTCCAAACTGATACCATTTACCACCAATGTGAATATGTTCACATAATTCATCAAGAGTTGGTTTCTCTTCCAATATCTTCTCAAATGAAAGATTTCTTTTAGCCATTGTTTGCTTGCCAAACTATGAACTAACACAACAGACACACCCACTTCTGTCTGGTGACTTTTAAGGTGTGGCTAATTTTGTAGGAAGACAATGAGATTCATTAGTAACACGTAGCATTAATATCTGCATATTAAATTTAATTTTCATTAGCAATAGCCATGTATGATTCCATAGATACTAACAGTTGTTCCTTGTAGGACAACAGGCAATACAGTCATTATATAGAGATGGCTTTTAGTATAGTGAATGGTTGTATTGTTTTGTGGTAATTCTCAGTCTATACTGTGTATTATGTATTATATATTATACTTGTTTAAAGGATCACACGATAATGTAGTATATGTGTTAGATCTATTGTGAACAGAATACCAATACATAATCTAAAACTTGATTCACATGAGATGACAAGAGGAATTCATGTTCATGAAGAAAAGCTAAATTGTACCAAAATAACTCAGTTGATTTCTAACCATAGTACCACTTGTACCAATAAGGGAACTTTATTTCATATTATTACATCATACTTACATACAGCGCCTGTGAATGTCACCATGGATACATATCGTCATCTAGATAGAGCTCTGACTGAATACTGCGCTAGTGAATGTAAAGAGTTAACAGCTACATTCTACAGATGTATCAACTTCACCAAAGGAATCACTTATATTAACAATGGTGTATGTGATAAAATCAATCAAGAATATTGTATGGTACGTTATTTACGTGGTATTACTTCAGGTGTGATAATACCTCTTGATACTCTATTCTACTGCCCAACATATACTCGTAATGGATCTGTTAATGCCTACTGTATTGATGGTCCTTGTCAAGATAATGTGACAACATTTGTAGACTATATGGGATGTTGTGGTGTTCCTATACTTGGTTTCACATTTAACTTAACATCATGTGGTATTACTGATAGCAATGTTTGTTCCATTACAACTGTAAGTCCTACTATAACAGTCAGTTCTACTGTAGCTAACAGTACTAGCTCCACTGTTGCAGTCTCTTCATCTCAAGTGGTTTATCTTAAGAGGTTTGTCTTTATCCTGGTGTTAATGATAGTGATAAAAATGATTGCAATAGATTTGATATAAATTGAAATTTATTGTATTTCATATTAATATTGCAAACATCATGTTTATTACACAATAATTTGATTGAACTGTAATTTAATTGGTTGTTAGCTAAAATGGATGTAATCCATGCTGCCATTTTGTACAGAGTTAATTGAAATAAATCATGTAGGCAGTACAGCACTATAATAGTCCAGTACTTTATTGTCTTAGAAAGACTCATCACATAATATTAGTACACAATTAGTGATCTTCATTTCCTTCTTCTCACTTCAAGTTCTGTTACTAATAAAAGTAATAATAAAACAATACTATATTAAAGGACAAGGAGAGTATCTTATTAGCTAACAATATCATTATTAATATGCTGTCCATACCACCTCTTCTCCTTCTAACCTGTTATCCAAACTTTGTTCTGGTTACTCCTGACCTCTTGGTCTGAGATATGAGTCATTTATAACAAAGCAAGATCTTTGTGTTCTTAAGTAAAATAGTACTAAATTTGTTCACACACATACAAGAATGGTTCTGTACTCTGAGACATTCATTTGAACTTATAAATGTGTACCTTTTAAAGTAATTACATTAATAATAATACTACTATATCATTGAGTGGCAAAACATAAGGAAATATATTGTTAATTAACACATAACTATAATTGCTTCTCATATATGATAATATAAATATGTAATAGAATACTTACAAGTTAGAAACATACTTTACTATGAAGATAAAGCTTTAAATTATTCTGTACAAAAATAACTGTAAGCTCAACCTATGACATTTCTTCATTATATGCCAACCACACCCACTGAATAACCTCTATAGTTATACATTGTACTAAGTATCCACATTAACTTAATACTGACTGTTGGGTATATTGTGTAGCAATAATAATATTCATAGTTATGTTAGCTACAGTAATTGGTAAATTAATACAAACATACTTTATCTGTTTAATAAACAAGTAGTATATTTTATTACTCTACCTCAAATTTAAAATATATAGTAACAGCTGGTACTACTTTATAGGTAAGATAAATTACATGTTAAGAAATCAGATAAAACAGAACATTCTAAAATATAACAGATATATTAAAATGAGATAATTCCTACACTCTATCTTAAGAGACATTGCGATATTAATGATGTCATTATTACCTCAATATAATAATATATGATGTCATTACCTTAATGACTGATATATGGAGGGAGAGAGAGGGTAATAATTGCTTCCAATTACTTTAACTCACTTCACATAATATTCCACATTTAATATACTGTATCCAGTTTAAGGTTAAAGGTTTATATACAAATTGTTCCTCTCTTGTCCTCAATAGAATCTCCTTTACAATAGTGATATGTACATTGTTCATAGAATATAGAGTAAGTTGAGGTCAATTAACATCATCCCATCATTTATTATGTTAGTGAGCAAACTTCTCTATATCAGAAAAATCTATATATTGTTGAACTATAACAATTGACATATAAAATCATTATAACATGATCAACTGAACTAGTCTAACCTCAATAGTCTAGTTATATTAATAGTGTGTAGTCTTCTACCTCCTCTGAAAATAAGGAAGGAGGTGTTGATTTCTCTAAGTAGTCAAGAAAATTGTTAAAGTATGTTTTTCTTCAAACTCTTCGGAAACTAAAAAGCTATAGTAAACTAATCTCCACAAAGGGGTTAAAAATGAGGCCACACCCATAAATAATTAATCTCATAAGCGCCAAATAACCAGCTGTCAGAGAGCAAAAAAGTGCGACGTTAGAGAAGTAAGTGTTGAGCAAAACTGCTCTATTTTTATTGTCTATTAGTTTTGTTAGGGAAATAAATTGTTAATAAAAGAAGAGAAGATAAAGTCAAGAGTAATTTAAAGAGAAATAAAAGTGAGCGAGAAGACAGATTAAGAATAAACAACAAACTACTTACTATTACCAGAACACAAGTCTGTCTTTAATAACTTGATAACTGTCTAACTTTATACAATACTCTTTATGTTCTCTTGATAAGTATAGTTTCCTTATTGTAGTATTTTTAGTTAGTGATGTGCATATTGTCTTGATATCATCATTGTTCAGTGAAGTATTGTCGAGATCTAGTCTTGTCAGTGATGTAGTAGTTTGTATTAGATCTGCTATTGTACTGGTACTAACTGAAGTGATCTGATGATTATGACTGATGTTCAACGTAGTCAATGTATGGTTTTTAGTAAGTCCTTCACAGATATATCGGACTCCATTATCAGTGATGTTACAGTAGGGGAGACGTAGTACTTTTAAAGTTGTATTAGTTGCTAATATAGTAGATAAGTGAGTCATATCTTCATCTGTGATATCAGTAACATTATACAACACTAACTGTTCAAGTGTTTCATTATTAAAGAGACTATCACTGACTTGTTTGATACCACCAGTAAGTGAAGAGGAGAACAGCACTAGTCTCTTTATTGTTTTATTAGTTTTTAGTATCTCTGATAATATCGATACACACTTACTGTCCAATGAAGTGTGCTCTATATCAAGTCTCCTCACTGTACACTTATTAAGATTGTTTATAATAACTGCAGTACTTTCAGGAGATGATGAGTAGAGATCAATACGCCATTCTTTTCCTGTTTGTTGTTCTTTTATTAATTTACTTATAACATCTTCACTTTCTACTACACTTGGTCTATCGAGCCATACAATATTGTAATCATCATACCACTGAACACTTCCAGTGTCTCCTATTATAAAACAGAGTTAGTATATAGTATAGTACACACATAGTAATATATACTATAACACACTACAATACACAGACAACACACTGAAGAAGAAAGGAAGCCATTCACTACTGTTTACTGAATATGGTTACTATGGCAACGAGCTAATAGGAGGCGGGGCTTATTAAATTTTGCTAACAGGAAAAGTCTCGAGTACTGATACAGCTACAGTGGAACAATAGATATAATTCTATCATTACTATCATATTAACAGAACACATCACTGGATATCAGGTACTCATATATCAACTGGAGACTTGTGATCTGTAGAGTTTACTGACTGACTAGTCTAGTCTCGTGAGTCAGAATCTTTGCTTAGAGAGGAAGGGTCTTGTCTACCACGCATAGTACAGTTGTCTCCTTCCCCAGCATTCCTGGGGAAACCACTATTTGGTCAACAGGTACTTGAGCAAACCACAATTGTTTACATAGTTACATAATAACATAACGTGTTAGTTACTGCTAACGAAGTCTTCACGTATTACCAGAAATAGATACAGAGGAGGTTCCCTTAGAAGACAAGACTTGTACCTGGTCTTGTATCAATGCAAGCTGGGGAGAGACTAGTGTGGCATATATAAGGCTTTTACCATTCGCAGTTGGTAAAGTGACGAACACATCCATACCATTAATAAAAGCTTCTATAGCTGCCATCGATCTGCTCTGACTTAACTCTGTTATATCCTAGCTTAGTGAATGCTTCTTAAACAACCTGCTGTCTCCTTTTCTCCATACTGATTCAAGTGGTCAGTATGTTTACATTAACACATAACTATTACAAACTACAGATACTAGTTAATGAAATTCCTTTTCAACAACTGCACTATGTGTGGTAGACCAGATCCTTCCTCTCTAAGTAAAGGGTCTGGCTCATGAGACTATGATTAGTCTAGATATATTGAGTCTGACTATAAACAATGAAGCAATCTGATGTAGTTTATTAGTTAAGGTACTGATAGAAGGAAGACAAGTAGATTACTTTGACAATCAATAAAGGAAAAATAACATCTTGTCTATAATAACCAACAATCATTCATAATAGTGCTCCACCCACATATGTTATATAATTCCATATATTGTATAACAGGAAACTTTCAAGACAAATAATTCATTTTGTTACTAACTATTTGTCTGTTTACATTAACACTGTGAGATTATCCAAAATAATGTCAGTTATTGTCCTCTATTGACAAATATAGTGAAGAGACAGTAACTGTTTGTAATAGAGGCTGTGTATGAATTAAGTCAATTATTAGTTTGTATTGTGACATAAAAAGCTTTGTATACATAGGCGTATCTAGGCCCGGGCATACCAGGGCATTGCCCTGGTAAACTGATCCAGGAAAAGAAAATGGCTTCTGCGTAGCGTAGTTTTTCTAGTATTTGTCGGCTTAAAAAGTACTTATGCTCGACCATGACACAACAAAGACTCAACAGTCTAGCTCTCTTGTACATAGAGAGAGATCTTTCGTCCACATTATGGAACTGTTTGGAAGATTTGGTATTTCAGTTTGAACAGGAGCACAAAATTCCAGGATAATACTTCTATAAACAAAACCAAACTCCACCTTTTCTTTGTAATTAATTATGATTGTAGGTAGAATGACTCTATACTTAATTAACAGTTAATAACTATTGATAATTATTATTAATATTTTTAATAAGCCACGAATATTTAATTATGCCCTGGTAGTCCGATGACCATAGATACGTCTATGTTTGTATAAGCAATGACGATAATATTTACAGTATGTGAAATAAGTGGGTGTGGTTATAATACATTACTTAAACTAGAGATTTGTATATCCTCATTGATCATTACATGTAGTCTTAGATATCTCCTCAGTCTATATCTGCTGATATTATTACATATAGAGATACCACATATAGGTGATGTCAATGTAAATTTAAATTTATGCATTTTAATATTACAATATAAGTGTATAATGTTTTTGTTATTGTGATATGCAATAATGTTCCTCCATTTTATTGACTCTTGCATTGCTAGCTATTTCTTGAGCAGCCACATAGTGAAATGTCTGCTGTTGGTGTGTAAAGACTTATGAAAAAAAATCTAATTAATTATTCATAAAGGCGTGGTCTCCATATACAAACTTCATCACAACTTCAGGTTAGGACATTCAGTATATCCTCTTTACTCAGTTCTTGTTCTCTTAAAAGCATTTTCTCTCTATTTGTCACATCATGGTCAATAGTTGATATAAGTATGTTTTATATTTTTATAAATAATTATTCTAGGGATTTCCCCTCATATTCTCCTCTAAGTGTCTATGGAGTGTGTAGTTCCTTAGTCTTGTCCCTAGATACCAACTCACTTAATGTGAGAAAGGGCGTCTGGTGACTTAACTCCAATTCCTTGTATTTAAGCTAATTTTTTGGCTCACCAATCAGAATGCTCCTAGGGTATGATGTTATAAATGTCACTGTTCAAAATGGAGAACAAAGTCTAGATACCTAGACTTGAAGGCATAGTTCCTATTGAAATATTGTCATAGCAATTAATTTTTGGTACTCAGAATTAGTAAACCACCTGCTGATCAAGAGAAACTGTTTGCGAATTTTTAGAAGATAGAGACGTCTTAATTACATTTTGTTTTGTTTTCATGCTAAGACATTTTTTCTAATATCCTTTGAAACAAAGACTGTAGCTCCTTAGTACACAACTTGTAATATGACCAGCTATCTTTTTGTCTCTTATAATAACATGTTTCACTGACAACATTATAGTCAAATCTGAGGAATTGAACTAACGTCACTAGATATCCTTTCTTACATTAAGTGAGTGGATGTCTGGGATGTTCCTGTGATCCTAATCTCACAAAAGGAGGAATGGTTTAATAAACCATATACATAATAAATATTGTCTTTACCTACAGGATACTACTTTTATGTAAACCATAAATTACATAATAACACTGTGTATTCAGATTTTACCACAAAATATAAGGGACAACTAATTGCCTTTGCCTTCACCAGACCCTATATTTATTCACCAGACCCTATATTTATTCAAACATATATACCTTTATTTGACTCTTTATCCTTTATCTCCTCTTTATCATCTGAGTCTTTCAATATGTCATCTGGAGATTCTATTAATAAAGACATTTATATTAGAATAAACCAAGTTTTTTTTCAATATATTATAATTTTAATATTTATAATTTAAGGATTATCAATATATTATTACTGACAACACTATCACTTTGTGGTAGTAATTTATGACTGAATCATGACATCATTCAGTACAACCATTACTAGTAGACAAATAAATTACTGTAATGATACTAACATTGAAGAATGTAATGGATTGTATTAGTATATTACATCAATAAACATTCTTTTTACTTTGTTATAATAATACAAATTACAATACAACCTACTTGGATGAGGTAATGAACTGTCTTCTTTATCATCAACTGAACCCTTTAACTGATCTTTTAACTCTGATATTGGTAGAGATTCTACAAAAGTATTATAAGACTATTTATATATATTGAATAGTACTACCTGTAGTTTCAGTGATAAGTGATGTCTCTTCCTGACTGGACTGTGTTTGAGTCTCCTCAAGTCCTTGATCAATTACTGGTTTACGAGTCTTTGGTATGAATGCTAGATCTAGTAACAATGTCATATAATGAGAAGTGACTAATACCAGTTACCTTTCAAGCTCTGCTTTAACTCCTCAATCTGTTGGTCTCTCTCCCTTAGTTGTAAAGTCAACGACGTTATTATTTCTTGTAGTGTCTCTAGCTCTTTCTGTCTCTCAGCAGACACTGACAGTATATTCTTCTCAAAAGCTTCATATAAAATGAGAAGAGAATTGATCACTAATATATTATGTAAAATACTGACAACATTGGACTTGTGATTGCTGTTGTATTAATTTACCTTCCTTTGTTTTCACAAGTGACGTCAAATGTTCAATTGTTTTTTCTTTCATTTCTCTTGTTTCTATATAAAGGAACATTAAGTTATTAATCAGATATATCATATAATAGACAGCTATTAAATAAAACAATAGTTGTACACAATATACCTTCATTTTGTCTGACAATAGATGACATTTGCATAGTCATCTTTTTCCGCATGGTTTGTTCTAGTTCCAGTCTACTTCTCAACTCCTTTGTGTTCTCTTTTACAATAGTTCTAACCTCCTATATATCAATAAACAACACATGTAGTAACTGTTGTCTAATACTACACTCATCTCTTACCTTGTCTCTTCTATGATCATAAATGGTACAGTGACCAACTGTAAGTTGTAGTAATCCTCTCCTCTTCACTGATTCAAGAGTCTTCTGAGCTCTGGCAATAAGTAGAGTTGTTAGACTGAGTGGAAAGAAGCAGGTGACAATGATGGACTTGCCCTCTCTAATGACACGAATCTGTACATTTCCTTCAACTGATTCTGAAAGGATATCCTCGATATCTTCTATTGTACAATCTTTAGGATCCCAGTTCAAAACAAAGACTGCTGTCTCACATTGAAGATGAGAAGGCGTGTTTGTAACTTTAAAATTTTTGTTCAGACAAAGAGAAGCTTTTGTTTCCTTGCAAAATGATTGAATGGCTTCTTTATACGTTTGTATATGTGTCTCAGCTTCTTTGATTTTGAAGCGCTTCACAATACCCTCCAAACAACTGATATTAATCACTGTACAGTGATCATTCACAACATCTAGAACATCATCAATGGAGTTAGAATGAGCTATTTGAGATTTGAGGTGGGAATAACCATCTCTAAGATATCCCTTTAATTCATCCAGAGGTGGAGGTGTTGCTTTGATAGCTTTTCGGATATTACTAAAAGCTATAGCATATTCACTTTTCATTGATCCAAAAATAGGTCTAAACTTTTGTGAAATTGGAATTGTCACTTCTTTTTCAGTCTCATCTGCAATTAGAAAACATTTAATATTATTATGCCAGTTTTCATTACTAACTTTGACTTGCAGGTAAACTGCTATCAACTGAAGCTCCTGGGGTAGTAGTCAATGAATTAGCTAATTGACACAATGATATCATGATCTTAATATACTACAGTAAATATACCTTCATTAACTCCAGTAATAACATGTACTTCTGAATCTTTGTCTTCAAAAAATACTTTATCTACATTAAACAATTTTTAACAGTTATACAATAACCTTTATACTTACCACAATCCTTTAAGATAGCATTACCACATGGTACATTGCTTTTAGATTTTAACAGCACACTAGCAAATATCATCAAGTGATGATAGTTGGTATGTACAGCATGACGTACAGCTCTTAACAAAACAAACAATGCTTTTCCTGTAGAGTGAGATTCGGCAGTATATTTCACAATAAAAAATATAGCTTTTGAAATGACTCCCTCTTCATAGAGGTACTGTGCTACTCTAACAGGATATTGGAGAGATTGAGAGAGAGTACCATAATGACAACGTAAAATGTCACTGGCACAATTTTCATAACTCATTTGACCACTATGAACAGTTTGTGGTAACTCTTGAACAATATCTGCTATCATCTGGTCATCAGGATACATTTGAGCTATTTAATATAGAAAGAGATGTCAGTTTTCCACTATAAAATTGATCTCTAGTTCTTAGTTACTTACCGTATTCACTAATAAGTATGTCAGATAGATTTTTTGTCTTCCCAAACTTGGACAGTACTGTCGCTACCACTTTCAACTTCTTGTGATTTGAAGATACTGCTGTATGTATAGCAGACAACAGAGTTGTCTTCTTCTCATCTGAGGAACCTTTTAGTCCCTCCATACTATCAAGTGTTGCTTCACTGATACATCTCTCACTAAATAGGAGCTGGGACACTTTTACAGGATTGAATGAAGATTGTGACAGTGTATCAATATGATGGCAAAAAATAGTACTAGCTTCAGTTACTGGGAAATCACTTCCTATGATAAAGAAACTAGCTCATTACTCGGTATTATAATTATTTGATACATATACCGAAAAACAAGACATATCATTATAGTTGACTACACTAGATACATGATTTTACTCACCAACAGTGCTAGAGGAACTTTTCAATGACTGTGATAGTGTATCAGTATGGCTTGAAAGAATAGTACTTGATTCAGTAGTTGAGGACTGGGAGTCTATTTCTATAATATGACATTTACAGACAATATTTAACTCATAAATTAGTAATCAAAGTGTGTGATATATCACTGACCAACAGACTTTTTCAATATCTGCTCATACTTGTAGGCGACAGTGTTTTCTTCAATAACTTCTTTCTTCAAAGTATCTAAAACTTGTCTTCTGGTAGCATTAGGGTTGGTGTTCAACCACAACTCAAACATTTTTAATGTCTTGTAAGTAGAATCATCAGGTTGTCTACGAATATCATCCAACTTCTTGGAGTCAAGTTTAAGCAGAATTCCAAACTGATACCATTTACCACCAATGTGAATATGTTCACATAATTCATCAAGAGCTGGTTTCTCTTCTAATATCTCCTCAAATGAAAGATTTCTTTTAGCCATTGTTTGCTTGCCAAACTATGAACTAACACAACAGACACACCCACTTCTGTCTTGTTACTTTTAAGGTGTGGCTAACTTTGTAGGTAAACAATAAGATTCATTAGTAACACCTAGCGCTAATTATCTGCAAATTAAATTTCATTTTCATTAGCAATAGCCATGTGTGATTCCATAGACACTAACAGTTGTTCCTTGTAGGACAACAGCCCATACAGTCATTATATAGAGATGCCTTTTAGTATAGTGAATGGTTGTATTGTTATGTTGTAATTCTCAGTCTATACTGTCATAGGCGGATGAGGCACTTATATTTTGGAGGGGCTCACACCATAACTATGTGATGAATATGCAGACATGAACGTACCCATAATGCAGAAACTATGTTTGATATAATCACAATCAGTATTACCAACATTAATTTAAAATGTACCAAAGTATTTCCTTCACTCATCATTTACCATAACAAATTCCTTAGCTATTTCAACAAGATCACACTCATTGGTTATGCATTTGTATACATGAAGGACCAGACAATTGTTAAGCCATTTTTCCGTCATTGTGGCCTCCAAATATTATGTCAAAACTTTTGACAGTTTCATTAACACCAATAAGATTAACTTAGATTCTTTTTGTGGGGTAAGTAGCAAGCAATAAAACTTTGGGGGGGCTGAGCCCCCTCTTTCTAAATATTGGGGGGGCTCTAGCCCCTCCAGCCCCCCCCTTCAGCCTCCTATGACTGTGTATTATGTATTATGTATTATACTTGTTTAAAGGATTACATGATAATGTAGTATATGTGTTAGATCTATTGTGAACAGAATACCAGTTACATAATACTAATGTTGTAAACTTGTCATATTTTGAGTACTTTTTGTAACATAATACATAGACACACCTTATAACATAATGGTTTGGTATGAAGGCCTTTATCAACTGTTTATGAATTGAAGATCACTCACTACAAACCTTTGTTCTTATCATAACAATGTAGCTACTACTGCTATGTAGAGTGATAGAGTAATGTCCTAATAATAACTGACCCATAGTTGTATGTAATCTGTAACATCATATAAGTTTATACATAGTCTTTATGAACTAAATGTGCACTATATAATAATATAATATATTATATTCTTGTACTTGTCGATAAGAATATTTCAAAGATTGAAATTGCTAGCTATTTTGACTAATACACACACACACACACACACAAATATATAATAATGGCAAAACAACCAAATCAAAATGACATTGGGTCATTAGCTCCCTTGCCTAATTGTGGCGGAGCTTTGAGTGAGGCCCTGTTCATTTTATAATCAGCCAATATGTCAATAAACTGGTCACCAACATTCACCTGAAGAGAAAGGAAAGGAGAAGCACAGCAAGTTAAGGTATGCACTTATCGTGATAATTACCCTAATCAAATAAGTGTTTCCTTGTTTGATATAGGAGACTGCATTGAACTGACTAAACTTTAACTTTGTTTGTTTTTCAGCTGAAGACTTGACCTGTCGTAAATACAGAGTTCATTTACACACTATATAATGTGTGCTAATTATGAGGTGTGTAATAATATCTGGTCATCTTTACTAGAACCATGTATGAGACTATAATAAGAGTGGTTTCATGATATTTATGATAAACTAACTTTATTTGCTATTGTCTGTTCATTACCAGTAGCTGGAGTTGGAGTAGCAACATCAGGAGGACCAGTTGATCCTGGAGGAGGACCAGCAGGAACACTCTTAAGACTAGCCATGTTTATTGAAAGTGACAATTGACAGGGTCATCCCCATTGTCTGCACTACATTACAATGATAATATGTAGTATTATCAGTTGTATTAGATAGTGGAGGAGGGGAAGTATAATGTGATGAGTAGCTGTAGATTCTGTTCACTTGTAATTTGTTTTATTGAAATTAAATAAGTCTAGCCTTTCAACTGAAAACTTTAAATTCATTGAACAAAACATTTGGCATTGACACTAGTTACACTCGTACTGGCAATGAAGAAATGTAATGAGAGCATCAATATGTACATAAAGGTTTTATACATATAGTGCACACTGTAAAATTTGATTTGTTGATTTAACTATGTGAACGTAGACATAACACTTTTATTACTAATGTACTAAAGCTGCATAAACAGTAGTACATTAGTAATAAAACAGTGTTATGTCTACTTTCACATCATATTATTAGTTTGCTACACACAACCTGTATAACAATATATTGGTGAAATCAACAAATCACTAGAATATTTTACTCGTATACTTATAAGTTAGTTCCAATATACAAGTATACTTTATGTACTGGAATTTACTGGAAGATATAGCTACAGATATTGCATAAGATAGTCTTGTGTGGTTAGAAATTTTCACATGTGTCTGACCACATGAAATTATATCGTAAACTGATTTACATTACAATATCATAGTAGCTAATGGAGCCTTGTTACATTTTAAATAAAGACATTCTAAGTATCTAAAAACAAACATCACTAAATTAATGAGTATAGCAGCTTTGGAAAGGGCACGGCTCAATTACATGTATCTAAATAATAAAGCAATGAATTGATTGCAGTCATGATCACATGATCACATGATACGTGTCAATATGAATATTAGACATGGTTTGTGATTCATATCTATTATTAATTCTCTCACTATGTTAATTAGTGTCTGTGGTCACGTTGTACACATGAACTGAACATACTTATTTCCTCTAGTAATATAATGAGATTTAGTATTAGATAATTATAACCACAAAATAAGCCCTATAAACTTTCATGGCGTACTTTACTGGACACCTGTACAACACACTACTATGACATTATTTTATTAACTTATTTACATGTACTATAAATATATACACTTATTTCCTTATATTATTGTTAATAATGACATTATGTATTTATACAGTATAAATGATATTATTCATTGGTTGTATATTATCGTTATTTTACCATCATTATGTTGTCAATAATGTATAACTACTCTAAGAATCTGGTCACATATATTAAAGACTGGAAGTAAAAGTTCATTAAAAACAGGGCGTGGCTCAATGTAAAGTATTACTTAAGCAGTCTCGCTTGTGAAATCAATTGGTCGTCTTTAAGTGATTATGAATATCGACATGTCAGGATACGGTGAGCGTCCTGTTCCGCATTACATACCACCTCCTCCATCACCTCCATCAGCTACTTTGACTCCACAGAAACCAAATATCGAGCAGAAAGGAATAGCCGAGAAGGTAACAGATAAACAATCACAGTGAATGCAACAAACTTTGCTTTGTCTAGATGAGGAGTGAAGCAGAGAAGAAATTAAATGGTGGGAAAAAATACACTGATTACATTGTGGACGACTACGTTAATAATGGCGATGTATACTGTTTCAGAGTAAGATGTTATCATAAATTACTTCATTACATGTTGTGTTAACAGGTTCGTGTTAATGATGGAGTAATTGATGTCCGTGGAGACTATTCCCTTAGTGATGTTGATAAAGTTAAAGCCAAGAAGGTTAATGACCCTGCAACAGAGTCCATGAAGCTAAATTGGTAACATTGCTATTAATTTGCTTAGTGACTTAATTGTATATGCTGATACATCATATATATTGAAGTGTTGTTTTTATTTCAATAAATTATGTTGAGTTAAATTGACTATCATGATGTTGACATCACAGTGTTCACAGATCAACAAGTGAGATTATAACTACAATTCAAATTAATATAACATTCTAAAAGTAATAATATACAATAAACTCAATGCAGGAAATAAAAAAAAAAATAATAAAAACAAACAACAACTGAGAGTATTATCCTGTGGCATTTACAATGTTATTTTGTCACTACTTGAGACTCTCCTCACAGTCACTTCTGATACCTTACCAAAGGTATACTTCCCTGAGACATCAATAAGACCAATATCAACACAAATCTATAATACACACACACACAGATGTCAGGACAAAGATAGATGAAACAATAAATAAATGAAAGATGTCAAACTTACTTCCTTACCCTAAAACAATATTTATTGCCACTTTTGATGTAATAGGCTACCTCATAATTACTGAAAGCCTGACCAACCACTCTCTGTGCTTCAGACTCCATCTATATCATATAGATATATACCAGATACCAGATAGATCATACATACCTTCATTGCATACACATCTTGTTCTTAATTTAGCTGTTGGTCTATAACAGCTATTAATACATCTCCATCTTTTGGTATGTTTTACAGATTGGCATAGTATTGGGAAATAAGAAAGCTGGTAAATGAAGAAGTACACTGGAACCACTTACTTGTTATTGGTCACTTATAATGTTAAATATTCAGATGTATAGGATATGATCGTATATAGTATAAATGATAATAACATATGATCATTGTATATTGTAATCATTTGATTTTCATTATGTTGTCAATGACTACTCTAAGAATGTAAGTACTTGCAAGTATAAGAATATATAATTGTTGTTGTTGTTGTTCATATTTTATTAGTAACCATTAGTAAATTTTACTAGTAACCATTAGTAAATATACTAGCTAGTGTCCATTGTTGATAGTCTGGAGGTACTGACCCTATCTATAGTAGTATATTATAATTAGTCTCAATGAGGCTATATTGTATACATAAAGTGAACATACTTATTTCCTCTTTGTAATATAAAAATAAGATTTAGTCACTGATAATTAATTAGCTCTATGTACACAAAATATTCCCTAAACGTTTCACACTATAAAGTTGACACTATATGTCATCAGTGGAACATCTGTTAATCTAATTATCATTCCACAGAACTCATACAATAATATATATATTACTATAACATTTTGTTCTTATGTAATGACTGCTGCTGTTAATATATCATGTCGAATATCATTGTTCTAGTTGTACATTATGACTATAGGAATTAAGTGAGTTGTAGAAAGATCATCACATGATGTCATCCAGATACAACACTGATTATTCAAATAAAGTTTTTAAAACCATATTGCATTTAAAACTGTACACTTTACAGATTGAGTAATAAATAATGTTATAATATGTGACCAGATTTGTAAAAAGAGACCACTTGTGTCACTTGTTACAAATCTGGTCACATATATTAAAAACTGGAAATAAAAGTTCATTAAAAACAGGGCGTGGCTCAATGTAAAGTATTACTTAAGCAGTCTCGCTTGTGAAATCAATTGGTCGTCTTCAAGTGATTATCGACATGTCAGGATACGGTGAGCGTCCTGTTCCGGATTACATACCACCTCCTCCAGCGTCTACTTTGACTCCAAAGAAACCAGATGAGGCGCAGAAAAAAATAGCCGAGAAGGTAAGAGATAAACAATCACATTGAATGCAACAAACTTTGCTTTGTCTAGATGAGGAGTGAAGCAGAGAAGATATTAAACAATAAGAAAAAATACACTGCTTACAATGTTGACTGGTACATTAATAATGACAGTGTATACTGTTTCAGAGTAAGATATTATCATTAATTAGTTCATTACATGTTGCAATTGTGTTAACAGGTTGGTGTTGGTGATGGAGTAGTAATTGATGTCCGTGGAGAATATGAGTTAGGTGATGTTGATAAAGTTAAAGCCAAGAAGATTACTGACCCTGCAAAAGAGCCTATGAAGCTAAATTGGTAACATTGCTATTAATTTCCTTAGTGACTTAATTATATATGCTGATACATCATATATATAGAAGTGTTGTTTTTATTTCAATAAATTATGTTGAGTTAAATCGACTATCAGATCAACAACATTCTAAAAGTAATAATGTACAGTAAATTCAATGCAAGAAATAAAAAAAATTAATAAAAACAAACAACATCTGAGAGTATAATCCTGTGGCATTTACAATGTCATTACGTCACTACTTGAGACTCCCCTCACAGTCACTTCTGATACCTTACCAAAGGTATACTTCCCTGAGACATCAATAAGACCAATATCAACACAAATCTATAATACACACACACGTCAGGACAAAGATAGATAAAACAATAAATAAATGAAAGATGTCAAACTTACTTACCCTAAAACAATATTTATTGCCACTTTTGATGTAATAGGCTACCTCATAATTACTGAAAGCCTGACCAGCCGCTCTCTGTGCTTCAGACTTCATCTACATCATATAGATATATACCAGATTCCTAACAGTACATACACACCTTCATTGCTATATCTCGTTCCTTAGCTGTTGGTCTAACAGGAGTTAAAGCATCTGCTCTAGGTGGCAGTATATCTTCTGGTCTATGGCGTTGATCATCAGCCATTGTGGGCTAGTTTACTTGTTAATAGATCAATGAAGCTCTTAGTAGCTAACAGATCAATGAAGCTCTTCGCATAACAGAGCTGCTACCAGCTGCTATAATTACTGTAGTGCTTCCTGGGTAGGCTGCGTAGGAGTGTTCCCTTGTAAGTTAGCACCATATGAATGCAGGTATACGTTTTGTAATTAGCATTCCTATATGTAATATAAATTGGGATGTATTATTTACACTACTATCTTATTGTCTGTCAAAGCTGTCTACTCTAATATGTATTCACTTGACAATAGTATGAAGCATTAGGTTAAAATAGTTTATTGACAAATATATACTATTAACTCAAATTTTAGTCTCAAAATTATTAGTTATCGTAATGTAAAGTTAATATTGTTTGTTTGTTGTTATTTAAGGAGCGTCTAGTTGTAAAAAATTCATTGTTGATTACGAGATGTCTCTTATTGAAGCAATTACAGGTCCACAATAAGATAACATTGATAATATAAGATTAAAGGTGTGTCCGGAGTGTATCATATTTGGTATGATATCTGATTTCATTTAAATCTAGTTTCCCCTTTATAATCAACAACTGTTACTATTATAATAGAGGAGGAAATATCATTACTATCTATTGTGTCCAAACCTGCTCATTATATCATGATATCTGATTTATTTAGACCTTGTTCTCCTGTTGTATTTAACAGCTGTTACTATTATAGTGGAGGAGTAAATATAGATGCCGTCTAATCAAATCTGCATGTCAAAACCAGTTCACTATTACCATATATGGTCATTCTATTAAGCACCATCCATGTTTGTTATTTGACAATACAAATTTTTTTGAACTTTGACTAACAAAACAGCAATAAGAACAACAATACATTATTGTATCAATATCTTTAAGGGAATTAAACCAATACTTTTATTAATGATACAATGATAATTAATACTCTAACACAATTTAAATGATAAAAGCCAGTTATACTACAAATAGCTATTGTCTGAACGAGTTTAGTCGATCGATTATACTTAAAACAGTCCACAATGAGCTAGAGAGACATGGGGTCACCTATTCCACTAATATCTTTCACTTTCAGACCTGATACTTTGCCAAATGCAAATTTACCAGCTATATCAATTAGACGACCACTGTGTTCAAACTAACAAAAAGAGAAATCATTTTAAGCTGCTAACATTAACACTCTATTACTAAAATAACAGTATTCTTATCCACCCACACAAGTAATGTGTGACTTACTCTAATACAGTAGTTTGAACCACTTTTAATGTACAAACGTGGTGAAAATGAACTGTAAGATTGTTTTGTTTTCTTCTCAGCTTCGGTTTTTAGCTAAAACAAACAAACAATAAAATAATCACTTATTGTTTACTGCTGTGTTCCTTCAAACCTTTCCAGCTATCTCTTTCATTTTGTCGTCTACAAGAGTTGGAGTTAGAGCATCTACTATTTTAACACCAATACTGGCTGGTTTATGGCGCTCATCATCAGCCATGTTGAGTTGTATTTAGTGCAAGAGCCTTCTTTCTTCACAACGCTAAGGTCCGAGCCACGCCCTTCCCATTATTAATAATAAATTAAATGTATTATTCAAAACTAATAATTTTCTTGTTCAATTTCGTTAAAAATATTCAATAGGGCTGTCTGCTGTCATATCCAGCTTATATCCAGACAAGGAGATTTCTTGTTGGAGGTTTTGGTAGACACGGACAGCAATATAGTCAGTAGAGCCCACTTTAATCTAGGGGGTGGAGTAATGGGAGGAGCAATTAAATATTAATTAAGGTGAACGAGGCTACACTATAACATTGATAATATGAAATTAAAAAGAATAGTATTTTACAACAAGTCTGATAGAAAGTCCATTTTGTTTGTTCAATATTTAAATGTTTTCATTTTGGAATTTTAATAGACAATACCTTATAAAAAGATACGCAAAGTCTAAAGACAAGATAAACAACAACAATATCATACTATTACTGCAATTGTTTCAGGTGTACATGAGTTGGTACATAGCGTATTAATGATATGATATCCGTGACTGAATAATTACTTGATACAAATTGATTATTACTGTACTGATAACAGATGTTTTCCTTGGAATGGGTGTGGCATGAAAAACTTAACAGCACAATTGGTTTGCTAGCAAAAAAGGAACAATTGCCACATCCACAATAGGGAGAAAGAACTCTTTTATGATATATAGTTAGTAAAGCAAATATTATCTTAATAATTTTCCATTACTGCACTAGTACATGGAGTTGCTATAGTAACAGCTATATACATGATAGGAACAGATTTTATATGGTTTATTGTGAGTATGTAATATGCACTTTATATACTGTATAGTAAAAGATCAAAGGTTTGGGTTATGTCTAGATATTTAGTAGAAAGCATTTGTACCAATTCTTATTCCTTTAGTACGAGTACCACAATTAGACTACAAAAAGCTTATTTAATTTCATTAATGACTAGATACTACACTCTGTCCAGTTGAGTTGGGTCACCCAGATGTGTAAATAAGTTTGCTGTTTTACATGCTATCTACATGGAACTTGCACCAATCAATTTAGCTTGCAAACGTACACACATTATATATATAAAATTTGGCTCTCTAGTGCCATAGAAAGTACCATACTATAAAACTCCATACATTTTCAATGGGATACTTTCGACACACTTCAAATTTTGCACTTTTGAGGATTTAACAAATAACACTTTTCGCCTTTAGAAGTCAGCTGTGTGTCATGTGGCAATTTAAAATTATAGTAAGTGTAATTCAATTATCAGGTCAAGGGTCAATAATGATATAATTAAAATATACTAAGGTCAAAGGTCAACACATACCTTAATAAAATAGTTTATACCAGCGACAATTTGTGTACAATAAACTGTAGCTATGTATTCAGAGAAAGATCGTCCACTTTGTTCCTCTACAATACATTTGACCTAACAACAGTAATACAATGAATGGTCAGTACTTTTATTAATTACCTTGTCTGCAATCTCTTGAATGGCAGCATCAGCTACTCGTTCTTCTCCTAAACCTCCTACTCTACCAGCCATTTTGAAGTCAGTGGATTGAATAAAACAAGATGATTGTAAAAAGGGCCAACAATTTGCTTTAGCCACACCTTCTAATTAACAAAAATTAGTGGATGTGACGTCATCGTAATTGATATTCATTTGGCGGGTGCTTTAAAATCGGCACGACTGCACCACGAGTCATTTCTATGCTCAATCTGCTGTGGAAAACCAGGAATGGACAGAGACCAGTCACTGAAAGTTGCTATACTGCAGTTTCTAGTGGACCATGGTCACTTGAACAAGATACAAAGCCAATGTGGTCTTTATTTATCAAACAAGAAAGCACAAGAACAACCATTAACTCCAGATGCTGAAAAAGATGCAGTAATCCAAACACTAGTCACTTTGTTACCATATTCTCTTTGCCATATACAGGACACAGCAGCATCCACTGTTTATAAAATAGCTCTTCTCATCGACACGTTTGAGTTAATACAATTTAATGGTCAGTTAGTTAATTCATTTGTGTACGTCATTCCTATAACCTTTAGCGTTGCTAGGCAACCTCCTCCTGCACCATCCCAGTCAAGGGTGGGGTCTGTTCCTTGATGTGATATTTGCTGTTATTGATGAGATGAAGTGGCTTTCATTAGTTTCAAGTACTCAATTGTTACTGATCCTTCGTCTTACAGCACTTCCTGATTTCCTGCCGTAACGTTACCATGACAACATATATATTATGTATTGTCTATGATTTTTTAGATATCATGTACATCATTTGACAGAACTACCAAAATTGAAAGATGAGATAAGATTTCTCACTTGTACTGGAGTTATCTGTAGTATGAGCCACATAGAGAAATACACGTACGAAATATATGATCTAACTGTATGACTGTTTGTCCATCCAACTATCTATTTAACACAGAGAGAGTGCATGCTTCCATTGTCCAGACATAACATGTACTAATACTAAATACATTCGTTATCATACAACAGGATCCACAGAGTCCACTACAATGAGGTATATGTATATATTATAGTAGCAATATTATTGTAAATATTATAGAAATGATCTTATCTGTTATCATTGTGGTTCTGTCTTAGTTGAAGATGTAGTTCATCGTAGTCTAGCTGGTAAGTAAATACTACAATAATGTATTAAATGTTAAGTAATGTCAACCTTGTCTAATTTTCTCCTTATAAAAATAAACTATTTAATAAGTCTCTATAATAGTCCATAAATCCTAATTTACAAGAGTGAAAATGGTCCATGTACATGTGACATATTTAAACTTTTACAATGTTTGATGTTGTTCTATTCAGTTAACAAATATATTGCAATTTGTAATATTTCTGAACAAATGTATTAACGCTTAAGATAACATTGATAAATTTATAAAGTTTACTCTAATCTGTCTTTGATGATTATACAGATAAAATGTTCATTACTATTGTATCAAATGAAGCCCTGATCAACACTGGACAAGTATGTTCTAAGAATATACGTTACCAAGGATTTACAGTGATACTTAGAGGTATGTGTCATGTGATTGGTCATGTGATTAGTGTGTTAAGTCATGTGATTATTGTGTTATTTTTGTAGATGATTTGTGTGGAAAGGTAGAAATGGGTGGAGAATACACAATATTAGGAGTACCTGTTAACAAAACACAACTTACTAATGGACATATCATTGTTCATACTACAATAGAAGTATGGATAAATGATTGAATGAATGGATGGATGAATGTACGAAACAGTTCCTCCATATTTACTATTATTTATATGATCCACAGGCTAATAATATTTATCCTGTAGTATCATTCCTACAGTCACCATCACACCTCTCACCTCACATTAAAGACATTTTTTCTGGTACATTAATATCATAACAATTCATATCTTCTTATTTTTAGCTTGTCAGTATTCTTACTGGACATTTTCAGCTACTTTGGCATACAGTTTTGGAGGTACAATCTCATTGGTCAATCCTTTAAGTATTGTTGTATTTATATATAGCTGAAGTGGCTCCACCAGGAGTATTTCATAGACTGAAACTAGTTCTTCTTTTAAGTATAGTAGCATCAAAAATGTTCAAGAGGTATATGTAACTAGACTGTATATATTACTGTTCTTTTTATTGAGGGACAAGATGATTGATGTTCTTGTTGTTGCTTCTGAGATGGTTTATGTGCAACAATTGTTGTGCTATGCAAGTTCATTCCCAGACCGTTCCATTCTGCATGGTACTGGAATGAGCCTTTGCAATCTTGTTAGAAAAGAAGAAGGAACACAATGGATTGATGGTGCGTTGTATCTCTCTCTCTCTCTTACTTGTCTTGTTTCTAGCTGGTAGTCTGTTGTTAGCCAGAAGTGGTATATGTTTGTTAAGAGATATTGGTCAATGGAAGAAAGATGATCGAGAGCAATTACAACATAGTAAGTCATTTATCAACCAACCTATCCAATTTTCTGTATGTCCTTCACTCTAAGTTCTTGAATTTGATCATGTGACTACAAAGACACAAAAGAGATCCAAGGCCACCAATAGTGACAGTCTAGATCACATGACATGGCCATTACAATGTACACTGTGGATGACATGTGACTGTCATGTGACTGGATTAGGACAAAGTGACGAGACTAAGCACTTACATGTACATATATGTATAGCAATACAAGTAATGTATTATTTGTTGTGTAGGAGAGAACTGGATTATCGAAAGCATTTATGGAGTAAGAGAATGTATTCATTAACAAAATGGCATATAATTATTTATGCATCCATTATACCTACCATGTGTTCATTAATTTAAATGTACATCCATTCCATTTACCTATATATCCATTTCATTTATCTATATGTCCATTTTAACACATCTATTATTCACAGTCACTGCAGACTAGTACTAGTTACAGATCCACCCACTCAAGAAAACGAGGAATTCATTGATGGAATATTAAGCTCCCGTCTCTTACAACAAGCAACACATGATTATCCTATTCCTTCATTATCAAAACAAGACTTTAATGAAGTACATTACAAGTATATCGGAGATTGTTATCTCTTTCTAGATCTTCACTGCATGTTCTCAAATCAACGTAACATTAGAACCATTAGCTCATGAATTATTGAGAGGTTATTATCTTACAAGTCGTAGAGTACGAGGTAGTGACACACCTCTATCTGCTTTAGATACAATGTAAGTGACAAGAACTGACAAGTAGTTAGTCAACAGTAGGTTACTATGATATTCAATGTAATCTAGAGGTTGCTGTTCTAACTTGTCTCCCTCAGGATATCACTGACATTAGCTCATGCACAGATCAATATGAGGACTAAGGCTAAAGAAGAGGATGCTACATTGGCCATCTTATTATATGAGGAGACTTTAGTTCATAGATATGGTAAGTAGTACATTGGTAATACATGTATATGACTACTGCAGAGCCTTAACTCAATAGTGAAATTTCTTGTGTGTGTATGTGTGTGTATAGACAATATGTATTACTTTTTACAGTAATACTTAGAGGTATGTGTCTTGTGATTGATCATGTGATTAGTGTGTTAAGTCATGTGATAGTTGTTTTGGTCACTACATTATATGATACATGTATATGACTACACAATATATCAGTAACTCAATATAGTAAAGGGTCCTTGTACATGTACTTAACTTGAAAATGGTTAATCCTATTGTCAGTGTACTATGAGTATATGTGTATTACTATAACGATACCTCACAATCTATGAAGCCATATTCTATTAATGATGACATTAGTTAGTCTAGTATAATATCTAAAGATATCTCAGTATTATGGAGTAGTAAGTGATGACATATTTCTTATGTAGGGTATTCTCCATTATATGTACAATGTTGTCCTCATGTTAGAGATGAAAATATCGCTAGTTTTATGGGAAAAGAGGTTAGAATTAGTCATGTTATTTATCTGCTGGGTCACATGTCTTCATCACAGATGGATGATAATATGAAGATGTTTCACAAGCAGGTCAAAGGGTTTATTAAAAACCACACCCAGATGCCACACCCACATTATCCAGAAGAGTAATTACCGTAAAGGTACATATAACAATAGAACACATTTATGTCACATCCTAATTTATTAATTATTCATAAGCCTATACCAGAATTAACCAATTTTAAAAAGCAGAATGGTTAGTTAAAATTAAATGTGGAGTTATTTACTAACAGGACAATGGTCACTTCTGCAAAAAATATTGCATAAGTTATTTACCAAACAATCACATTTGTCATGAAAATAACAAAATTTTGGCAAAACATTTCAATATAGCTACATTGCTATCTAATGGTAGTTAATCTATACAACTACATGTATATAGTATTATATCATTGACAATAAAAAGGGAATATCTTACAATGAACTGCTGAATTAGCAACATCAATATTATTGAAGTTAGAGTGTGTTTGGTTAGAGTTAGATGATGTCATCATATATGATGACATCACTATGTGTCATTTCACAATGATGTCATTATAGTCAAGTTACACCAAGAACCGGAACTTAGCTATGTCTATATACATAGATATCTGAATTGATTAATTAATTATTCATGAGCTTGCCAGATTAATGAATATTTAAAAAGGAAGGGGGAATTGGATAATGATTAATCAAAATTAAACAACTAATGTAACTATGAAGTTTTAATGAAGGGGTGGAGTTATTTACAAAGCTAATAAGAGGACAATAGGACAATGGTCACTGCCATAAACTTGTGGACGAATTATACTGTCACATAAATTGTCTACCAAACGATCAGATATGACAAAATAGTCTAACCTCCTAAATAAAGAGAATATACATAATTATTAATGTGGTCACTGTGATAAGTACTGACGTTTAGTTGTTCACTAGTCTAGAGCTTAGGTCGGTGTGGTAAGTACTGATGTTCACTAGTCTAGAGGTTACTAATGGTAGCTATCCTAGGTCACTGTGGTAAGTACTGATGTTCACTAGTCTAGAGGTTACTAATGGTAGCTATCCTAGGTCGGTGTGGTAAGTACTGATGTTCACTAGTCTAGAGCTTACTAATGGTAGCTATCCTAGGTCACTGTGGTAAGTACTGACATTCATTAGTTAGTAACTATGTAATAAGTAACATACCATCCTTTATTGTTAGCTCTGGCATTAGATCGATAAGACCAATATGAGTAAGCATCTTTCTTGTCAGGATAAAGATGTCTGAAGGAATCCACAAACTTGCTCTCTTCTAGTAATGTAGTAAACGATGCTCTCTCTTCTTTTGTAAAACCAGATGTTTTTTGATTTGTTTTAGGATTAGCTAGATCTAAATAAACATTTTTACAACATAAGTTCTAGAGATGGTTGGTGATAAGATCTACAATAACACAAAACACAGTGTATAATGAATTTACAATACACAAATTCAGTCTCCAATTCAAATGGTCATATACCGAAGCATTAAACTGGCCATATTGCTATATTGTAATGATACTAGCATGAAAAGAGTAATAGACTACTTCAATTGTTTTATTCTCTTCTTAGTATTCATATAGTATATTTCAAGTGGTAGACTATTGCTTACCTATTTCATTGTGAGCTACATTTAAATCACCACACAAAATAATAGGCTTAGTCTTGTCCAGAGTTTGGAGGTAATTTCTAAAGTCTGGATCCCATTCTCCTACTCTGTAATCCAACCTACATACAAGTACACAATTAATACATGTATAGTGATCTAATTAAACAATATGAGAAAAAATTTCCTATAATACATGTAGTGATCTAATTAAACAATATGAGAAAAAAATTCCTATAATACATGTATAGTGATCTAATTAAACAATATGAGAAAAAAATTCCTACATACCGTTTCAATTTATCACCAGCATTAGGAACATAAGCCGTTATAAAATAAAACTCCTCAAATTCAGCAGTTATCACTCGACCTTCATTATCATGCTTGTCGATACCTGTTTATCAAGTTATATAAACTTGTTTGACCAGTATTGACTTACCAATTCCATAAGTGACATTTAAAGGCTCTTCTTTACAATACATCCTATAAATAAGTCATGTGATTTTCATGTGACATGTGTCATACCCTGTTCCACTATAGCCTTTCTTTTCAGCAGAGTACCAATAAGTATGGTATCCTGGTACTTCTAGATCAGACTAAATAAAATGATCACGTGACTAATTAGCATAGGTCACATGACATACCTTGGGTAAATCATTCTCTGAACATTTAGTTTCTTGCAGACAAAAAATGTCTGGACATTCTTGTCTTATGTATTCTAAACCATCACTCTGAAAAAAAAGAGATATTATTTCTACAAACAATGTTTGTATCTTAAGATGAATTTGATTGGTTGTATAATACATAATAAACCACACCCCTCACCCTACAATTGACCAATCACAATTCGTTTTAGATACGGTATTTACAACAAGCAATTATTAATTGACATGTCAACGAGTTATATTACACAATATCTTAAAACAGCTATGAAAAACAAAACGCGAATACACTTTTTCATGGAACAAACAAGTTCTACTACAGAAATCTGTAAGACAGTCTGAGATCATCATATTTAATACTAATCCCTACTCCATAAACCCTTAATATTAAGTATTAAAGTACATGGTCTGAGGTTCGGACTATTCTATTAGGTTTCTGTACTCCACTATTCATCAACTAATAATAAAAGGAATATTATAACACTATTATATGTGACCTGATTTACAATAACGGACCACATCTATCAAAACATTTGTGACATTTGTCCTATTCAAAAATCAGGTCACAAATGATTTGTTACCTGATTTTTGAATAGGACCATTGTTAAAACACCTATTGTATACATACAATTATCATGAATAGTTCTGCACATATAACAAATGTATGTATACAAAACTGTTTATTGAGGTATTAACAGTGCTCCCTTTTCATAAATCTAGTCACAATTATGTATAGACTTACCTTTAGCCAAGCTTTGATGCCATTGACATTCCAAGATGAAAATTTATGCGTCCATGGTCTATTAAAAATGAAAATGATATTCACTTGCATTATCAAGACCACACCCACTTATCATCTTTAGTTTTAGCATCAGATGACAAATCAATAGCACTCCAGTCGGTACGACTTTGTGAAGTCTTTAAGGAAAGAAGAGGTGCAGATGCCTCCTCAGCACCTCCCTCTGTATCAGGATCCTCTAAAGACTGGGCCATAACTTTTGGCTTCTTTTTGACAGTTTTTGTTTTCCTCGCACCTGCCTGTACTTTTTTGGATGGTTTAAATTCTTCATCGTCATCATCTTCACTCTATTTTTAGAACAAATGTGATGATGTAATGTTATATTAGAAATAAAAATAGACATTTGCCTCTTCAGTTTTCTTTCGTGCACGTCCTTTTGGCTTTTTATTTGGTTGGTACTCTTCATCTTCATCTTCGCTGACTGGTCGCTATGAAAACAGAGCCATAATTTTTTACACAAAACCAGACCCTTTTTTGTAATTTCATAATTTCATGATATACTTTTAATAAAAGGAATGAAATTATGAGAATATTTTAAACCTTTAAACTTGAAAATTAAAGTCCCAGAAGAGGAGATCTCTTACTTACTAATGGCCGACTACTTCTAAACATTATAATCATTGGCACATATCTCATAACTTATTAAACTCAGAGATTATCTGTCTAGCAAAAGTCCAAACTTTGTTGTGTACAGTTAGTGCTTTGGGTTTAGGGGTGGGGCTTAGTATCACAAAGAATTGACTTTCTTCCAGACAGTCACCGTGGCAGTGTCTATTTGTCTTGCAGGAAGTTCATACTTTGCTGTGTATTAAAATGATACCTATTCCTTAATCCTAACAAAAACCAACAAAGACAAACTTCTTGCCAAACCTATAGACAAGCCATTAAAGAGAATATGGCATAATCTAATACATATATATGTTGTCTTATGGTATAATTAACAAGTAGGGGTCCTGTACTTTACGTCCTCGATTTCCCCCTTTTCTGGGACGACCTCTTGTCCCTTTAGTCGGCATAACTTCTGGTTCATCATCTTCGTCATCTTCACTAAATGATGGCTGAAATTCTTCCTCCTCTTCTTCAGACTCTGATGTCTAATACAGTTAGTATAAGAAGTATCACGTGATATCATGTGACTGTAGTACCTTGGGCTTTTTCTTGGGAGGCATTTCTGTCACTTAGAACTCTTACTATTATTCAGTTAGGATTTTGACACAAGGAAAGATACACGAGGTTTGGCGCTTTTATCGAAACCACACCCACATCCAAATTAATTTTTTGAGGGGAATAAACTATTTTTCGTTCTCAACAACACAAATTAATTAATGCGAAAAAAGTTAAAAGTAATATTAATTATGTACGTGCTATAGTATTCCAGTACTATAGCAGAACGTAAATGGAAAAATCTAAATAATTGAAAATAATAATTCATGCTTTATTGGCAGTACAATGTCTACTTTTAAACTGAGGCCTCTGTTGATTTTTTAGGACGACCTCTTGGTCGTTTGGGTTTGTCATCTTGTGATTTTGGAGGATTCTGTAACAAAAATATTTACATCGTATAATAATAATAATAACAATAATAATAATAATAATAACGACAATATTACAATACCTTGCGGGGACGACCACGCCCTCGTTTTGGTTTATCTTCAGTATCTTGTGCATCATCAACTGATGCAGCTGTTTTTTCTTGTTTTTCCTAATATGGCATGCAAATAACAATAATAAACATTGAGTTAACAAATTCTGCCTATTTAAATCAATACTAAACCTAAAGAATCTGATACATAATATGAAATCATGTATACTATGGGTTAAGGTCAGAACTCATTTAAAAAGCTTGTTTATGTCAGTATACTAAGCTTAGAAATCAGTAAATTTTAGGAATCTTGCACACATCAATACCCTAAATCTAATTGAATTAATTTCAAAATTAAAATAAGGCATTCTGTTACTGGTACTCGAGATAATTGCTTATAATTAACTTTGACTCGTTAAGAACCAATTAATTAATTCACCTTCTTAGGACGTGGTGCTTTGGAAGCTGCTTCTTTTTTTTGGGTACTTGAAGCGCTTCCAGGAGGACGTCCTCGTCCACGTTTTTGTGCTGAAGGTTGTGCTGCAGTCTTTGATGGTGGAGGCTCCTCATCTTGAGGTTGTTGTCCTTCATCTTCTTCCTCTTCACTATAAGATTGCTGGACATCAATCTCTTCTTCTTCAATCTAGAAATAAAAAAGAAGTTTGACTGGATATTTTTCAAAAATATTATAATTCTGTTTGATTCTATATATTTTAGGTTCCATTGGAATAACCTTGGACTTTTTCTTAGCAGGCATTTTTAGTATACTGCTATACTTGTCTTTTTCAGAAGTGTCAACTTGACTTGGCGCGCTCAATTGGGTTAGACGCCACTCCTATTAATTAATCAAGATGGCTGACATTAAAGTAGAAGTTTGGCTTGCAGTTTTAATATTAATTGTTAGTATATTGACCAAGCTGTTACATAAACTAAAGAGGAGTGTTTCAAGATGGGTAAGGCGTTAATTTAACTCATAAATTATACTATATTAACGGTCATTAGTTGACTGGACTCATTGTTAAGGAAAGCTCTATATTGAAGAGTATGGAGACTGAGATTAGAGATTTAGAGGAGAGAATAAAATCTACTGATGCTATGGTATGTTGGTTGTTAATATATTACACATGTGATGTATTGAATTTGTTTTGTATGTATCTAGAAGTCATTCTTGTAGAACTAGATTACTCAAACGATTGTGATGTCTTTGGAGAAAATGGTGTCAATTAGACACTTATAATAATAATTATCATGATGTTTGTGTTTATTATAAGATCAAAGAGATTTTGTTTACATGGTCTTTTGTTTGCATGTACATTTTTTGTGTTTCCATGTACTATTATCATGTAAACATGTACACACTATTGTTATTCTACAGGAAGAGAGAGTTCCTCTCTGGAACATCAAAACATCGAAAAAAGATGAACTAGATAATCTTAGTGAGTTAGTATATTGGACTCCTTTGTTTTACTTTATACTTAAATATTAAGAGAAACAGTTTGATGAGAGAATGAATTCTGTTCGAAGAAATTTCATAATAGCATTGACTATTTTAATAGTAAGTTCCAATAACAAACAGATCTTTTATGTGTCCATTCTCTTCATAAAGAGAATGGACACACACACAAGCCAATTGCCTTCCAAAGGAGGTAGGACCTCAATACTACAATATGTAGTTACATACTTTGTCCTTCATCCTTTGTGAGACTATGGGCTCCTATTATATATAGAACAAGGATGTCAGAAGAAATGACACACACATATTATTTATAGGAAGGTTTTCGTATTGGTGTTGTGGTAGCCAATAGAAGTATACCTATTGCTTACTTCCCACCGGATTCATTATGGCCACTAGGGAGATTATTAGCCTTTCCAACAGGTTTAAAAGGTAAATCTAATAACTTAAACAGTTGATTTTAATATTATTTATTGTGTTATTTTATAGATACACTGGGAGCTCCAATATGGAGCATGGGATGTCATATTGTAATATCATATGTAATATCACTGATGAAAAAGTAACAGTTATATATTAAGACATTATACATAAGAAATGATTGGTTAGTAAACGTTAATTAAAATAAATTGTCAATTTGTTATTATAGAGTTAGTCAACGTCACTTTCCTCTTCTCCCCTCCCACTCTTTGTCATTCTACTCATGTCCACTTTGATTTTTCTTTATTTCTCATTTTCAAAAAACACATTAATTAATGCAAAAACTTATTAATTATGTATGTGCTATAGTATTCCAGTACTATAGCATGTAAATGGAAAATCTAAATAATTGAAAAAAATAATTCATTTTTTCTTTTTCATTCTATCCTGACGTGTAACAGGACTTCTTCCTTTATTGGATTCTTTGTGTTTCTATATCAAAATATTGACATCATACAATAATAAAATACAACTGGTTTTTCTTGTATTTCCTAATATGGTATATAGACAGTAATAATACATGTACTATAATCATACAACAAATCCCACCTATTGTTTATGTCAGTATACTAAGCTTAGAAATCAATAAATTTCTGAAATCTTACATCATACACAAAATTTAAACGTATTAATTTCAAACTAAAATAAGGCATTCTGTTACTGGTACTTGAGACACTTGCTTATAAATAACATTGAATTTGACTTGTTAAGGATCAATTAATTGATTCACCGGTGTATTTGAAGCTCCTCCTTGTTTTGGGGTGTTTCCTTGAACCCGATTTTGTGATGTAGGCTTCTTATCCTTACGCTGTCCATCATCTTTCACCTAGAAATAAAAAGTAAAAAAAAAACACTAGAAAAATTGTTTATGCCAGTATACTAGACTTAGAAAGTAAGATAATTTCATCGAAATTTTTTGGATGATCAATTCCTCAATTTGACTAATCAAATTGTCACTAAACATTGGACTGGAGTATAGTGGACTAAAGTTTGTGTTTAAAACTAGAGCAACTAAGCTATTGATTATACAGCAAGTGTACTATCTTGTAAGATAAGATCTTATAAGTGTAAAATAGTACTTGAGTAGTAAAACTTGATGTAACTAAATTTCAGTAAATAAATCAGACTTTAAAATCACTAAATATTATGAGTCTCTCTGTAGAATAACTAAGTTTTTTAAGTACAATTTATTAAGGAAGGCAATCTATAGGATGACATTTCATTCTTTCTTTCAATTTTTTTGGTTATGGTCAATCCCTCACTTAATACAAAGATTTGACATACTATATAAACACAAAACATACTGTTATAAACTATAATTATATGTCTTATTTGTTAAGGACCAATTAATTGATTCACCTCCTTATTAAGACGTGGTGCTTTTGAAGCTCTTTCTTTTATTTGGGTACTTGAAGTGCTTCCAGGAGAATGTCCTCGTCCACGTTTTTGTGGTGAAGGTTGTGCTGCAGGCCTTGATGGTGAAATCTCCTTATCTTGAGGTTGTTGTCCTTCATCTTCCTACAAAAAGAGATCACAGGAAAAAGCTTGTCTACTAGACTTTGGAATTAAGCTAATTTAATCCAAAATTTTTATAATATCTATAGGATGACTTTTCATTCTTTCATATCCACTTGGTTATGGTCAATCCTTTACTTAATACAAAGATTGACATAATAATTTATACTCTATAAACACAAAATATACTGTTGTAATAAACTATATAAAATAGTCGCCTGAATTAAAGGCAAAACTTGGTGGTCAAAAAAGAGAGTAAAGTCTATATCAATCACTTGAAATAATATACTTATTGATGTGTTTCAACTTGTTCTGCTCTTCAACAATTCTTAATCAATTATACACGATACATTTATTAGCTAGAACGGTTTCCAGGAGATTATCAGAGAAAGTGTAGTCACAAGAGATCATTATCATAGGTTATCTTTAGTACTAAAGATAACTATAACCTATGATAACGATCTCTTGGAAATTGTTCTGCAGCTGTACACACTAAGTATATCATTAGGTCCAACTAATGCATGCATCACATATAATTGATTAAAAAGAATTGTTGTAAAGCCTAGCAGCTAGGGATTGTCAGATACATATAAAGTAAGTAGTATTTTATTGTATTGGTGGTACTATTATACTGTATCTGTTGATAGCAATTTTTTTGTCATATAGATCAGATATTAGCTGATACAAAGGAACTGACATCTTGTGATCCAGACACTGCACAAATCAGTCAAAATATAGTAGATGCAGTAGTTATATAATAGCTATAGCCTTAGGTTTTCTTCTTTGGGTTATATTTAGCCCAGTAGTCTAGTCCAATGACCAGTGACCAGTCCATGTCACCATACATTTGACCTCTAAAATTTGGCTATAAAAATTATTTGTCCATAGCTACTATGGTGAGTTTTTAGAGAACTTAGTATAGGATAGTATACATACCTAACACAAACTCCCTTTAAGAACAAATAGTCACTTTAAATTTAACAATGCATGACTCACTAAATTAAAGATCAAATTATTTGGTTCACCTTAATAACTTTTGGTGATGGTTGTTTTGCTTCTTCATCATCATCTTCATCATCATCAGATTCTGTTGGTACCGGTCTCTTGATCTAGAAATGAAAAATTTGACTATATAATTTAAAAAAGTCCTATTAATTCAAGACATCATTAAGAACAACCTTTCTCTGCTCAGCCATTTTCACAGTAGTGTCTCCAATGTTAAGGATTTTATTATCCACTTGGGGAATTTTTTGAGGCTCTACGGTAGTTAATTTTCATTTCGCTGTAAAACTGTGGTTATATATTATTCTCGCGTAGTATCCTCCCCCTTATCCACAGATTTGATACAAGATATGTGCCGATATAATACTACTATCGGAATTATTATAATACAAATGTTCGCAAATGATGGGATCACTTCCTTTAATCTCGGTCCAATGTTGGCTAGCCTACTATTCTAACGCGTCCTAATCTTGGCTAATAGTCGAGCAAGATCACATTAACCAAGCTTCCAATTTATTTTTAGACACTGTGGGATCAATATAACTAAAGAGGGAAAGGTCCTTCTGGGTGCAGCTGGGACAAACAATTTAGTGAAGAATACGCAAAAAAGAAAGTTGACAGACGTGTTAAAGACATCCTTACATCTGCCTCTTCAATGTTTCTATGATAATGAATTTACTATAGAACACTCAGCTGTAGTTGTGGAGATTTTTCTTCAATCAGATACAAAGAATCATGTGACATCTCTTACATTACGTGAGATTATACCTGAATTTGATAATTATTTTATATTATTTTGTATTATTTTGTAATGAAAATCTCTCAATCTTCGTTTGAAGAAAAAAAAATTAGTAATACCATTGACAATTTAATAACAGGTTCCCAATAATAAGCAGTACAAGTATTCTATATGTCCATTCTCTTCATAAGGAGAATGGACATACACAGGAATCAATAGCCCACCTGTTGCTTACTTCCCACCGGACTCATCATGGCCACTAGGGAAATTATTAACCTTTCCAACAGGTTTAAAAGGTTAATATAATGACTTAAACAATTGATTTTAATATTATTTTTGTGTTATTTTATAGATACACTGGGAGCTCCAATATGGAGCATGGGATGTCATATTGTAATATCATATGTAATATCACTGATGAAAAAGTAACAGTTATATATTAAGACATTATACATAAGAAATGATTGGTTAGTAAACGTTAATTAAAATAAATTATCGATTTGTTATTATAAAGTTAGTCAACGTCACTTTCCTCTTCTCCTTCGCTCTCTGTTACACTTTCCTCAATCACATCCTCTTCTTCTTCCTCCTTCTCAAGCTCCGCCCACTGCTCTGTACCAGAAACTTCTTTCTTTTCATGAACTTTGATCTAATAATAATTAGAAATCTCAATTAATCTAAATATCTATTTATAGAATCTGTATTATTGGTCCAGTTCTATTTATAGAACATGTACTATTGTACCTCTGTTAATGAACATAAATCTATTAATAGTAACAAAATTTATCGTGTCCTATTCACCTATTTATAACATACTTCTATTTATATAAGAGAAATCTATTTATAGTAACAAAATAGCATCTACTTGTCTATTTACAGTACAGTTCTGTTAATACTAACAGTTACTATTAATATTAACAATGACCTAATCACCTTTAGTTCTTGTTGTATCATACAATTGAGATAAGAATCTGAATTGACGACCACTGTGTACTTAAATGTACCTTTCTTCTCAGCTATTAGACGTAAATTCACCTTAAAAAGATAACACACAAAGTTTACTAATGTTATCTGTACAATCTACACAGATAAAAATAACACGAACACACCCTCCTTTATCAGTACATGTACATGTTATCAGTATGTGATACATCTACTATGTGAGGTCACCATATTGACCCTTCATATTGACCCTTATTAATATCTATTTATTCAAGTATCAGAAATAATTGAATTTTGAAATACTGTTCTCTCTTGGCTACAAGGTTGTGTAATATACCTCTTTGTGTTCTTGTAATCCCACAATTTTCTCTGGAGGAACGACCATTGTGTTGCTTTTCTTGTCTATAATGTATGCCCACCATAACTCTTGCTTCTCCTAATATAAAGAATCATGTCAGTCAAAATCTATTTATAGTAACATGATAATCTATTTATAGTAACACAATGACTCACTGCTGGGAAATAAGGAGCGTGTACTATGTGACTTGTAGTGATCTGGTTTTTCTTTTGTTCTCGTTCTTTTTGTATTGATTTTTGTAATTCTTTCCATTCCTTCTCATCATCAGTTAAATTATCATCTGTTCCTAATTCATCACTACTTTCTAGCAAATAAATATACATCATTATAAATGCTATGTCCATTCAATAATCCATCATCCATCCATTAATCTATCTATTAATCCATTCAATAATCCACCATTCGTCCATTAATCTATCTATTAATCCATTCAATAATCCACCATCCGTCCATTAATCTATCTATTAATCCATTCAATAATCCACCATCCGTCCATTAATCTATCTATTAATCCATTCAATAATCCACCATCCGTCCATTAATCTATCTATTAATCCATTCAATCATTTATTGCTCCATTATCACTTACCATCATTTTCATTGTCCTTTTTGATATCATCTTCCTCAATTTCCTGTCTCTTTGATTCTTTTACCTATAACCATATAGCAATAACAATAAACTATACATCAAATATCATCATCATAGTAACATCAATAATGCTTTCTTAGTTGTACATACTTTCTGAGTCTCTTCAGGAGGTGGGGCTTTTCTATGAACTGGTTTCTTTTTTGGTCCTTTAGTACTAGGTCCTCCTCTACCTTTCTTCTTTTTTCTTGGTTGCTGTTTAACTAAATTAGCTTTTGTTTCTTTCTTAGTTTGTGAAGATGCAGTATCTTCATCAAATGTCAAAGTTTCTGGTATCTAGAATATCATAATGTACATCACACGGACATTATGTAAGAACTACTTTGTTTTCAGGCTCTAAATGTGACGATACTAACTCTTGATCACCTCTATCTTGTTCTTTGACAACATGATTTAAATCTTGTTGATCAATGGATTCCCCATATTGTGACTGTATAATAAAACAAAATGACATCATCATGACATCGTCTACCTCTCTAATCAACTATCTGTCCATTCATTCAATCCATTCATCCATTTATCCTTTCATTCATGTACAATAAATTACTATACCAGAAGACCAGTTCTTGTCAAATAAATTTTGACAGTAACCAAAGAACCAGCAGATATCAATGAAGTATCTTCATCATCAGGTACTATAAAAGAAATCAATGTGGGTGTGGTCATTGGGGTGTGGTCTTTTACCTTCAGTTTCTATGGTCATTGATAGACGTGGAAAATTACTACAGAAGGTAAGTACATCGTGGTACTCTTCATCAGAAAGACTTTTAAGAATTCGCCTATAAAAGAACATATTATATATAGTAGTGCATATAAATGTAAAATATAATATTATAGAATGTAATAATATAATGTAATATTATGTAATATAAATGTAATATAATATAATATAATATTATGTAATATAAATGTAATATAATATAATGTGTATATTGTTACTTTCTTTCTTCACTTTTTAAGGCACAAAACTCTTCGACAGTAGATATGCGATACTATAGTGCAGGTCACATGATAATCACATGATAATCTTGTGATTTATGTCTAACTTTTCTGCCAATGAAGTATCTTAAATGGTCACTCTCGACATGTGGCAACTGTAATAGTGGTTGTAAGGGGACCCAGAGTGCTTGAACGAGTAACTGATTAATACGCATAATATTCTCATACATATCTGCAGAAGGCTCTGAAATTTCTGTTGAGAGAGAGAGAGAGAGAGAGAGAGAGAGAGAGAGAGAGAGAGAGAGAGAGAGAGAGAGAGAGAGAGAGAGAGAGAGAGAGAGAGAGAGAGAGAGAGAGAGAGAGAGAGAGAGTACTACCACTTCTTCTAAAGACTAACTTCTTGCTGCTTTGCCTTGTTTTGATTGCATCTTTGAATACGTCCATATTTGTGTTAAAATATTCAACATCTCATTTATCAAATGAGGTGTGTACTTAACAATAGCATCTTGATCTATAAATGAAAATATACAGCAAGTAAACGTCTCAATATTAATAAGTCACACGACTTAGATACAAGTTACATAACATGACTAATTACAGTGGGTACTCAAAATCAGTCACATGACTAAGTTGTACCTTGTAACAGTCCTGGATCTTGAAGTTCATTGTGTTCTAAATATGAATGCAACAACAGACGAGCCTTAGCAACATATGTTCGACAAAATGGCTGTTCTCTAGTGTCTACTCTAACAGAATGTTCTAGTTGTTTTACCAGCTGGTTGAGATAGATATCATCACTAGGACGATCTTTTACACCTGCTTGTTGGTTATTACTAAACTCTACAGCTGTCGCTAATATCATTATTAAACCTATAGAGAAAAAAACCATACAACATTAATAAAGCACGAAATTTTATATTTCAAACTAATACAAAACCTGGTAAGATTTTTTTCAGGAAATTTATCTAATTCTAAGCATTATAACCTCAAGAGGTGCAGTGTCTTACAATAAGTGGTCATTACTAGAATGAAATTTAGGAAAAGGGCAACTTAATTTTAGTTTGGGGAATTTCCCTTTCTAAAGCCCTTGGTCTGAAATTATGGACTAACAATTAAATTTTATCCTTTAATTTAACAATATTTAACCCCATTGAAACACAATTTTTGAATACACTCACGTTTAGTAGGTATAGTTTTAGCACGTGACAACAAGTGAGTATACAATTGCGATGTTTGTATTAATATATTAGTTGTACCATATTTCACTGAACGATACCACCATGTACCCTATGAATATTATTATAGACAGTAACCATGACGATAATCAATTAAGAGTCACTTACCACTATAGCTGGTAGACCTATCATAAAAATTAGTATATAACTTCCCAGTACCTAAGAAATAGAAAATAAGCTCCACCCATTTGTTATCGTCAATAATTAGGATTGTCCATAAATCCACCCACTCACCCAAAGGGAATTTCTTTTATCCACAATCCATGATGGCAGTGCTATACCAAAAGATGCTGCCTGAGGTCCATCTGGATTACCATATTTTTCCCAATTCTCCTTAGCTTCTTCGTTTGTTAATCTATAAAATACACAAGGTCAGAGGTCAAAGGTCATTGTCATTACGTGGAAAACCTACGCTTCATAGGCCTTGGCTATTTTTGTGAATACTTCAGGATCACCTCCTTTATCAGGATGGTGTAATTTGCTGAGTTCTCGATATTGTTTACGTATCTGAGCTGTTGTAGCACCCTGTGAGACCAGGAAATGAGAAATAAGGTCATAGTACATGTTAGTGTTGCCATCAGATGAGAACAAGTACACAAAAAGTGAGAATGAAGACACACAATATATTATAAGAACAAATAACTGTTACTATGACGACAATGACTATGTCACATGACAAGAACAAGTGATATTGTTAGGTCAACCTACTCTGTCTATTTGTAGTATATCGTAAGGGTCCCACTCGACATACTCTCGTTCTTGTGTCAATGCCCAATATATTAGTAGAAAAAGTAGTACCCAAAATAACACTAACAAAATTATCCTTTATAAAGAAAACAGAGATTGTCAGATTTTTCAGACGTTGTGTCCTGTAATAATACCTTAAATATTTAAATATTCTTTCAAGAGGTCGTCTCGTTTCTAACTTTGTTCTTTTTCTACAACATGGTCCACACTGACAAACATGTTTGTCTTTATCTTGTCCTAAATGCACCAGGACAGAAAATTAAACAAAAGTATTGTTCCAAATAAAGCCCCACTTCACCCTATGGTACTGACTGGTATTTCATCAGTGGCTCACCTTTCTGTCCACGTGGCCACAAGAAGTATGTCAATATGAGAAGAAAAAGCCCGTACACAAGGACCAGAAAATAAGTAAAGGTACTACCACTTTCGTCGTATTCAAGTTTTGCCATGCTGTTGCATAATGATATTCATAGCGTTGCAGCGATAAAAAGGGGTTGGGCTCATTTAACATAATAATAATTATGTTGGGAGGAGCAGCTGACTTCTTTGGACTCACTAACTTCTCAATTCATATTATTTAATTATTTTAGACAAATGGATTAATATGACGTGTGAAGTTATGAGCCAGTAGAAAGTAAATGTTGCATTAGATTTCTAAATATTTCTTTAATGCCCTTTGTTCTACTAGTACATATACAATACACAAATGTGTATAATTATTAATAAACTGTTTTAACGTTTTACATTAATATATTTTACCAACCTTTATAAACACAATCAATTACTTAACAAGGATCTATATAACTTCAGTAAAAAAAAATTCAACCGATTTTGTTACTAATGATTTTGGGTCATTTTAAAAATCTTTTTTAAATTCATGGTCTCAACTTGACAATTGAGAATTGGTCCACATCACAAAATCACTTGAATTTTTTATGGAGAATTTTAATATCATGTCTTAATTTTTTATTAGATTATCAATACCAAGATTTGAATACATCTAATAAACCAGTCAAACTTGCTAGACCAGTTACAGAATTATCTGATAAATTTATGCTAAAAACATTTTATAATATTTGAAAATCAGACAGACTGACAAATTCCACTGACACTCCTTTCATTAGTTTAAAATAAATTTAAGAATTATATAAAAAAACATGTTGTGTTACCCAAACAATTCCTCCCGACTCACCCACTGGGGCTCCCACCAGTTCCATCACCATACATTCCCTGTAGTTAGATTTATAAAAATGTTTGATTTACAAAAAAGAACATGTGTTGCCCAAATGATTTCATAATCTCACAAATCCTGTGGCTGCTTTTGTCCATTTCCACCTTCCTCAATTTTCGAAAACTGGCTGTTTTGATTTCCTTTTATATGTACTTACGATTTTGTCTTCGTGCTCTTGTGGGGTGCAACTGTGATTGATTATGAATCTCATTAACGATACTTATGCACAATGATTGCCAGCATCGACGAATTAAAGCTAGATTTTAAGGCCAAATAACAATATTTCAAATAATTCTAATTAATATTTCAACTTGATTCAACTAACACAATTATATTACATCCAATCATGTATGCATCTGTTCATCCATATCTAGCCAGTAGAATCCACAATGATTTAATACATTACATCATTACTGTCTAAATAATGACTGGTTATCTCTGAGGGTAGTGGAATCAGTTTTAATAACCAGCTATGAAGGAAAGGTCAAAGTTGAGTCATCTTATTATGGGTCATTTTAAAAACAGGAAGTTACGCAATCATAGAAGAAGGGCGATCATTGTGCTGTTTGCTTCCTGTTCATATTGGCCATGTAGTAACCGTCTTCCTAAAAGCATGGCTACTTCTGATAATCCTATTAGTCGTTTAAACGAGTATGCTACCAGACATGGACTTAAAGTTACTGATCAGTACGACCAAGATGGTCCCGCTCATAACCGTACTTTTATATGTATCATGAAAATGGGAGAACACACAGGAAACGGAAATGGGAAGACAAAGAAAGAAGCTAAAGCCAATGCTGCTACTGACTTGTTATCTAGAGTACAAGGGTCTCTAGTATCGAGGGGAAGTGGGTTAGATGAGGGTCAATTTTCAGGTGTACCTCTGTCTGGATTTGGTATATCTTTAGAGCCAGTGGGTACAACTATACCATTATATGGCGCCACCACCCCTGTTGGACAGAACAATAAAAACAAACTTCAAGAAATGTGTCAAAAGAAAGGATTACCCACACCAAAATATGAAATATTAAGTCAAACTGGCCCCTCCCACCAATTAGAACATACAGTTATAGGGCGTATTTATCAGATAGGTAATACTGGAGTTATTGCTCAGCAAACCAGTACTGCTAAGACAGTTAAAGCTGCAGAAATGGATGCAGCTGGAAAACTTATAGAAGATTTGGAATGTCTTGTAAAAACAACTGGCTTTGGAATGCCATTTCCTGCTCTTGAAATATCAGAAGATGAAACAGATGGCAGCAGCTCACTCAAACAAACATCTATTCAAACCTCCAAAACCATACCTGTTGGATCCACTAGTCCTGGTGCTCCAAACATTAAGGGACAATTGCAAGAACTCTGTCAACAGAACTTACTTCTAATACCTATATATAAAACTATCGGTGTAAAAGGTCAGTCACACAATCGTGAATTTACAATTAAATGCACAGTACAGGATAGGAATGGTGACATTTTAGAAGAGACATATGGCAATGGAAAATCTAAACGAACAGCTGAAGTCGATGCAGCTACTAAATTATATAATAAATTAAAACCTCTCATTGATAGTCTGCCATCTGGTGGAGTCATGCCACGTAATCCACATAGACCTATGAAACCAGAGTCTACCCAGTTAGAAGAAGATCCACTTAACCTAGATGAACTAGTCGCTCTTGTATTATCTAAAGATTGTAATGTACCAGAATATCTTCTGAAGAAGTCTGAACCAGCTGACGAAAAAGATCCGTCGACATCTAAATATCTCTGTTTAGCATACACAAAGCATCAAAATCCTGACTCTAAGCAATGTCGATATGATATCAAAGAACGACCTCTTGTAGGACATGGTACAGGCTATACAGAGTCTGATGCTAAATGTGAAGCTGTAATGAATTTGTTACATACAATAAATGCACTGGGTCTATGAGAATGAAGACACTATGACCATTATAATGTACCTCCTTGTTGTAATTAACAAAATGGATTATTCAAACTACTTTGTATTAATAAGTTGTATAAACGTTTTCATTTTGTCAAACTGGCACTAACGATAACACATTAACTATTATATAATGTGTAGAGTGTAATGTAAATCTAGAGCTTTCTATAATCAGTGATATATGAAGTATAAAATCATAATTATTGTAAATGTTTATGATTCTTTCTTGTACCTTTCTTCAATGGGATCACCTCAAATACAACACTTATTACTGATATGTAGATCACAGTAGCTTCCATCATTCTCTGCATATCAGCACTGTACTTCTCAACGCAATCAGTTTTGTCAACATATTTCTCGTCAGGTGAATCTTCTGATAACTTTTCTTCTACTAATGTTAGTACCGGACCCAGTTGTACACCAAGAGACTGTGACACTGATAGTGCTTTTGATTTAGCTAGTGTTACTGCAGTTTTGAATGCTGCCTCTCTAAAATAAAATAGCTTATAAATTTTTAGTTTATTAGTCATAATGCATTAAATATCTTAATTATATGTACATATATTACATGTGGACTATAAGAGTTTACATGTAATATATGTACATATATTATGTGTGGATTATAGGAGTTTACATGTAATATATGTACATATATTACATGTAGATTATAAGAGTATACATGTACATGTACATGTAATATAATTGTGAATTGCTAAAGAACTAGAGGATATCAGAATTGAGATAATATGTAACATGCACATTATATTCAGAGTAATGGTACCGACAAACAGGAGGTATATGTACATGTATATGTATTTTAATGTCATTTCAAACTACAATATCAATGTACCTCATATCAGCTTTGTGCTTTGGACTATGTCGACAATCTATGTGGCTACATTTAACAGAACTATCCATCTTTTCCAAAAGGACATTTCTAACTTGTATACATTTCTTGATATCTCCTCCTTCAATAATAATAATACATTTATATTGGTTTGATTCATCATCTCGTGTTATCTCTTGAAATATTTGGATATTGTTATCTCGGTATCCATGGTTACGTAATACTTGTAATACGTAATCTGATCTTCTTTTAACACTAGATTGTGCTTCGTCTAATTTTTCTTTTATGCTGGTAATAGTGATGGTGAGGGTGAATATGTCTGGAGGACACTGCACTTCTCCTTCTGCATGCACTGATATTGTTCTGTGTGAAGCTGACAAAGGGGGAGGGACTATGGGTGTGGTTTCACTTTTTAAGCCGGTATTGTAATTAACCATAGAACAGTCTCTGTTACCGCTTTCCATACTAAAAACAGATAATTCTTAATTACATTATATCATAAAGAGAAGATTTTTAAACTTACTTTCTCTCACTTCTTTCTAATTAATGCCCACAACAGAGTGGTTGCCATAGCAACTACTATGCAAAGTTGCCTGGAGGTTTGCTGCAGGCAATACTCGTATTCATCTTTGCAGATCAGAATCAAAGATGGACGAACGACATTGGTGGTTTGCTGGTAAACTACAAGAGACGTTTCATTTCAGTGGCTATGACAATCCCTCAGTGTTGGAAGATTTTCTCTCTGATTTCGAAGTAGCTGATTTGATCACTAAGTTTCTGGCACCAGGAGAGCCTAGGAAACTCTTCTTTTATTGTGAGGAGATTGAAGATGAAGAGAATAGAGCATCAAGTGCTATTAATCGGCAGATAAAAGTAACCTCTCATATTGCAAGAGATCTACCATTGTTACGAAATGAAGGTGTCTGTCTTTACATATTAAAGAAGGATCCATTGAAAGAGGTTGATGTTACTCAAATTGATAAAGATCTCTACTGTGGAGAAATACAACATTCAGTACTTGCTAGTCTCTCGTCTCTGTTATCAGATGCTTACATTCCTATTCTGCATGGACATGAGGATTGGGGATTATGTTCGAAAGAAAATGTTTCTTCCTTCTTGCAGACGTTTGATAAACTTACAGTTGTGATACAAGACTTGGCCGTCCAGTCTTTGTGCCAGAAAGCTGTCCTATTGCAACCTTCTCCAATGCTCAAAGGAGCTTTGCTTCACATACTATCTCAGCCTGGTTCTGGAGTTGTTAAATTGAATTTAGGGAATGAAATTGTGTCTGAATGTGAGTCTTTGCTGAGCGATTGGATTGCATCTATTGAAGGATTGTTAATTGATGCTACTGATGAGAGGTCTGTTTACTTTATATCTCATCAATCACATTTCTCTTTGTCCTCCATTGCAATAATCTGTCACTCATTTATCTCTAGCTCAATTCCTTTGTCTTCTTCCTTCTTCCCTCTATCTTTGTGTCTATCTATTTTCTATTTGTTCATTATTTTGTCTTACATTCTCAGGCTAGAAGATCCCATTGGTTTTCCTCGTGCAGAGAGACAAAAATGGGAGAGAAGGCAGACACACCTCTGTTCTGTTATAGAACAGTTAAAATGGAGGGAAAGTACAGCAGTTATTGCTACATTAGCAGCTGTTAAATCTAAGACCATCAAAAAATGGAGAGTAATCGATACCCAGTATGTTAATATCCTTACAATATATCTCTATGATAAAAATAACTCTATAATAAATGATACATCTTTATAACAACAGTGTTTAATTAACTATGAGACCCTGTAGATCATCATTAGTGTACATGTAATTATAAATATCACATGTATACATATTCCTAAAACTGAATATAATACAAACTAGTACTGACTCCATATGGGGCTATTACAGAAGCCCAGTAGGACAACCGACCTTCAGGCATGGCCTAACGGGACAGTCTGAACCTAAGACCACATATTTTAACATTAAATTTTTATGTTTTATGAAATAGGGATCAATATTAAAATATGTTGATCATGTGACTGTCTCTCTGGTCTTCCATACCATATATTAACCTCTCCTCTCTAGGTTAACTGAAGCGTTCAATGGTTGTAAGGACAAAGTGTGGTACCTCTCGGCACTACAACCACACTTTGAAGCGATTCAGGTAGCTAGTCATCCTGCTATGATACTTACTGATGTTCTCCCTGGCATTGCAACTAGTATTAAACAAATGGAGGGAATATCACGTTTGTTTGCTCAGACAGGCTACATTGCTGTAGTCTTTAGAAAGGTAAACACCATTACAGTGACATAGGACAGCTACAATGCACTATTAGAATGCTTTACATAAATACTTACCACAGTGACCTAAGATAGCTACCATTAGTACTCTTTAAGTAGTATTAATTTATAAATTTATTTTGCAGATCGCTAATCTCCTTACAAGCAAATGTCAACAGTTATTAAAATCTACTTCAGAAGACTCCGACAACAATTTATGGAGTCAAATCTTTAAACCGAACACTTCTAACAATCTCAATTTACTATCAACAACTTTGCAAGAAGTTATGCAACTAAATTCTGCCTATCGTGATCTAGTATACCAAAGTAAAGACTCTCTGTTATTTCAACAAGGGTTCTCAAATGCGGCAAGGCGTGTCAGCCAAAAATCAAATACTAAAAGGTCTAGCATTGGCAGTGGTAGTACTTTACAACCTGTAAGTACTAACTCCGTACAAGGTTCTATACCTCATATGGAGTCGGGTCTCTCACTCAATAATATAGTTGATATTGTAGAACCGTTAGTTGCTTTGTCATCTCGAGCTGACAATGTATCTGAGATTATTAAGATAATGCAGAAATTGTCCCTTTTGTGTCCGGAACTAACCGGTCTACCTCGTTTAACTGGTTTATGGAGGATACCTGAAGACGAGGGAGATGGATTACAAAAGAAGGAGGAAGAGATGGCTGATAAACCAATTTCTAAATCAGTAGCTTATTCTGAAAGTACTTACGATAGTGTTGCCGTTATGATATGCAGATACCTCACTGCTATGCATAATTGTCTTCAGTCTGGATGTCCTACTGGTTCAAGTCAAGTGTTTGCTACTCACGGAAAAGAGAGGGACTCATTTAAACCAGTTTATGAGGAATATTGTCACCTTGTAACACAATTACAAGATAATATTTGTAGATATTTACTGGTGAGTTAAATAGTGTTTACTAGTTAATAATCCTTTACACCATGCTTTCTCTTTCTCTTCTCTTTTCAGACTTTGTTTCCTCAAGTGAAAGAGTCAAAGAGAGGACTGGACATAATGGGAAAGTAATAAACTAATGTAGTAATTTAACAAGATACTTATGTGTGTGTGTGTGTGTGTGTGTGTGTTTGTGTGTGTGTGTGTGTGTGTCTATGTGTCTGTGTGTGTATGTGTCTGTCTGTGTGTCTGTGTGTCTGTCTGTGTGTATACATATATATATATATATATATATATGTATATATATATATATACATATATATATATATATATATTGTGTTTATAAGTGGATTACTTTCCATTACTGACAACAACTATAGTTGTAATATACCTGTTCACTTTTTAGGTTTGAGTCTATCTCATTTTGGCCGTCAATACAAAGTACTCTACATCGTTGTGCAGTAATGGCATTTAAAAGATATTCGATTGAACTTGAACAACTTCAACAAACCTATGAAAGTCAAAAGGTTTAAATTCTATATCATAATAAATTATTATTGACTTTAATAATAGAGTTATCCTCCTCTTCCCCGAGGACGTTCGCCAATAGTTGGAGCTATAGAGTGGGCCAGAAATTTGTTGAAGAGAGTTGAAGGTCCAATGAATGTATTTAGAGAGGATGAAATGCTCATGAAAACACCTGTTAGTAATAAAATATATACCAGTATTAAGTTCATTTGTCTATGACTACATCCACTATTAACAGACCTACTCATTCACCTGCCCATTCATTCGTTTAATTATTCATTTATTCCCTCGTCTCTTTCTCTTTCAATTGACAGGAATCACATCATGTCTGTACATTACACAATCGTCTTGCGACAGCATTAATTCAATATGAAACTGTTTTATTGAAGCAGTTGAAAGAAAGAATAGAGAAGACATTAGCTGTTAGTATTACAGCACCTCTCTTGAGATTACAAGATGAAAAAGGAGGAAAGACGAGAATTGTTGTCAACTCTGATACAGGGTAAGATGAATAGATCTATGGATGAATGGATGAATGGATGAATGGATGGATAGTCAAATGAACTAATGAATGAATGGATGGATGTACAAACATACAGACAAACAGACAATTGTATGGATGAATACCGAAAAGACAGATAAGTTGATAGAAAGTCTGCCTTTCTATTTCTCTCAGGTTATTGCAAATGTTAGATGAAGCTAGAGCAATGAGACAACTCAAACTAACTTTTCCAGTTACTTCTAGTTCTTTATTAAATCAAGAACTAAGAATAAAGGAGTTCAATCAACAACTACAATATCGAGTGGATCAGCTCTTATCTGCTATACAAAAGATTGATCAAAGAGTGTCTCCTTTGTTTGAAGGTCTAATTGATACTGTTATTAGGTTAGTAGTGAATCATGCTAAGATTATATAGATCTATTGATGCTTGCATTAAAGCTGATTGCATTACATGAATTTGCGTTAAGATAGCATTAAGGATAATGTAAATCTATTTTAAATACTGCATAAAACTTGTGTTAAAATTGCATTAACTTTGTATTAACATTCATAGATTCTATCTACCTGGATGGACTACGCTAACTTGGAGTACACTTAACATCGATCCATACCTCCATCAAGTGGATACCTCTACTAATATACTGCACACTACAATAGACAAATGTCACAACATACTTAACACAAGAGTCTACCCTGTTCTTGAAAGTATTGATCAATTGTCTCTGATAGACACAGATCTGGCTAACAGTAAAATATGGGTAAATTTAATCACAAGTTCACAACATTATGATGATATTCTCTCTCTCTCTCTCTCTCTCTCTCTCTCTCTCTCTCTCTCTCTCTCTCTCTCTCTCTCTCTCTCTCTCTCTCTCTCTCTCTCTCTCTCTCTCTCTCTCTCTCTCTCTCTCTCTCTCTCTCTCTCTCTCTCTCTCTCTCTCTCTCTCTCTCTCTCTCTCTCTCTCTCTCTCTCTCTCCCTCCTCACAGACTCCACAGGATTTCTCAGAGGCAATGCAAAATTTTATTGATGATCAAAAAGATGTTGTCATCTACAAGGCTACTCAAATTAGGACTGCTCTTCAAGAGATTGTAGTACTAGTTGAAGAGACACACGACCAACTGCTACAAACACTACAAGATCACAGCAATACAATGAGCAAAAGTAAAGACTTTGTAAAACTACCAACACTAATGACCACAAAGAAAAGTAAAAGGAAACCAGTTATTAAAACAAGTCGTAAAGCAGACAAACTGGTTTTACAAGATACTCCTGTTAAGCAACCTACAAGTTCCTTCTCTACTAACGTCATTCATAAAGTTTTACAAGAGTTTTCAAATCTCATACGAGAGGCCGTTGGTTCTCTTGTCATTAAATCTCTCACAGTCCTACATGACGCTATCTGTCAATTACCTACTACTATCCAAGAAGAACCGAAGGAACCAGTTGAATCAAGAATTGGTTTGCTAGTCATGATTAATTTCTCTATCCCTTCAATCTTATTGGTACCCAATGTGGTCGATGTCTTTGATATTGTCAATGAATTGATACTATCTCTAGCTGATTTGTTGCCTAGGTTACAGCCGTGGGGTGTCAGCGGAGATGATGATGAAGAAGATATGGAAAAGGTCGTTGATAAGGTTTATGAGATGAGGACCTCTTTGAAGACTTACTTTGAAAGTATGTTATTTCTGAAAGGAGAGGTACTTGTACATATACAAGTACAATGTGGTGTTATACATTGTTAAGTTGTTAGACAGTAGTTTTAAAGTGAGAAACTTTTAGAGTGAGAGAAGGAACCATTGATTGTTTCATCAAGCAATGTTCAATCAGTAGATTGCACCTTTTACTCTCAATGGTAGAGCTGGTTCCACAAAGCTAATGACGGTCTCCACTTGTCTTTAGTAACAATGTTATATTAACTTTGTCTTTGTCTTTGTTTTAGGTCTCAATCCACAAGTGTCTCAATATATTAGCACTCTCAAGTCGTTTGATCATCTCTGGCAGAAAGATCTACATGTTAGTCACACAATGTTTCAACAGACTAGTCCTACATCACAACAATGGAGAGATGAAATAATGGAACTAGTTAGAATTGAGAATGAGGTAAGATTATATAGTTTATAGGAAAAAAGAACTCATAACCATTCAATGATAACTTGAGTGTCAATTCTTAAACCTCCTATACTCACTCAGACTTAACCTATGATTGTACGTACAAATACATTGTATATATGTATAGATAGCCATTCGCATATTCACAAGTTCAAAGCTCAACTCTTGTTTCTTAAACCTCCAACATTCAGACTTAACTCTGATTGTACTTACAAGTACATTTAAATTACAAGTTCTTTACTTCTCTTATTTCAGATTATATCTTTACCTGGTACTTTAAGACTTGGCCCTCTACAGCTAATCACCACTCCATTGAAATCCACTCTGCAAGCATTGGCCTCAAACTGGAGAAGTCAATACTCCACTTACTTGCACGAGAGAGCAAAAGTAGCTCTAGACTCACTTGTACAACAGAGGGAAGCAATGATACAAATATTGACTTCTGAAGTTGTTGTGGGAGATCTCTCATTTTTGAGAGAAGTTCTTGAGTTGTTGGAGCAGATAGATGAATTACATCTCACAATAGATGAGAAGTATTCAGCTGTAGAGGAGATGTATGGACAACTAAGGTAATACAGATAGATCAATAGATAAATGAATGAATACACGAATGGATGGATGGATGGACTAATGGATGGATGACCAGATGTAATATTATCCATTCATCCATCAATCTAAGTCCATTTATTCATTTGTCTGTCCATTCACTCATTCATCCATCCATTTATTTATTTATCCATCCATCCATGCACAGGGAGTTTCAGTTAGTATTACCAAGGCATGAGACAGAGGAGGTAGACAGTCTACGTATCCAATGGGATCGTTTAATTACAACTACTAAGAAGGTACATTGATCTATAATAATATATAGATAATCTATCATTAATATATACATCATATAGCTGTAGTAATACAGTGCATAACAAGTTCATTTAAAGAGCAGTTCAATGTTATTTAGTATAAATAATATGTACATTGTATCCTTTTATATACCCACTATTCATATTATATACCTGTACAAGTTACCTCATAATTAATACTTCATTTAGTAAATGTACTACCTTTTATTTCTTTAGGTTCATGATGAGTTACTAGTCCACCAAAGACTAACACACGAACAAGAGACGATTAAACAAGTCAAAGAATTTGTTGTGCATACTATTCAGTTTCGTAATGAGTTTGATACCGAGGGACCTTTAGTTCCTGGACTGACTCCAAATGAGGCAGTATCAAGAGTTGGTAAGATAATATAGACTAGTTTGTATTTGTCTTGACTTTATATTATTAAAGGATATTTCTTGGAGCAATGTGAGGAGCTTCAAAGTCAACGAGATTTGCTAGACGGAGTACAAAAACTGCTCAATATTCCTTTTACTCCTTATCCTGAGTTAGAGCACACACAAGAGGTAATTAATAAAAGATATACATAAATCAATAACTTCTCCCTCTCCCTCTCTCTCTCTCTCTCCCCCCCCCCTCCCTCTCTCTCTCTCTCTCTCTCTCTCTCTCTCTCTCTCTCTCTCTCTCTCTCTCTCTCTCTCATAGGAATTGTCTTACTTGAGAGCTCTTTACAGCAACTATCAAGACTACATATCATTTGATGAGACATTTCAACAAACATTATGGGCTGAAGTAGATCTTGAATCTGCAGTAATGGAGGTTGGCTAATACCCGTCATAATTTTGCCATCATATTTATACACCATGTTCATTCAGGTGGAGAAGTTTTGGGAAGCCTTTCTTTCTTTACCTCAAGAACAGCAAGACTGGGAGGCCTCTCAGAAATTGAATCATGGCATCAGTAATTACAGAATGATTTTGCCGCTATTTGTTAGACTCCATTCAAAGGTATGGATGGTCTTTCAAAGGGATAGTTGCTTGAAACTTTCATTATCACAAACAGGAGATTAGAAGTCGTCACTGGATTCAGATAATGAATGTATCAGACTGTAATTTTCCCCTAGAGGCAAGATTTTTTAAATTGGAACATCTCCTTGAGGCAGATCTTTTACGGTAAGTCAAAAAGAGACTTACAAATGTGGTTGTTGTTATAATTAACACTGGAACTGTTTCAGGTTTTCTGTTGAGATAAATGGAATTGTAGAGAATGCATTAAAAGAACAAGAATTAGAAACCCAATTCTTTGCTATTGAAGAAGAATGGAGTGAACAGGTACAATTATTATAAATTTACAATATAATGTTAGCTATTAAGTAATGAAGGACATATTAACTTACATTTTTAGAGAGGGAGAAAACGGTGTCTTCATCATAATATTTTTTTCTTTAAAGGTTCTTCAGTTTCAGTTGCACTCATCCACAAACTGTCCACTCCTTTCTCCTTCGCAGTCACTCTCTCTCCTAGAACAACTGGACTCAACGCAGACACAACTGGCAACAATGCTTACATCACGTCACATTCATCCTCTTAGAAACGAAACATCACAATGGGCCGGTAAACTATCATCTATAGCAGAAGTACTCCAATTATGGCTCTCAGTACAAGAGCTGTGGTTAAGTCTACAGCCAGTCTTCAACAACACATTAATAGCAAAGGTACATAACATATGAAATATATACACAATCACCTTGTCTAAATGTTTGCTTAACGTTTTTTTTTTGATGACATTATACTTGTATTGTTTATAGGACTTTCCTGAGGAATCTGTAACATTTAGTAATATTACTAATGTCTGGATTGATATAATGGATCAAACAGCTTCTGTTAAGAACTGCATTCAAGTAAGAACTCCTCTCAACTTGCTTGTCCATCAAGTCTATCTACCTGTCCTTATAATTGTCTGTCTGTTTGTGGACTTGTTTGTTTGTATACTTGTTTACTTGTTTTTGTGTACTTGTTATGTTTGTTTGTTTGTCTTTGTCTCTCTTTTTCTGTCAAATATGTCCCAATTATATCTTTCTTTTTTTAATAATAGTGCTGTTTGTCTAGTGAAGATCCTATACAACCAACACTTCTAAAACTAAATACTGATTTAGAACAGTGTAAAATGTCACTGTCTTCATATTTATCAACTAAAAGACAGACATTTCCAAGACTTTATTTTATACCAGATGATGCTCTGTTAACTCTTATGAGTAACTCCCTATCATCAACACTAATTAAACCTTATCTTGGGTAAGTACCAACAACTAGTCCATATACATTATACAGTCTCATTCCCAAATGTCCAAGTGTCTGAGAATGGGACTGCATTAGTAACGATAGCTACAAAGTAACATAAGTACTTTCGTCACCATTGATCTTATCTTGGATAAGTATTCAGTACTTGTGGTACATATAGTCTCATTCTCAAACAGTCTGGGAATGAGACTAACAATGAGTTGTTATTTACATGTACTCACTCATTCTCGAGTATTTCACATGAGAATGAGACTGTGTTGGTAAAGAAAGCATGTACAGTATATTGAAGTATCTAATAATAATAATTATACATTGTCTGATTATATTAATTGAATTACCTCTTGTTATATATAAAGGAGTTTATTTGGAGGTGTAGCAAATCTCTGTACCAATCCTGACTCACCACTGAATATAACAAGTGCAATATCTATTGAAGGAGAAGAACTACCATTAGCACAAACTGTAAGTGAGTAAGGTATAACAAAGTTATACTAAAAAGAGTCTAGTAATAACTTACTTCTTCCTCTATAAGCATATATTAAACTTGATAGTTGTATAGTCTAATGCATTAGACTCAGTACAGACAGTCTGGGAATGAAATGTAGCTGTAAGGATGATAGTCTCATCCCTAGACTACTGTATCCCATGATGAAATGTAGCTGTAAGGATGATAGTCTCATCCCTAGACTGCCATATTCCATGGTTAAATGTAGCTGTAAAGCGTGATAGTCTCATCCCCAGACTGCCATATCCCACGGTGAAATGTAGCTGTAAGGTATGACAGTCTGGGGATGAGACTATATTATAGACTTGTTGGAAATATTATAATAATCATCATTGTCTCATATATAAGGTACTTATGACTGCTAATGTTGAAGACTGGCTTATATCCTTACTCTCATCTATTCGATCTACTATTCAACAATGTCTCCTTCAAGCTATGGACAATGATTTGCCATCTTTGGAAGAGTTAGTGCTATATCAACTAACACAAGTAGCATGTGTTAGTCTCCACCATCAATGGACTAAAGATTGTGAACAGGTTAGATACATTTTGTAGTTCACTAGAATAGAGTTTACTAATGGTAGCTATTCTAGGTCATTATGGTAAGTACTGATGTTTACTAGTCTAGAGATTACTAATGGTAGCTATCCTAGGTCACTGTTATTATCCAAGTTACTGATATTCATTATATTTTCATTATTATAGGGTCTAGCTAGTTGTCGTTATGACAGACGTGCTATACCAGGTGTTAGAACTAAATTCAATAACTCTGTCGTCAATAAACTGAGCACATTACTTATGAGACAATCATGGAGACATTCAGATAAAGCAGTCACTTACTTACATCATACAAGACTGGAATGTCTTATTGTGGTATGTAGTAAGAGATGATAAAGTAATCTCTCTATAATGGACAATTTAAAACTATATTTATATGTATACATGCTCAGTGAAGAGGTGTCCTTAAACTGAAGTTAAACATAGTCAGTGTTGTATTATAATGCATGTCCTATGTGATAGTTTTAATTTCATAATGTTTTATTAAGAGACTTCCACTAACCTCTTATATCATTGTTGTTATATAGTTGTCTCTATGGTTACGTGACTTAACTGATGATCTGTGTCAGAGAAAAATGAGAGATGCAGCTGACTTTGAATGGATACGTTTTCCGCGACTATCCCTTCATGTTTCTGGTGAGTAAATAAAGTTATAAAAATATGGAGAGCATCTACAGACTAAGTGTTAGTATTAAGTACACAGATGTACTGGAGACTTGTTTGTTAGTGTATATTACTTACAATACAGTAAGATCTCTCTATAATGGACACTTTAGGACATTTGACACCATCCTCAGTGTAGAGATGTCTTCAATATAGAGGTTGTATAATACACTAAAGTATTAGTATAGGACTAGAACGAGTATCCTCAATATAGAGGTTGTATAATACACTAAAATATTAGTATGGGACTAGAACAAGTGTCCTCAATATAGAGGTTGTGTAATACACTAAAGTATTAGTATGGGACTAGAACAAGTGTCCTCAATATAGAGGTTGTATAATACACTAAAGTATTAGTATGGGACTAGAACAAGTGTCCTCAATATAGAGGTTGTATAATACACTAAAGTATTAGTATGGGACTAAAACAAGTGTCCTTATTATTAATTCAGAGCGTCATTTTCTAAGAGTTACATATACTTTTTGTAACTACAGGAGAAGGAGATCAAGAATTAAAATTACATTGTCTTGATGTGGAATTACCTTATCATAATGAGTTTCTTGGTTGTCAAAAACTTCCTGTGTTCTCACCAAAAACAGATGCATATATTGTCTCACTCACACAAGTAAACTTAACACACACACACACTACAACATATATATGATACATCAACTAACTAATGAGTAAGTATGAACTTAATATTAATTATACTGTGTATATATTGTGTATTAAGAAGTCTATACTACATTTGTAGTCATTGAGAGATAATCTTGGAAGTTGTGTTGTACTCCCATCAGGAGGAAATAAAACTGAAATAATCAAAGTAAGTTCTACATAGTTAATTCTATAAGAATGAGAGTCATCTGTCCCTATTCTTCTCTCTCTCTCTCTCTCTCTCTCTCTCTCTCTCTCTCTCTCTCTCTCTCTCTCTCTCTCTCTCTCTCTCTCTCTCTCTCTCTCTCTCTCTCTCTCTCTCTCTAGGGATTTGCCTTTCTTATAGGACAGTGTACTCCTACTCTTTACTGTTCATCTCTTACAGAAACTGCTGCTATAGCACGACTATTAACAGGAATAGCACAAGTAAAAAATAGCTCCACAATAACAGATATTACTCCACACTACTACCATATCTTACACTCATTAATGCAGACATTGTTGTCATAGTTATAAATGTGTGTTATATTACAGGATGGTTCGTGGGGTTGTCTATGTGATGCTCACCTCATACAAAGAGAAGGACTATCTTTGTTGTCAGCCATATTGAGTACATTGTCTAATGCATTAAGATCACATCAAATGATCACAACTTTAAACAATGGCCTAGAGGTAAAGAAAAGAGATACATTTACTGATTTTTATTTCTGTATACTTTGCTTTCTCCCTTCCTCTTTTTTCCTCATTCCTTCTCTCTCCTTAATTCTTTCCTTCTCTTCTTGACTCCCTAGATACATGTTCAACCAAATATGGCTGTCTTTCTCACTCACTCTACTAACTGGTCCCTCCCAACCATTTTTACTCCACACTTCCGTTCCTTCTCTTTACCGTCACATGACAGTCATCTGACATTAAGAACTCATTGTCTAGCGCTAGGGTTCAAAGGGTCAAAAACTCTCACACATCGAATAGAGACAGTGTTCTCTCTCATTAATGATCAGTTGTAAGTACTAACAAAGATTGTAAGAAAAAGTCAGATAACTATGGTCTATAGTGGACTGTTTTGAGATATTATAACAGTATTGTTAATGCCCTCATTATACTGCTAAAATAATTTAAGATTAGAATTAGCATGAGTACCTTGTACCTATATGTATGATGACAAAGTGTTTTTATAAGTCTCTCGTTAACTCCCTATATTCAGGACACTTTCCAATAATCCTTGTTGATATTAACTGTACAGTTAAAAATATATAACATGATTTTAACTTACTAAGTCAAATATATTTATTTCATGACTTATACATTGTAGGTCTACCAGTTCTCAATATCCTCGTGTTAGTGTTCCAGTGATGTGTCTTGCTTTAGAAGTGGCTGCTAAAAGATCAAGACGTTCAATGACAACACCATCACATACAATACCATCATTAAATACAATATCAAAATTGGACGTCCCTAAAACATCTCCAGGTAAAATTGAAATGAAATTTTATTGTCTGTCTGTCCATCTGTCTACCTTCTGTCCATTCCATTATCTGTATGCTATTGCTCTATCAATACATTCATCTGTTAGACTATACTAATATTCAAAATATTCCTTAAAAGTATTGAGCACAAATATTTCTATATACAGCTCGATCTCCTGCTAAACAAACAGGTAATACTTTAAACCAACAGTCACAACAGCCACTACCAGCAGCTGTTATCAGAGAACATACTTTAATAGCAGAGACTTTAGCCGTATTGTTAGGAGCTCAATTTAATAATGAGGTTAGTTTTAAAGCCTACCTGATAAGTAGTTTAAAATAATCAATACAATAATATATTTGAGCAATTATTTTAATAATTAATGTAAGAGTAATTAAAAGAATAAATTCTTTTATTTAGGAGTTACCAGTCTTTCAAGCCATTCTCAAAGACACATTTCAAGATTGTCCAGATATTGATTTGAGGATAGGATCACCTGATTCTAATCTACAATTGTCTAGTTTTCTACAATCAACGTCATGTTTGAAGAGTCAATTGTCACTATTAGAAGAACATGCAAGGAGTAATGGACTCACTCCAACTAAAACATGGTTGGGAAAAACTGAACAGCTGTATCTACTGAGTAAAACCAATCATGGTAAGTATATAACTAAACATTTCTAACAAGAATAATTTGATATAAATAGACCAGGGATGGATAGATATATGAAAGGACAAATAGATACTTGGATGGATGGATGGATGGATGGATGGATGGATGGATGGATCAATGGATGAATGGATGGATTGATAGATGGATAGATCAATGTATGAATGGATGGATGGATGGGTGGATGGATAGATCAATGTATGAATAGATGGATGGATGGATGGATGGATGGATGGATGGATAGATCAATGGATGAATGAATGGATGGATGGATGGATGGATAGATCAATGGATGAATAGATGGATGGATGGATAGATCGATAGATCAATGGATGGATGGATGGATGGATGGATAGAAGGCTACTTCCTATGGAATAGATGAACTAACTTACTTCAACTTTTTTCAGCTATAATTCTATCTGGGAGTGAAGCATCTGGAAAAACAAGTGCTTTAAGGACTGTTGTTTCAGCTTTAAACTCTAAAGATGGCGACACAGACATGAAAACAGTCAGATTACAAAAGATATATCCATGTCTTTTCACGGATCAATCTGAAGTATTTGGTAGTGTTGACAACAATGGAAGTTGGAGAGACGGTATCTTCACTGGTTTACTGAGAAAGACGATAAAGGTAACTGATAGAGACAATTGTGAAGTAATTGACAATAAAAGGTTACTAATTAAGATAAATTTACTTTGGATTGAAATTTTAAATGATTTTAGTAACATAATCAATAAATTAATTTAGTAAAACACACTGCAATAAATTGTGCTATATATAGAAAGAAATTAGATTGAGGATTTGTCATACTTACATCTACTGTTTTATATCTACTGATATAGTCTAGTTGTGATCACTTCCTTAGGCAACACAGACAACAATATGGATATGTTTTGATGGACCACTTCTAAACTATTGGTACGAATATCTTGGTGAAATAACTACATCAGCTAAAGTTAGTATCAGACATATTACCAGTACCAGTACGAACTTACATTAACTCTTTATTACATGTAAAGATACATTTAATTCATGTATTGTAGTGTATGAGTTTGGCTGATGGAGAACACCTTCGGATAAATACAGATACTGTTAAACTGGTTTTTGAAACAGGTTATCTAGTCAATGCTTCGCCTGCTGCTCTGACTTATTGTGTAAGTATTAAATAGTACAATAATAACAAGTAATGAGAAGTAATGACTGTACTGGTATTTGTGATGACAATAATATACTTACACACATTTCCTTCTTCATGACAGAGTGTGGTGTATTTTGATTCTTATGTTTTGGGTTGGCGGACATTGGCAAGCTCATGGTTGAAGACAAGAAGAAAAAATGAAGGATCAGTACGTAGTGCTGATAATAATAATTATTATAATAATGATTGCCTTTGTTTAATACAGTGTCTACAAAAGTTATTTGAATCTGCTGTTGATCAAGTCTCTCAATTTGTTCTTTATAAATTAGAGTATGTAATGGATGGATAGATATATGCATAGATGGACAGACAAATGAATGAATGGACAGATAGAGAATTAAATGAATGAATGGATAGATAAATAGTTAAATAGATGGATGATTAATAGGATGGACAGATGATGGATGAATAAAGAGGTGGACAGATGGAGTACCAGTACTATACTTTCTTTACTTCCTTAGATATAGAGAGACTGAGAATGAAGTGAGTTTATTCAAGACATGTCTGGCTTATCTTGGTTCTCTACTTAATGTAAGTTAACATTACAATACAGTAATATAAATATAATACATTATTATATTACAATAAATTAATATAATATATAATACATATTATATTACAATAAAGTAATATAATATATAATACATATTATATTACAATAAAGTAATATAATATATAATACATATTATATTACCATAAAACAATATAATATAATGATATAGTACATAATACATTATTATATTACAATACAGTATACATTTATCTAAATAATACTACAATATTACATTAACACACTATATTATATTATATGTGATATGAAGGTATACTCTGTTATAGTCATACACGGAGACTGCTGAGGTATTTAGCGAACTCCATATTGAAAGACTCTTCCTATTTTCTCTTATTTGGAGTTTTGGTGGAGTTTTATTGAAAGAGAAAGAACAAAAAAAGTTCAGTCAACTTCTGAGACAACTAACAAACAGGTACAGTACATGTAAATCTATTACTACAATCACAGTGGTTTAACAAACATTATTATACTCGTATGGTGACCAAAGATGTCTGTAGTGATATCACCAATTATTAGATGTCCACTGAAGAGCAGTACAATAATTTATTGTATAGATTATTATTAGAGCAGTTTATCATATAGTGTTGTATTGTCATGATCTTCACAATCAATTAAGAAGTTAATTTACACTCCAATTGACTGTAGAAGAATCACTTAATTCATCCACAAACTTGTCTTTATACAACTGATCACTTTATAAGTCCTTAACTTTGTCTGTTTCCACTCTTTCTTCCAGTTTACCTGATGACGACACAGAGTATTCAGTTTTTGATTATTATGTCGATGAGTCAGGAGAATGGGATGTTTGGGAGAGCAAGTGAGTAGAACCTTCCATTATCAGATACACTCTATGTATGTGTAGATAGAGATACACCTTGTGTATAAATAGTACAATTACATATATCTATGTTGATATAATGGCATTACCATATCCATGTAATGTACAGTACTCATGTACAATTAATGGTTAATACATGTACCTTATTATAGGGTACCAGAACAAAGATGTCAAGGTGTGGATTTAATGGGAAGAGTCTTTGTGGAAACACCTAGCACTGTAAGATAACCACAATAGCAGTGTATAAATGTATCATGTATTGTGTGTGCATGTATGTGTGTACATGTACATTATTGTAAATGTAGTACTATTGAGTTAATGGTGTATTATGTTCATTTGGGACATTTTCCTAAAGATACGTGTTGAAATGTTACTTGAGTTAGCGCAGGCTTCAAGGAGACATGTTCTTTTGGTTGGACCTCATGCTAGCGGAAAGACAGCTACTCTAAATCACTTTCTCTCAGCTAGAGGTATGTAATAATAAAGAAGATAAAACTAAATTGACTCTTTTCTTTTTAGCTCTACACTTCTCCAAGACAGAGTCAGTCAAACGAGTGATACTTAATGGCTATACACAATCAAGTGATCTGCATTACTTTATGCAAATCCATCTTCATCACAGACAAGGTATGATATAATATGTAACCATATAATGTACATGTACATGTATATTGTAGGTTATACATATGGACCTAATGACAATCGTTGCCTTCATCTTTTACTGGAAGACCTTCATTTACCTCAGAAGACCACGTCAGTCCCAATAACTCCATTTGAGGTATTTATATGAATTATTAAATACTTGATGAATATTAATGTATCATCATTTATCTAATATATATGTATGTAAGTGTGTTGGGACTAGTGTGATTCTCTCTCTCTCTCTCTCTCTCTCTCTCTCTCTCTCTCTCCAGTACTTGCGTCAAATAATTGATAGTCAAAAAATATATAATCTTACAAAAACCAACCAGTGTATAACAATTGAAGACTTGTTATTATTTGGTACAATATCCAGTTATCAAGGAACATCAATGATAGATCCTCGATTGAAGGTACTACATGTGATATCAATTACTAACTAACTCATTTTCAATACACACTATAGAGACATTTCACAGTAATACCTGTCAATCCATTACTAGAAGATGATTTGAAGGCTATTGTTCCATTAGCACTCCAGGTACAAATGTTCATAATATAATATTATTATACCGTATACCGGGATTTATTAGCGACGATAAAATTTGGCGGAATTGTAAAATTTTATAATTGGCGAGATTAAATTTGACGAATTTAGCACATGTCTTGTTACCACACCCACTTTAGCCATCCAGCCACAATGTTTCACGTGTACAAATAAAGATTGTGGGCATGGCAACTACGCGAAAAATTTTGACGGTTATTTATTTGGCGATTTTTTGAAATTCACCAATTCGCCAAATTTTATCGGCCGCCAATAAATCCCGGTATACAGTATATGAAACAATTAACAGAGAATTTTTTGTTATTATAGACGTATCAATCAGACATTATATACTAGCTACTGATAATAATAAATCTTACATACTACTGCCTTTGCTTACTTTATAGAACTTCACTAGACTCAGTGAGAGCACACCTCAACAATTATTGAGTTCACTCTCTAAAGCTTCAAGAACATTTTATCAGAAAATCAACTCAACTTTTAAGAAATCAGAGTCACATGGAAGACAACATTACATGTTCTCCATGAACCAATTGGAGACAGCCCTACAGGTGAGTACAGGAATTTGTAACATGACTGACTACATGACCACTACTTGTACATCTGCTATTATTTTTGGTAATTGTAGGGACTTGGATTTTGGCCTGAAGCTTCTAATAATGATCAGTTTGCTGTTCTATGGAAGAGTGAAGTAAGGAGAGCTTTTGGTTCTTCTCTATGTCATGAAGAGGACAAACAGTGGTTAGAGCAAGCTATTACAACTACAGCTCAAGATTGTTTTGAAGGAGTTGATTTTAATTCACTACCAGAGACCTTGTTCTCTGGTATATCACCTCGTGTTGAAAGTAGTTCAACTGATAGTAATACTGGTACTACTCTCAGTGCTATGCCTGAAGTGTCATTACATGCTGTTACAAAATGGGAGAAGATGCAGGAAGCAGTTCAGCATTACATCACAAGATATCATGAAGAGGAGGCCATAACTTCACCTTGGACATTAGAACTAAGTGATGATAACTTACATTTTGTTGTTACTACTCATAGAGCTATCAAACATGCAAGGTTTGTCATTAATAGAGATGAATAACGTAATTCTTTGTGACATCTTTTCTACATTCTCTCTCTTTATTTCCTTCCTTTGTTTGTTATTCTTTCATGTCCCTTCTAACATTTTATAATGTTTTTCCTCACACTCTTAATCTCTGTTTTCTCTCTCATATTTCTCTATTATCCTTTCTGTTCTGCAGGGGTAATTGTATCCTTGTTGGCTCTCTTGGACAACCAATCTATAATTTAGCACAGTTATCACTCTACATTGCTGGATATAGTATATTCTTTTTAAAGGATGTACAAGACATTGATATAAAGTTACGAGATATGATGAGATCTTTGTTTAGATTAGCAGGATTAGAAGGAAAGCAGGTTGCAATTATATTACAAGTGAGTCAACAAAACTGTCTATTTATTTGGTTGTCATCCATCCATCTACTCATCCATCCATCCATCTATTTCTTCATCCATCCATCTATCTCTTCATCCATCCATCCATCTATCTCCTCATCCATCCATCCATCCATCTATCTCCTCATCCATCCATCCATCATTTCATCTATCTCTTCATCCATCCATCCATGCATCTATTTACACATCCATCCATCTATCTCTTTATCCATCCATCCATCTATCTCTTTATTCATCCATCTATCTATCTCTTTATTCATCCATCCACCCATCTATCTCTTTATTCATCCAACCATCTATCTCTTTATTCATCCATCCATCTATCTCTTTATTCATCCATCCATCTATCCATTCATCTATCTATCTTTTTATCCATCCATCCATCTATCTATCCATCCAGCTATCTCTTCATCCATCCATCCATCCATCAGTCCATCTATCCATCTTCTGTCCATTGTTCTTATTATCCATACTCAGAAGAAGCTTGTTTAAATACTGCACAAACATTATATAATATTATTCTTGTTATTAGGAACAAAACTTACAAAACTCACAAGTTCTTGGACTACTTAACAGTTTTCTATCATCAAGTGAAATCTCCACTTTATTTACTGTTGATGAAATGGACAGTCTTCTACAAGCTCTGGCACCATGTATAAAACGAGATTTTCCAAGTGAACAAATTGATCCTGAGCAATACTTTTCAGCTCGTATATGTCAGAACTTACGAGTTGTCATGTGTGTAACACCACATTGTGATATACTCAATGATAAAGCACAGTATGTTCAATGGATGGATTATTGGATGGATAGATTGAATGAACTGACAAACTGACAGACAGACTGACAGACTGATCGACAACACAGACTGACAGACAGACAGACGGACGGACGGATAGACTGAGAGACTGATGGACAGCACAGACAGAAAGATGGACGGATGGACAGACAGACAGACTGACAGACAGATAGACAGATGATAATATGCATGCATAAATAAATGAATGAATGAAGGGACAAATGAACAAATTGTTGGACAAATTGATAAACAATGAATTGTAGATATTAAATTCTAAACAATATTTTTGTTTCCTCTATACCAGTTTATATCAAGGTCTCTTACAACAATCACATATTATTTGGATGGAAGAATGGAATACACCAACAATTAGTAGACAAACAACATGGTTCTTAACTGAAGACCCACTTGCTAGCACTATCCCACCAGAACACAGCACCTTATTGACAGAGACTATCACAGCCATTCATTACTATATGCTAGCTAAGAGTGGATACTTAAAACAAGCTGGAACAAAAAACACTGCAGACATACAAAATAATAGAGCTTCAACAGAACATTTCAAGATGACTCAATCATTTTGTTACCTCATGGAGAAAATATCACAGGTGTTAGATCCAAAAGGCATTTGCCTTTCTCTGCCATATGTAGGCCCCTTGACTTTGAGGCACTTTTTAGAGTGTTTTTGTCGACTGTATAGAGAAAAAAATACCAGCATTGAAAAAGAGAGAGTCAATCTGAGGTAAGAGACACAGTTAGTATAGTATACTCACCCTCACTGGTCTATTACCACTGTTCTTTATTATATTATGATACATAAATATATAATTTTTTGCCTGTACACACCTGTAGACAAGCTCTGGCCATTTTACAAGGTATTACTGACTCAGTTCAAGATATGCAATGTACACTGGACAACCTTAAACAGAAACTCAATGAGACTAGTCTTTGCTCAACTGATCTACAGAAACAGGTTATTTCTAAATCATGTGAACTAGAGAGAGTAAAAGCTCTCCTTGGTCAAGGTGGTGCTGTCCTTAGTGCTATGAGAATGGTGTCAGAGCAGAAGAGACTTCTCTCTGAGAACGAGGAAGATGACTATGAGTTGTTGGCTGTGTTTTTTGATCGTTTATCTCGTAAGAGCTCTCGTATTGATGTCTTGATGGAAAGAGCTCAAGAACAACTGAAATTAGCAATGAAAGAGGAAGAAGAGACAAGACAAGCAATGATTAAAACTAAAGAACAAGTAAGTAATGGACACAAAAGGAATTAGAGTTGTTGTTGTTATTATTATTATTATTATTATTATTATTATTATTATTATTATTAGCAGAATTAGTGTGTGAAATAACTGAATGACAGTTAATTTATTAGCACCAGTAATAGTGTATTAAATGAAGTTGTTAAGTTTTCTATATAGACTTTATTGGTCCTATTTAATGTTTTTTCTTTGTAGGCTCGCTACTGGCAGAATAGAATAGATCGTAACACAATTGATCAGATCAAAACATTGCATAATCCTCCAGCTCTTATTGGGACTATAATGGAACTTATGCTAAATCTTTTACAAAAATATGGTGCACCTCTTTCAGGAGATACCTCTTCACTGAATGCCCCAACATATAAAAAGACAACATCAATGTCTTCATCTGTCAATTCTAAAATGGAGAGAGAACACTGGTCACAGCTACAGATAGCCATTGGAGACTCTCAACGGTTCCTGGATCTTTTAAACAACCTAAAATGGGAAGATGGCTTGTCTGATGATGCTGTAGTATTAATAGAATCAAAACTGGCCACATCTAATACTAACAGTACACCATCACTGAAGAGACAGCCATCCACAAGTGATAGTTCTGCTTCAAGCTCTACTGGTTTAATTACTGTAGCAATGGCTAAATATGCTTCTGAGTCCGCTGCCATTATGTGTGCATTTGCTGTAGCTATAGTTAATTACCAATACTCCTTTCAACCACACCTTAATGCACTCAAGAAAGTAGAGAAATTAAAGAAAGATCTAGAAGGTAGCCATCTTGCTTGTACCTACATATATACATGCATACATTAATTCACTCATTATGTTTTTCTTAATGTATCACTTTCTCTTACAGCTTTGCAAAAGGAAATTCCAATTGATTTGAGTTTGCCTCCAACAACTGTTTCTGCTGATTTTCCTGGTGATGAAGAAGAGACAGAAGTTGGAGAAGACGACCTAGTGCAATTAGAGACTGATCTTACTGGTTTACAGAACCAGTTTGACAAGTGTGTTATGGAAAAGCACAGCTTGCAGAAGACTTGTCAAAATTTGGTCACAAAATTGAAACTTGCTCGAAATCTTCTTGAAAGGTAAAGATTATTTGTTTGTGCTGAATTATATCTGACATCATTTTTCAGTTTAAAATCAAGACAAGAAGAATGGAATGAAAGACTAACTGAACTACCTTCTACTGAAACATTACTAGCTAATTGTGTCATATCAGCTGCATTTCTAACCTACTGTGGTCCACTTCAAGCCCAAGCAATGTAAGTACATATTATGTATAAAATCTCTTTGCTTTATAGTAGAAATCAGTTTCTTATCAAATTAGTTGATATGATAATAGTTCAGTGAATACACATGTATTTTTGGTTATTTTTGTTTTTTAAGTCAGTTTTTAATTTAATTGATAGAACAATGAACAGACAGACTTTAATGACCTTTATACAACTGTCTTTGAATTAATTGTGAGAATGTTCCATTCCTCAGGCAAACAGTCTTTAATAATCTACTTGCTCTCTGCTCCTCAAATGGCCTCTCTTCAAATAATACCACACTCAGCAGTCTCTCTAAATTCCTTATATCACCAAATGACTATCATCATCTTTACCTTGAGGGACTACCAATGGATCAACAGACTGTGCTAAAGGCTTGTATTATATCTAATACTCACATTTCTCAATGGCCATTAGTAATAGATCCACTAGAAATGGTTTGTCATTGGCTTAGAGGTAGAAAAGAAACATTGGAGGAAGAGATTGTGATAGTTAAATATCAAGTAAGTTTGAGCCATATATTTTAACATGAACCACTACATGTATAAGGATAGGAAAGGAGGAGGCTAGGGAGGATATAGCCCTTCCAATTTAGATTTTGTTCCTACTCCTATAGCTACATGATATAATACTTTAATGCACAAGTCTGGAGTTATTGTTAGATAGCAGCTATTGAAGTTATCACAACTGTTTGTTATACTGGTATAATTGGTTCTTCCTTCGGGTTTGTTTATTATAGGATCACTCTTTAAAGTCCATTTTCATTCGATGTATGACAGAGAGTAAAACCCTAGTTATTACAGATGTTGATGTCCATTACTTAGCCAGTCACGATGACATGCTCAAGTCTGTTATTGCTAGTAAAAAACAGTTGATGAAGAGTCACTCAACAGTCAAGATTATGGTAAATATATTAGCACACATTAAAGTCTCATTTCCAGTATGAAATTTGGGTATGAAACTAAAATAAATGAATTTATAACAATTATATATATACTGTACCAATTTTGGTTTTTAGAATATAATAATGATGTTAATTTTTTAGGTTGATGTAAAGGAAGTTGACTGTTCCAGTAAATTTAAGTATGTTAATCTACAATACTTAAATGACTTTGCACATATCATTTGTTACTAGACTGATTCTTGTGACTAAAACACGACTAGATCATCTCCCAAGACTTGTCTCATCTCAATGCTCTGTTGTCCTTTTTCATCCTGACTGTTCAGGATTGGAAAGTCGACTTCTGGACGAATTTCTTGAGATTCAGAATCCTAAGACTTTCAGTGAGCGGACAGAGATCAGAAAGGTACTACTCTCTGTTGTTGCTATTCTATTTCCTTTTGAAGAACTTGTGTCATTGAGTGGACTAGTATTGTTAGTTCAATTGTTGTATATCTTTTATATCTGATATAAGTGTAACCTTTATTACATATTTATTTGCAGGAGATCTGTTCACTTATTCTTACTTCAAAATCAGTGGAAAATGAACTATTACTAGCATTAGATGAAGGAAAAGAATTAGAAATAGAAGCAAAGACAGTCAACAAATTACTGACTTTAAATAAGTCTTTGGAATTTGCACAAGAAAGGTACTATAACTCTACTATTATATGATATATATATATATATATATATATATATATATCAATGCTAATATCCTTTGTATAATACTAACTTTGCTTGTTTCTTTTATTGTATATAGTCTCCAGCAATCAAGACAGTCCCTTATAGAGATGAATACCTTTCATTTATCTACTATTACAACTTTAGCTAATAGATCTGCTATTATTATCAACACTGCTTGTTTGATGAAACACATTCAACCACTGTATGACACATCCTTTGACTATGCTCTGTTAGTCTTTAAAGAATATATCAGACAAGCTGGAAGGTAGATAGAAAGTACAATATTTACAAATTAACTGTTAAATATATGTACACATAAGATGTTTGATTACTTTTTTCAAATTATTCTAGTCGTATCCAGGGTGAAGACTCTCTCTCTAAGCTCACAAAGTTTGGACATTCTCATTTTGAAAGAGGTTTCATGGAACTAGATAAACAAATATTTTCCATTTTCTTAGCAATTGAGGTATTAAATTACTTACTATAATATTAGTTTATCTTCTTGTGTTAAGATTGAGTCAAGTCAAGGACAGGCTTCAGTTAAAGAAAGAGAATATCTTCTTTGTTCATCTCCTGGTTCAAAGTTTATTGTCAGAGGACTGTTGAATCAAATACCACATGAGGAAGTCCCTGTCATTAATTTTGGAAAGAAACCATTTGATTGGATGACTGAAATCCAATGGCAGAAATTGTTGGTAAGTCAAGATATTCAAGAGAATTAACATAATATTGTCAATTCTTTGTATATTAACAAATTAATATTTTTATATTTGTTCATTAGATGGTTGCCTCTCACTTTGACTGGATCCATCCAATTCTAGCATCTTTTGGAAGAGATGGTAAAGAAATGTTTTGGAGAACAATCAGTGAAGGAGCTTCACCAGAAACTATTCTAATAGCAGAAGGAATAGGACAAAAGTAAGTTCAAAACTGATATTGTGATTGAATTCTAATGTACAAGAGTCAATTATCAGTGGTTATATATATATCATACATACTATAGGTTAACATTGATGTTATATATATTACATACTATAGGTTAATACTGATGCTATATGTATATTACATACTATAGGCTAACATTGATGTTATATATATATTACATACTATAGGTTAACATTGATGCAACAGTTCCTAATACAATGTGCACTAAGATCAGAAAGAGTCACTCAATTTGCTCTAGTATTTGCTGCTCGTGTGCTTGAACAAAGACCTCTCAGGTATAAAGAGAGGTGGCCATTATTTTCATGTACGTACTTACACTTGTTTTGTTTTTATAGTCCGAGTCATTTTGATTTGCAAGGAGTTTTAAGAGGTCTTCCTTATCAACTGACTCCTTTGTTGATCTATGAAAATGATCCTCATCTCCCTGCAATAAAACTACAACACTTAGCACAGAAATGTCATGTAAGTATATTATTAAGCTAACCAGAGTAATGGAACAGTATAATAATAAATGTATTGAGTTGACATGTTAACATGAAGGTATGTTTATTTAATTCAATCATTTCAGGTTTCTCTGACTGTTCAAAATCTCTCAGGTATTGAAACTAATCACGAGATTGATGTCATATTGAAAACTGTAGAAGACATTAAAAGCAAGGTGATTCATCTCACTAATCATATAACACATATGTTTAAATTGTTCTCTATAAAAATGTAGGAACAGTGGGTCTTATTGACTCATATCAACAGCTCCAACATTAGTCATCTAATGATGTCACTTAATATACTACTCAATAAAGAGGAGAGCAGTGACAGACCTAAAGAAGGAAAAGGACGACTTTGGCTCTCCATTGATATTAGTTCAGTTAAAGAACCTCCATTGATACTAAAGCACTGCTTTAGAATAGTTCTAGATGCACCAATGGTACTAAATGATAATATAACAGTGTATAATAACATAATGACTTTAGAATACAACTAATATAATTCACAACATACTAGTACAATTTGTACTACTTTAATAAAATAAACTAATATATTGCTTGTCTTTCTCTTTTTTCATAACACAGTCACCATTAAACTCTCTAACTCATACTCTACACTTGTGTGGTGGACAAAAAGACATTATCAGTAGAAGTTCTCGTACAGAGTGGTTACCACTCCTTCATAGTATTGCTATGTTCCACATCATTCTTGTTTTGAGACAAATCACTTGTCAGTGGTCCTTTTGTAACAATTATAAATGGAGGACCACTCACCTTTGGGTATGTTACTGAGCATAATGTTTTATTTCATACACTTTATTTACAGAAGTACATGTAAATATAGCTAATATGCCATGTAGGGTTATAACAATGTGTTGTCTTTTTATTTCATTATTTAGGATGCTATAACATATGTATTGAGAGAGTTTACAAACTGTGATGTTCCAGGCAGTAGTGGAGGAGTCCGACCAGTCTCTTGGAGTGGTATTAGGTATATGATATCAGAGGTAGAAATAGTACTTGTAATAGACTTGCAATATAACTCTATCTACTTATTGTAGGTATATTATGGATCTTTAGTAACAAATCAATCAGATTTTATTGTATTAAATGCTATCAGTGAATATTGGTTACATCCTGGAGGACCTAAACGAGAGCCTGGTAAGTCTCTGCTCTTGCAGCATTCCCTTATACAAGATACTAGATATAGTGTACAAAACTGTACATATATTATCAACTTAATATGATGTTCATTTATATTAAAGTACTTATTCCTTATTTTGTAGGTCGTTATCAAATTCCTGCTGTGTTTTTCACTCCTAATACTCGTCTCAATAATCTCCTTCAAGCTATAGAGAATGCCTCACCTCCTCTAGTTCCCAGTGCCTTACTGTGTGGGTTCCATTACACACCAGATGTAAGTTACCTATCATAAAATACATTAATAATATCACCATATCGGTTCTGTTAATACATACTAGTATATTGCTATATCAGAATTCATCCTTGCTTTTCTTTTAGATGCAGTTAGGATGGAAAGATGTAATTTTCCCCTTACTAGCTCAACTTAATCAGCTACAACAAGACTCTATTGTCCTCTCTTTGTCAACTGAACCAGTCACAACATCTCCTATGTCTGGAGGAATATTACGAGATGTCCATGCTGTGTCTGCAATGAGTGTTCTATCACAGTTTGGCAAGAAGTCCAGTTCTCAACCAGTGTCTACATCATCATCATATATTTTAGATAAATTACCTACATTTATTCAACTTCCCTGTAACATGTTAGATTGTCAACTGGAAATTGTACGTCCAGAGATGCTCTCCATAGCATTAACTGATGCTGTTCTGGCTGTTGAAATACAATCCATACTTTTAAGAACTGTGACTAAACTTTTGGACACTTTTCCACCTGGATGGAAGAAGGTATAATTATTGTATAATAACATATAGTAAGAAATATTTTGAGGTTCTCTATTATCCAATAATCCATAGAATAGATGAAAAACTTTTTTTCTCTTTTTCAAGGACATTTTGATGGAGAGATTACGTAAACTTAACACAGAGAGTCCTTATGGGAAATTCTTGATGCAAGAAACACTGACCTTGAACAGATGTATGCTAGATATTGTCAATGACCTACAGGTAATATACACACATATATATCATAATTACTGTGACATAATGTGACTTCCTAATTTCTTGTCTGTAATCTTTAGAATCTTCAGACATCCTTGAAGATTTCGTCAATAGATGATGTCCTATTAATGTCAGCTCATCTTCATGAAACAGCACTAGCTCTCCTTCTTCTTAAAGTCCCTAGTAATTGGTCTAATACAGTAGGAATTGAGTCATCCCCACCTCCTGAGAAATGGGATCTAAAAGAATGGTGTGCAGATTTAGTGATGAGATTTGCATTCATGGACAAAATTGTCACTTGGGGACTGGAACGCACACCAACATTCTGGTTAGGAGCATTCTTCAATCCACAGTCTCTTTTAAGCATATTTCATCAGGTATTGCAACACTCTATCTTATATATATATATATATATATACAAAAATTATCTTCTTCTGTTTTACTTATAGCATTCAGTAACTACTTATATTGGAACTGAGTCAGTTGCTTTTGTTGCTGAGTTAACAAGCAGAGACAAAGACCATGTAATAAAGACACACTTAACTTGACACAATTAATACATTAATATATAAATAAAATGTATAAACTAGTTTGGTTACTGTACATCGTTTTTCTTATAGATTCGAGATCCTCCATCAGATGGTCTCTTCCTCTATGGTGTCTACCTCTGGGGAACACACTTTGAGAAAACAACAAACTTAGAATTGCATGACACATTACCAAGATCAGCTCAGCCTTCATCTCTTCCAGTGATCCACCTCACACTCCAGACTTCTCCACCATTACATGCTCCAGTAGAGTCAAAGCCACCTTATACACATTATGTTCCTTGTATGCAGAGAAGAGGAGCACATACAGAGCCTTTATTTTATCTTAAGATATATAGTAATGAAGTACAAAGTAACAAATGGACATTGAGAAATCTATGCTGTACTCTCAGACCATTTTAACATTATATTAATGTACACTGTTATATAGCAAGTATAATAAATAATTATATATTATATGTAATATATATGGATTATACATTTCTTACATTACCCAGTATTAATACTATATAATATACAGTATTATAATGTTACTGACATCAGGCTCTATTACAAGTACACACATAAATGTTAAAGTTCAAGTTAGTTTTAATGATATATTACCATCACATCTTGTTTTCCACCTAACTTACACATTCCACATGTACATTTTATGTTGGCACTATCTAATGACTTTATTGGAAGGTACATATGTCATTGAGAACATTAAAATTGAAGGAAAATATTTCTTTGCTCATTAAGATTGAAAATGAAATATATCAATAAAGAGATGACAATAATTATAATGGATACAAAATAATTTTAAAAGGTTCTTCCTTCTATCTGCTCTAGATTCATCTACCCTGGATCCTATGTAACTACAGCTTTATTGAAACAATAGTATTTCTTACGTTAATTTATATTAGGATCAATCTGTACATGTGATCATGTAACATCTACTACAGCTGATGTAAGATTAATATCAGTGACCTTTATACACTTAGTCTAGGTAATAACCATAATATAGTCTAGGTAATAACCATAATATTTTATAGATCAGAAGGGAGGGAGAGAGGAGACCAGGATTGATATTATAATTGCATTCAATCACTTCAAATATAATATTCCAACCACATGTCCAATACACAGTATTCAGTTAAAGGTTATTTTCAAGTTGTTCCTCTCTTGTCCCTAATAGAGTCTCCTTTATAATAAGGATATGTACATTGTTCATAGAATGTAGAGTATGTTAGAATTTAGTTAGTAACTAGTAGACAATAACAAACTGATATTGTCTACTAGTTTTGTATGACATACATATTGTTAGTAAAAGAAAAGATAATCAAGAGAAATTCAAAGCTAAACTAAAAGTAAGTGAGAAGATGTAATAAGACTAAACAACAAATTACTTACTATTAACACAATACAAATGTGTTTTAATAACTTGATAACTGTCTAACTTCTTACAACACTCTTCATGTTGTTTTGATAACCATAGTTTACATATTGTAATATTTTTAGTAAGTGATGTACATAATTATAATCTTGATATTGTCATCATTCAGTGAAGTATTGTAGAGATGTAGTCTTGTCAGTGATGTATAGTAAGAAACTATCACTAATTTGTTTGATACCACCAGTAAGTGAAGAAAATGTACAGCCATAATCTTTATTGTTTTATTGTTTTTGGTATCTCTGATAATAATTATGGATATACACTTACTGTCCAATGAAGTGCCCTGAGTATGAAGACTCCACACTGTACATTTATTAAGATTATTTATAATAACTGCAGTACTTTCAGATGATGAGTAGAGACTAAAACTGTTTTCTTCCTATTTGTCGTTCTTTTATTAATTTATACATTAAATCTTCACATTAATTCTATAACACTTGATGAGTGGAGTTTAATTAACAACATTGTATAATTTTTATGTTATTTACTTAATATATTCATCCATTTTTCAGGTACTATTAATACTCCATGTCTTTGTGAGAGGTTGGCTGTTATGGGAGATGTTGAAAAGATTACATATTAATATTGGTTGTAATGGTTATTGTTAATTTTATACTTTAATTACAGGAGATGCAGAAATTAATGAGTTGGCTACTTACAACAAAAGAGATAACTTCAATTTAGTTAGTGACAATTAAGGTCAGGAAGATTAGGTATATGTGGGAAATATAGTGACTCTCTCTCTCTCTCATTACAGACTGTTTTCATTAATGACACTGAATTCATTATTGATGATGATGAGGTTTATAAGTTACTTGATTCTTCAACAATGTCAGCTTCAATTGAACACAATGTAATACTGTTATGTTATCGTGTATTTTGTACCTATGATGTCATAGTTGTGTAATGTTTTGTTTAAAATTATTGTTATTTATTTAACTTTAAAAATTAATATAAAAATAATTCAGTTAACAGAAGTATATAGAAACACTAAAATTATTGGCAGCTGTAGAAATAATCAACAATCACAGAAACCTCCATAAATAAAGAGTTTATTAGACACATACCATCTCTTGTCCTACATTCAACTTACAAACCTCATCTACACCAGTTTTACCTAAAGAACTGTCTCTAAATATAATATTTACATTAGTATTCATTCATCTTATTGTCACATCAATATTACCATATCTTCCTAGCAGGAGTATATCTTATACTATATATATATATATATTGGTATTACTGTTGTTGTCTTGTTTGTGTTGTGAGCACATTAGAATGGAAGTAACGCTATTTCTTTATAAACTTTGTTCACTAAGACAATTAAAAGTGGACAATGATCTATTAATACAAGACAATATAATGTATAGAATAAAATAACTTACTGTTACAATGATTTATTACTGCTGTCTACTACAAATTAATCTAAAACTATAGTTTAAAATATTAATATTTAATATAATTATTAGGATCAGTTTATGAGTGTGATTGTACAACATCTATTATAACTGGTGACCTTTGTACCTAGTCTAGCTAATAAGAGAGAGGAGATAATTATTGTCTTCAATCATTTTAACTTACTTCACATAATATTCCACCTCCACATCTAGTGATCTCATATCCAATATACTGTATTCAGTTAGTGGTCTCTTATTCTCAATATAGTATCCAATCCTTTATTATAGGGATAACTACATTATTGATATATCAGTGTATAGTATAGGACTAATGGAGTTGTCTATTAATATCATCTCACCATTTACTATGTGAGTGAGCAAACGTCTCTATTTCAGAAATATGTATATATTGTTTTGTTACAGTTGACATTTTTCATTATTCAACTGAACTGATCTCAGTATTATAGTTAAATTATAGTCTTTCATCTCTTCTGAATATAATATATGTCATGCTGACTTCTTTAGTCGGTCGAAAATGGGATATAAATACGTCCCTTACTGCCTGACGTATATTCTGTTCAGGAACTAAAACTCAAAGCATATATACGCCACAAAGGGTTAAAATTAATGCCCCACCCACAAGTAATAATTACAGGCGCCAAGTGACCAGCTGCGAGAGAGACAAAAAAGTGCGAAGTTAGAGAAGTAAGTGTCAAGCAAAACTGCTCTATTTTTATTGTCTACTAGTTTTGTTAGAGAAAGAAATTGTTAATAAAAGAAGAGAAGATAAAGTCAAGAGTAATTTAAAGAGAAATAAAAGTGAGCGAGAAGACAGATTAAGAATAAACAACAAACTACTTACTAATACCAGAACGCAAGCCTGTCTTTAATAACTTGATAACTGTCTAACTTCTTACAATACTCTTCACGTTCTCTTGATAAGTACAGTTCCCTTATTGTAGAATTTTTAGTTAGTGATGTGCATATTGTCTTGATATCATCATTGTTCAGTGAAGTATTGTAGAGATATAGTGTTGTCAGTGATGTAGTAGTTTGTATTAGATCTGCTATTGTACTGGTACTAACTGAAGTGATCTGATGATTATGTCCGATGTCCAACGTAGTCAATGTTTGGTTTTTAGTAAGTCCTTCACAGATATATCGGACTCTATTATCAGTGATGTTACAGTAGGGGAGACGTAGTTCTTTTAAAGTTGTATTAGTTGCTAATATAGTAGATAAGTGAGTCATATCTTCATCTGTGATATCAGTAACATTAGACAACGCTAACTGTTCAAGTGTTTCATTATTACAGAGACTGTCACTGACTTGTTTGATACCACCAGTAAGTGAAGAGTAGAACAGCTCTAGTATCTTTATTGTTTTATTAGTTTTTAGTATCTCTGATAATATCGATACACACTTACTGTCCAATGAAGTGTGCTCTATACTAAGACTCCTCACTGTACACTTATTAAGATTGTTTATAATAACTGCAGTACTTTCAGGAGATGATAACTTGAGAACAATACTCCATTCTTTTCCTGTTCGTTTTTCTTTTATTAATTTACTTATAACATCTTCACTTTCTACTACACTTGGTCTAGTGAGTTCAACAATATTGTCATCATCTCTCCACTGAACACTTCCAGTGTCTCCTATTATAAAACAGAGTTAGTATATAGTATAGTACACACATAGTAATATATACTATAACACACTACAATACACAGACAACACACTGAAGAAGAAAGGAAGCCATTACTGTTTACTGAATATAGTTACTATGGCAACGAATTAGAGGGGCGTGGTTTCCGGTTAATTTGGGTCTGGAGAAGAATTGTCTTAGTTTAATGAGCTTGTTCCTGACAAGCCACATTGTTTTTATAGTTAAGTGTGACTATAAACTGCTTTGATCTAATACAGGATCTGTTTCTTTAGACAATTCCTACTTGAATATGGCTTGTTGATCTTTTCTTGGTGTATGTGAGTCAATGATAAAATATAAAAGCTAGCTCATGTTTAATGGAGTCCTGGAGTCTAATACAAGGATTTATCTTACCAGGGATTAATGTAAACATGTTTGTACTTTATTGTAACATTTTATATTTATGTTCTAAATACTACCAAGCAAAACCTAGTCTGTTGTATTTGCTTTAAATTCTTGGTCCTAGTGTCATTAGTGTGATGTGTCAACTCCATCCAATCATGTATTAATGGTCACATGACAAGTAGCTGATGGTCACATGACACATAAAGTTTTTTAAGAAAAGAAGTCAGTAATAGAAAATCATGATAATTGATAAAACACTACCATTTCTGATAATATATTGTTACAATATCAATTATAAAGTCTGTATATGAAATCATAACATTAAAACCAAGCAACAATCAGTTATAACATAATTATAACTATCATTTACTAGAACAAGAGATATCTTTAAGAAATACACAAACAAGTTTGCTACATTAGTCATTCCTGAGAGATATCATATTATACTAATCAAGTGTTTTGCATAAAATCATATGATCACTGATGTCATAATGGTAGGACCAAGAATTTGAATCAAATGTACCAGACTGCCTTTTTGCTCAAGAGCATGGCACTCAATGGACAAGACTAATTTTTGATCTGATAATCAATTTTTAATTATATACATAATTCTCAAAACCACAACATTGATATGCTATATCTAAAACTATTGTAGTTATCTGAAAGGACATTGTGTTTGAGGGTCTGAGAAGGAACTATACCATATAGCCAATATGAATAAAACTGATAAATTGTTTTGGATTTTGCTAAAATTTCTTTATCAAAATACCATATACTGTGATTTATTGGCGACAATAAAATTTAGTGGAATCGTAAAATTTTCTAATTGGCGAGATTAAATTTGACGAATTTAGGACATGTCTTGTTAGTTATTACCACACCCACTTTAATGAAATAAAATGGAGTTTGATTCTGTTGTTAGAGACTACCATGTGTATGAAAGTGTACGGAACGCTATTGTTAAAATTGTGGGTGTGTGGGCATGGCAACTACATAATAAATTTTGACTGTCATTTAATTGGCGATTTTTCGAAATTCGCCAATTCGTCAATTTTTTTCAGTTGCCAATAAATCCCGGTATACAGTAGTTTCGATGTAAAAATGAAACAGTCACCACAAAGGATAACTAATGAGTACCATATCTCTCTTATATACATACAAGGTGGGTTATTCACAATAAGAATAGCTATTATAACATATAATTTTAATAAACTAATATATCATTCTCTGAGTCTTACCTCTTTTGTTTGGCTTTTTATCCTTTGTCTCTTTATCATCATCAGAGTCTATATCATGTAATACTGGAGACTCTATATAAGATACTTATATTAAACATGTACATGTATATAGTGTAATATAACAACACTTAGTACAACTGTTTAGTAGATCTTATCATTATCATAACTCTATCACATTATACTGACACTAAGGGAGTATATAGTAAATATAGAAATTCATTTTTTATGTTATGAATTTAATTATTGTGGTTTGAGAATTATGAATATAATTTACACTATAATAATTTGTGGTTTATAAATTTAATAATTATTAACACTATTGATTGTAAGAGATATAATATTATCATATAAACTTACTTGGAGGAGAGGTTTCATCTTTATTATCAGCTGAACCTTTTAACTGATCTTTTAACTCTAATATTGGTGTAGACTCTAGTAGTCACAATTAAGACATATATATTATTAACAATATTTTATTATTACCTGTAGTAACAGGTGTGGACTCTTCTTGGATGGATTTTGTTTGTGTTTCCTCAAGTCCTTGATCAGTTACTGATTTACGAGCCTTTGATATAAATGCTAGATCTAGTAACAATGTCATATAATAAGAAGTGACTAATACCAGTTACCTTTCAAGCTCTGCTTTAACTCCTCAATCTGTTGGTCTCTCTCCCTTAGCTGCAAAGTCAATGACGTTATTATTTCTTGTAGTGTCTCTAACTCTTTCTGTCTCTCAGCAGACACTGACAGTATATTCTTCTCAGTAGCTTTATATAAAATGAGAAGAAAATTGATCACTAATATATTATGTAAAATACTGACAACATTGGACTTGTGATTGCTGTTGTATTAATTTACCTTCCTTTGTTTTCACAAGTGACGTCAAATGTTCAATTGTCTTTTCTTTCATTTCTCTTGTTTCTATATAAAGGAACATTAAGTTATTAATCAGATATATCATATAATAGACAGCTATTAAATAAAACGGTAGTTGTACACAATATACCTTCATTTTGTCTGACAATAGATGACATTTGTATAGTCATCTTTTTCCGCATTGTTTGTTCTAGTTCCAGACGACTTTTCAACTCCTTTGTGTTCTCTTCTACAATAGTTCTAACCTCCTATATATCAATAAACAACACATGTAGTAACTGTTGTCTAATACTACTCATCTCTTACCTTGTCTTTTCTATGATCATAAATGGTACAGTGACCAACTGTAAGTCGAAGTAACCCTTTCTCTTTCATCATTTCAAGAGTCTCCTGAGCTCTGGCAATAAGTAGAGTTGTTAGACTGAGTGGACAAAAACAGGTCACAATGATGGAGTTGCCTCTTTGTATGTAACGAATCTCCACATTTATCTCAAGTGATATAGAAATAATGTCCTCAATATCTTTCAAAGTACAATCTTTAGGATCCCAGTTCAACACAAAGATGACTGTCTCACATTTGAGAAGAGAAGGAGTGTTTGTTACTTTAAAACTTTCGTTCAGACAGAGAGAAGCTTTCGTTTTTTCACAAACTGAGCGAACTATATCTTTGTATGTTTGTATATGTGTCTCAGCTTCTTTGATTTTAAAACACTTCACAATACCCTCCAGACAACTGATATTGATCAGTGTACAATGCTTCCTAACGACAGTTAGTATTTCATCAATGGACTTGGAGTTAACAATTTGAGATTCAAGGTGAGGGTAGCCATCTTCAAGAAATCTTTTTAATTTATCCAGAGGTGGAGGTGTTGCATTGATAGCTTCCCGAATGTTATTAAAAGCTATTGCAAACTCACTTTTAATTGATCCAAAAATAGGACGTAAGCTTTGAGGAAGTATAACTTCCTTTACTGTGTCATCTACAATAAGATCAAGAAATAATCCTTGAAAATATCACACACAGTATATACTAACCTTGTCTTGAAGATGTAGTACTGTCTACTGATTTAGTGGTCAATGGGTTAACTCTGGTCTGTACTTCAGGAATACTGACATCAGGAAATACTTTCTCTATCATAAATTGATATTAAAATATCATTTAATATTATTGGTACATAATAATGTATTTACCACAATCCTCTAAGATAGCATTAGCACATGGTACATTGCTAGTAAATTTTAATAGTACACTAGCAAAGATCATCAGGTGATGGTAGTTGGTATGTACAGCATGACGTACAGCTCCTAACAACATAAATAATGCTTTACTTGTTGACAAAGACTTGGCAGTATATTTCATAATTGCTAGTCTAGTTTTTGTAATAACTCCCTCTCCATAAAGGTAATGTGCTACTCTAACAGGATATCGGAGAGAGTGAGAGAGAGTACCATAATGACAACGTAAAATGTCACTGGCATGATCTTCATAACTACTATGACTTGTCATTGCTACCTCTTGAACAGTACTTGATGTTGTCTGGTCATCTGGAAATGTTTGACCTATTAACAATAAGTATTAATTATAAATTATTTAATCATCCTCTTACCATATTCACTGATAATTCTCTGAGATAGTATTTTTGTTTCTTCAAACTTGGACAGTACTGTAGCTAACGTTTTCAACTTCTTGTGATCTGAAGATATTGTTGTATGTATAGCAGATAACAGAGTTGTCTTCTTCTCATCTGGAGAGTCTTGCAATGACTCTATCTTATCAAGTGTTTCTTCACTGATACATCTCTCACTAAATAAGAACTGGGACACTTTTACAGGATTGATCAGACACTGTGATAGTGTATCATTATGACACTGAAGAATAGCAGTTGATTCATTAGCTAGAGGCTGAGAGTCTATTCCTATAATAAGAACAGTACACAATCCATAAACAAACTAGTAATATAACATTTATAACTAGATGTACATGTATTTAAAGATTCTTGTACTCACTAGTAGGAAGACTACTGGATTTTCTCAACATTTGCTCATACTCATGGGCAACAGTGATTTCTTCGATGACTTCCTTCCTCAAAGCATCTACCACTTGTCTTCTGGTAGCATCAGGTTTGGTATCTAACCACAACTCAAACATTTTTGTTGTTTTGTATGTGGAGTCATCTGGTAGCTTGTGAATATCTTCCAACTTCTTAGCGTTCAATTTCAGCTGAATTCCTAACTGATACCATTTACTACCAATACGAATATGTTCACATAATTCATCAAGTGTTGGTTTCTCTTCTACAATCTCCTCGAAAGTTTGGTTTCTTGTAGCCATTGCTTCTTTGCCGACACGCCCACGGAGCGTTAATAAACGATGCCACACCCAAAGCTCTTAATTGATAGGCGTGGTATGGCCTGGAAAGTCTCCGCAAGTTGCCTTTCCCTATAGTTGTAGTATCAACAATTTGCTATTGTGGTATATTTCGTAGACTTCAGAGACAATAATGAATGTCCTGAGAATTATAAACGGAGACCATCTTTCATGAGAGGTAAGATTCTGTTATTTGTTTAAGTAATTATCATCTCTCCACTAGTTAAAATACAATAGTCTGTGATGGATAGTCAACTGCCGCAACTAATGGACAGATGATATCAATATTACATTTAAATGTAATATCTATTGTCAAAATTAATCCATTCTATTTACACTCCATCTACTGTTGATCCATTTCATTCATCTATCCATCCATTCATACATTAGTCTGTAATCAGTATTAAACAATAATATTACAACACTTAATGTATTAAACACCTTGTCATGTTATCATAGCTCCCTCCCTCCCTCCCTCCCTCCCTCCCTCTCTCTCTCTCTCTCTCTCTCTCTCTCTCTCTCTCTCTCTCTCTCTACTTAACAAATAGAGGAATCAACAGAGGTCATACAAAAACAACCTACAAACAATCGTAAGAAAGGAGCTAAAAATGATATAATATCTTCCAACTTCTTAGCATTCAGTTTCAGCTGAATTCCTAACTGATACCATTTACTACCAATACGAATATGTTCACATAATTCATCAAGTGTTGGTTTCTCTTCTAGAATTTCCTCAAAAGATAGGTTTCTTGTAGCCATTGCTTCTTTGCCGACACCCCCACACAGCGTTAATAAAAACAATGAATCTCGTTATGTGCAGACATCCTAATTAGTACTGTATTGTCCACTAATTAGGATGTCTGCACATAACGAGATTTTGACAAAAAGTGCGACGTTAGAGAAGTAAGTGTCAAGCAAAACTGCTCTATTTTTATTGTCTACTAGTTTTGTTAGAGAAATAAATTGTTAATAAAAGAAGAGAAGATAAAGTCAAGAATAATTTTAAGAGAAAATAAAAGTGAGCGAGAAGACAGATTAAGAATAAACAACAAACTACTTACTATTATCAAAACACAAGTCTGTCTTTAATAACTTGATAACTGTCTAACTTTTTACAATACTCTTCATGTTCTCTTGATAAGACTAGTTCCCTTATTGTAGTATTTTTAGTTAGTGACGTGCATATTGTCTTGATATCATCATTGTTCAGTGAAGTATTGTGGAGATGTAGTCTCGTCAGTGATATAGTTGTTTGTATTAGATCTGCTATTGTACTGGTACTAACTGAAGTGATCTGATGATTATCTCCAATGTCCAACGTAGTCAACGTTCGGTTTTTAGTAAGTCCTTGACAGATATATCGGACTATATTATCAGTGATGTTACAGTTGAAGAGCCATAATTCTTTTAAAGTTGTATTAGTTGCTAACATAGTAGATATGTGAGTCATATCTTCATCTGTGATACCAGTAACATGATACAACACTAACTGTTCAAGTGTTTCATTATCAAAGAGATTATCACTGACTTGTTTGATACCACCAGTAAGTGAAGAGGAGTGCAGCCATAGTATCTTTATTGTTTTATTAGTTTTTAGTATCTCTGATAATTTCGATACACACTTACTGTCCAATGAGGTGTGCCATATATCAAGACTCCTCACTGTACACTTATTAAGATTGTTTAAAATAACTGCAGTACTTTCAGGAGATGATGAGGAGAGACGAATACTCCATTCTTTTCCTGTTTGTTGTTCTTTCATTAATTTACTTATAACATCTTCACTTTCTACTACACTTGGTCTAGTGAGCCATACACTATTGACATCATCTCTCCACTGAACACTTCCAGTGTCTCCTATTATAAAACAGAGTTAGTATATAGTATAGTACACACATAGTAATATATACTATAACACACTACAATACACAGACAATACATTGAAGATGAAAGGAAGCCATTACTGTTTACTGAATATGGTTACTATGGCAACGAGTTGGAGGGGCGGAGTTTCCTGTTATATTTGAGGCCTGAGAGGAATCCTGTTAGTTTAATGAGTTTATTCCTGACAAACCACATTGTTTTTATAGTTAAGTGTGACTATAAACTCCTTTTATCTAATACAGGATTTGCTTCTTTAAACAATTCCTACTTGAATATGGCTTGTTTATCCTTTCTTGTTGCATGTGAGTCAATGATAAAATATAAAAGTTAGCTCATGTTTAATGGACTCCTGGCGTCTAATACAAGGATTTATCTTACCAGGGATTAATGTAAACAAGTTTGTACCTTATTGTGACATTTTATAATCTAAATACTTGAAGAATGGAAGACATTTCTCTACTTGAACTAAACAAGTCTCCATTTTGTTAAACTAACTGTCGCACTTCCACTAGTGTCTAATATTACGTTGCTGTGGTTTAATGCCTAGACTACCAAGCAAAAAGATAGTCTGTTGTATTTGCTTCAAACATTCTTGGTTCTTCCTTAGTCCTAGTCATTAGTGTGACATGTCAACTCCGTCTGATCATATATTAATAGTCACATGACAAGTAGCTGATGATCACATGACACATGAAGTTTGTGAGAAAAGAAGTCAGTAATAGAAAATCATGATAATTGTGACACTTAAAACTACCACTTCTGATGATATATTGTTACTATTATAAAGTCTGTATATAAAATGATAACATTAATAAAACCAAGCAACAATCAACTACAGCTTTTAACATAATTATAACTATCTATTACTAGAACAAGAGACATCACGTTATAGCAATGATGTGTTTCCCATAAGATCATATGATCACTGATGTCACACTGATATCGATAATGGTAGGACCAAGAATTGAATCAAATGTACCATACTGCCTTTTTGCTCAAGAGCATGGCAGTCTATGGACAAGACTAATTTTTCATCTGATTATTTTAAATTATATTCATAATTCTCAAAACCACAATGTTCATTTGGATATATTATATTCAAACTATTGTAGTTATCTGAAAGGACATTGTGTTTGAGGGTCTGAGAAGGAACTATACCATATAGCCAATATAAATAAAACTGATAAACAGTTTTAGATTTTGCTAAAAATTTTATCATCAAAATAGTTTCAATCTAAAATTGAAAGTCGCCATAGAGGATAACTAATGAGTACAATGGTTGCTATTCAAGTCAATAAAGTTACATTATAAATGACAATACTTGTAGTGTATGTGTATTTTATTATATTATAATTTTAATAAACTAATATATCATTCTCTGAGTCTTACCTCTTTTGTCTGACTCTTCATCCTCTGTCTCTTTATCATCATCAGAGTCCTTTAATATATCATGTACTACTGGAGACTCTATATAAGATACTTATATTAAACATGTACATGTATATAGTGTAATATAACAACACTTAGTACAACTGTTTTGTAGATCTTATCATTATCATAACTCTATCATATTATACTGGCACTAAGGGAGTGGATAGTAAATATGGAAATTCATTTTTTATATGTTATAAATTTAATTATTGTGGTTTGAGAATTATGAATATAATTTACACTATAATAATTTGTGGTTTATAAATTTAATAATTATTAACACTATTGACTGTAAGAGATATAATATTATCATATAAACTTACTTGGAGGAGAGGTTTCATCTTTATTATCAGCTGAGCCCTTTAACTGATCTTTTAACTCTAATATTGGTGTAGACTCTAGTAGTCACAATTAAGACATATATATTATTAACAATATTATATTATTATTACCTGTAGTAACAGGTGTGGACTCTTCTTGACTAAATTTTGTTAGTATTTCCTCAAGTTCTTGATCAGTTACTGATTTACGAGCCTTTGGTATGAATGCTAGATCTAGTAACAATGTCATATAATGAGAAGTGACTAATACCAGTTACCTTTCAAGCTCTGCTTTAACTCCTCAATCTGTTGGTCTCTCTCCTTTAGTTGCAAAGTCAATGACGTTATTATTTCTTGTAGTGTCTCTAGCTCTTTCTGTCTCTCAGCAGACACTGACAGTATATTCTTCTCAAAAGCTTTATATAAAATGAGAAGACAATTGATCACTAATATATTATGTAAAATACTGACAACATTGGACTTGTGATTGCTGTTGTATTAATTTACCTTCCTTTGTTTTCATAAGTGAAGTCAAATCTTCAATTGTCTTTTCTTTCATTTCTCTTGTTTCTATATAAAGGAACATTAAGTTATTAATCAGATATATCATATAATAGACAGCTATTAAATAAAACAGTAGTTGTACACAATATACCTTCATTTTGTCTGACAATAGATGACATTTGTATAGTCATCTTTCTCCGGATGGTTTGTTCTAGTTCCAGTCTACTTCTCAACTCCTTTGTGTTCTCTTCTACAATAGTTCTAACCTCCTATATATCAATAAACAACACATGTAGTAACTGTTGTCTAATACTACTCATCTCTTACCTTGTCTCTTCTATGATCATAAATGGTACAGTGACCAACTGTAAGTTGTAGTAATCCTCTCCTCTTCAATGATTCAAGAGTCTCCTGAGCTTTGACAATAAGTAAAGTTGTCAGACTGAGTGGAAAGGTACAGGTCACAATGATGGAGTTACCCTCAGTCACAATAATTACTTTAACTCTTTTATTTAATCTTTCAAATGCAACTGACAAAAGGTTTTTAATGTCAGTCAGCGAAGTCTTGTCAGGATCCCATTCGAGAACAAATTTAGCAGTCTCACATTTGAGAGGAGAACTGTTGGACACTACGAGAGATTCCTGGAGACTTAAACGTGCTGTTACTGTACAACAAAACTCATCGATAGCATCTTCATAAGCTTTAATGTAAACATCAGCTTTTGTAATAGTAAATCTCTTGGCAATAGCCTTTAAAATACCAATGTCAATTAATGTGCATTTCTCTTTAATAATTTCCAGTATGTCATCAAGTGTATTACTGCAGGTATGAGCTAACTGAGGACTGAGGTCAGGATAACAATCTCGAAGGAATATTTTTAAGTTTTCTAAAGTCACTGGCGTCTCTTTAATAGCATCTCGGATTTTATTAAAGGTTGTTCCAAATTCTAGTCTCATTGAATTAAACATGGGACTCATACTTCGTGGAACAAAAATACCATCTATGACATAGTACATATTATTACATGAATATACAGGATATTACCTTGAACAGACTCATTGCTTACATGAGATAGACTATGAGAAGATACTACAATAAGAGATATAACTGGATAATAATATTAATACTAACAAACTATACCTTCATTGAGTAATGGTTTAGTGTGTGCTGTTCTGTCTTCAAATGATTGCTCTATAATTTTAGTAATATTTTAAAATTACATTATGTAATCAACTTTATAACTTACTGTAGTCATTCATTATGATGTCACCTAATTGTATATTATCAGTGAATCTTTGAAGTACACTGGCAAACACTTTTAGGTTCTGATAGTTGCTATGGACAGCACCACGTACAGCTTTTAGTAGTGACATTAATGGCTGAATAGATATAGTTAGTGTATCATCTGAAATGACTCCCTCTCCATGAAGTAGTTCTGCTACTTGAACTGGATATTGAAGACATTGAGAGAGAGTACCATAATGACAACGTAAAATGTCACTGGCATGATCTTCATAACTACTATGACCTGTCATGACTACCTCTTGAACATTAGCTATTGTTGTCTGGTCTTCTGGAAATTTTTGACCTTTTAATAATGAAATGTCAAAATAAATTATTAAAATTAATGATATCTCACTATATTCACTGATAATTCTCTCAGATAGAACTTTCATCTCCTCAAACTTGGACAGTATTGTAGCTATCACTTCCAACTTCTTGTGATCTGAAGATACTGCTGTATGTATAGCAGATAACAGAGTTGTCTTCTTCTCATTCAGAATGCCCTTCATTGTCTCCATTACATCAAGTGTTTCTTCACTGATACATCTCTCACTAAATAAGAGCTGGGACACTTTCACAGGATTGATCAGACACTGTGATAATGTATCAGTATGGTGCCAAAGAATAACAATTGCTTCAGTAGCTAAGGAGTCCATTCCTGTAATAAAAATAATGACACACACACCATCTTATCAATCAGATTCACTCACCATCAGAGATACAACATTTTCTTAATACAACCAGCTCATACTCATGAGCAACAGTGTTTTCTTCGATGACTTCCTTCCTCAAAGCATCTACCACCTGTCTTCTGGTAGCATCAGGTTTGGTATCTAACCACAACTCAAACGTTTTTGTTGTTTTGTATGTGGAGTCATCTGGTAGCTTGTAAATATCTTCCAACTTCTTAGCGTTCAGTTTTAACTGGATTCCTAACTGATGCCATTTACTACCAATACGAATATGTTCACATAATTCATGAAGAGATGGTTTCTCTTCCAATATCTTCTCAAACGAGGTAGCCATTATTTTTCTCTAGCTAGCAGCGAGAGTGGCACGACAGCAACGTAATATTACGTCAAATATTACGACATATTAGTATAAGATAAAGTCCCAAATTACAACAGATAAATAAATAATATTATTAAGAATAATATGAACAGTCAGATATTAAACAATTAATTATATAATCTTTTCCCTCGCTTAAAGTAAGGTTAAAATTAATGTCGGAGAGAGAATTTGGTTGATGAGAGATTGATCTCGAACTGCATAGGTACATAACAGCTGATCTCATCATGATCAGGAGCAAATTTGCTCCTGATCATGAGATCATGAGATTTAAAACCTTATTCTGAAACAAAGCCAATCCACAATACAACTGTATGGTTCTTGTTTTGTAGTCAATATGAAAGACCAGTCATTTGTAAGTAGTAGTCTCTGCAGCTTCACCAATTCCACCTGTTGCAGATAGAACTATTGGGATAAATGAGCCATGATCGATTTCCTTCACTCGCTGCTCATAATTTCTTCTCTTTGCTTTTTCATGTTGATGATATATTGTCAATATAAGTTGTTGTCTATTGCTTGGAGTAAAAGGATTTAAAAATTCTCACATCAAAGAAAGCTGTTTCATGACTTAGTGAAGCCGTGAACTCTGATATCACTAATCAAGCTTCATCGATATCATCAGTATTCACTGAATGATATGTTATGTGTTCACTGGAGAGAGGTGTAAGTCAGATTCAATTGTTACATCTCTACATACCTCCTTCATTATTTCAATTGATAAATCTCTGATCTCATTATAGAATAAGGAATCCACTACATGGACAACTTAAGGCATGTCGACTGAGAAGTGGTTGCCACAAATACATTCTGAAGGTAATCTTGATGGACACCAGCCACATCTCAGACATAGTACATCTCAAAAGGCAGACTTGTGTAATGCAAATCTATGTTCAGTAATTGGTACTGACTTAAGCCAGCAGCTTGATGCACCTTTTTCCAAACCACATTCAACTGCCCTATTCATGGTTTTAATAGTTTGCCTCATCAGCGATTTTTAAATGATTAAAATAACTTTATCTCATTTTTAAAATCAAGTTAAGTTCAACAAATCTCAGCTGAATGTTCTCATTTTGAGTCACTATCCACTCTTTTTGAGGAGCAGTCATGGAGATGGAAGTATTAAATAATTGCCTCATTGAGATTTTAATGAAGTCATGTAACTCGTGTTGGAAGAGCAAACAGTTCTCTATCCATATTGTTTAGGATTTCTTGATCTGTTATAGCTGGTATAAACTTTGCTCAGTAAGATAATTAAAGATGGAAAATGATCTGTTATTATCTTCAATCATTTCAACTTACTTCACATAATATTCCACCTCCACATTCAGTGATCATATATCCAATATATTGTATTCAGTTAAAGGTCTCTTATTTTCAATATAGTATCCAATCCTTTATTATAGGGATGACTACATTATTGATATATCAGTGAATAGTATAGGACCAGCTGCGAGAGAGACAAAAAAGGGCCATGTTAGAGAATTAAGTGCATAGGAGGCTGAAGGGGGGGGGGGATAGAGCCCCCCGAATTTTTATTGTTTGCTACATGTCCCACAAAAAGAATCTAAGTTAATCTTATAGGTGTTGATGAAAGTGTCAAACATTTTGACATATTGGCAGGCCACAATGACGGAAAAACAGCTTAACAATTGTCTGGTCCTTCGTGTACACAAATACATAACTGATGAGTGTGATCTTGTTGAAATAGCTAAAGAGTTTGTTATGGTAAATGATGAACAAATGAAATACTTTGGTATATTTTAAATTAATGTTGGTAATACTGATTGTGATTATATCAAACATAGTTTCTGCATTATGAGTACATTCGTGTCTGCATATTCATCACATAGTTATGGTGTGAGCCCCCCCCCCCCCAAAAATATAAGTGCCTCATCCGCCTATGAAGTGTCAATCAAAACTGCTCTATTTTTATTGTCCACTAGTTTTGTTAGAGAAAGAAATTGTTAATAAAAAAAGATAAAGTCAAGAGAAATTTAAAGAGAAAATAAAAGTGAGCAATAAAGGAGACAGATTAAGAATAAACAACAAACTATTTATACAAATAAGAGAACTTAAGTCTGTTTTTAATAACTTGATAACAGTCCAACTTTTTACAATACTTTTCATGTCGTCTTGATAACCAAAGCTCCCGTATTGAAGTATTTTTAGTTAGTGATGTGCATGTTGTCTTGATATCATTATTGTTCAGTGAAGTATTGTGGATATATAGTCGTGTCAGTGATGTAGTAGTTTGTATTAGATCTGCTATTGTACTGGTACTAACTGAAGTGATCTGATGATTATCTCCGATGTCCAACAAAGTCAATGTTTGGTTTTTAGTAAGTCCTTCACAGATATATCGGACTCCATTATTGGTGATGTTACAGTAGGGGAGACGTAGTTCTTTTAAAGTTGTATTAGTTGCTAACATAGTAGATAAGTGAGGCATATCTTCATCTGTGATACCAGTAACAATAGACAACCATAACTCCTTAAGCGTTATATTATTAAAGAGATTATCACTGACTTGTTTGATACCACCAGTAAGTGAAGAGGACTCCAGCTCTAGTGTCTTTATTGTTTTATTAGTTTTTAGTATCTCTGATAATATCAATACACACTTATTGTCCAATGAAGTGTTGAATATCTCAAGATTCGTCACTGTACACTTATTAAGATTGTTTATAATAACTGCAGTACTTTCAGAAGATGATGAGATGAGACGAATACTCCATTCTTTTCCTGTTTGTTGTTTTTCTATTAATTTACTTACAACATCTTCACTTTCTGCTACACGTGGTCTAGTGAGCCATACACTATTGATATCATGTCTCCACCAAACACTTCCAGTGTCTCCTATTATAAAACAGAGTTAGTATATAGTATAGTACACACATAGTAATATATACTATAACACACTACAATACACAGACAACACACTGAAGAAGAAAGGAAGACATTACTGTTTACTGACTACTGTTACTATGCCAATGAAACTATGGATGTATAATGGAAACGAACATTGTGTACAGAGTAGAAAGTGGTGTTTGCCACTTTATAGTATTATAAATTGGTTTTAAGACCTAGCACTACAGTAAGTCATGTTGTCTGGAACACATATACTATTGTTGTTAATAGTAAGTGAAATATGTGAAGTTCATTTGATAATAGTTGTCACTAGATAAAAGATAGAGACTGAAATGAACAGTCAAAGTTGTCTCGTCTTGTGTGGTCCACACTGTAAAAATTGATTTGTTGATTTAACCAATATATTATGTTACATGTAGCAAACTTAGTATGATGTAAAAGTAAACATAACACTTTTGATTACTAATTTACTACTGTTTATGTAGCTAGTAGTACATTAGTAATAAAAACAATGTTATGCTTACTCTTATATCATACTACATGCAACCTGTATAACAATATATATTCTGTCAGAGTGTTTCTATAGCAATTGACAAGCTAGAGTGGATAAAAGTCAAAATAAGTAATAAATATTAATATTATATATGTAATGCTATCAATTAATTTATACCTATATCTGAATCAAGTTTTTCATGTTTTGTTTCCAATTCTTCATTTTGAACATCTTGTTTTCTCTTTCTTGAACTTGGTATGTCAATGCCCTCTATTAATTATTTAGTTATATTTGGTAGATCTAGTGATCACAATATTCTACTTACCTCTAGTTAAGTGTTCATGTATTTCAGTAGCTTTCTTGATATTATTAACAATAGGACTCTTAATAGCATCAATCACTGTTTCCCAGGTAACAAGATGTGACTCAGTAGTAGTTAACCAGGTTTCAATGACTTGATCAAGTTTGTGAGTATTATTTAACAGACTACTTGTTAATGTGTCAAGTTAATGCAAATACTATTGTATTGACTACTTGTTAAACCATTTAAGACACTCCGAGAAACCTTTAGTGATACACCAATATCATACCACTTGTCATTAATATCAGCTAACTGATTGAATAGTTCATGTTTAGTAAGAGAAATACCTGAGAAATAGATAAAATTAAATAATAACAAACAATTCTATCAAGTCTTGTATCTTACGAGATTCCATAGTTAGTAGGAGAGGTTGCTATAGTCTAGATAGGGTGTGGTCGCATTCCATCAACTTAAGAATATTGTAGTACTAAAAGAATCAAATCTACGGTTGACAAACATGTAGTCAAAGGACCAATGAATGTCAGAAATCAATGTGATTTCTACTGCTAGTCCTTTTAATGAGAAAGCAGACCAACTACGAAACGAGGTACATATGAAATACTTTTACATATACATTACGTATCTATTTATTTAAAGGGGGGGGGACATGCCAAAATTCAAAAATATTTTTTTTGCATAAATGTTATCTTTGACATATGCAATTCATCCTAAAAATATTTAAAAATTTTCTAAAAATTGTTATCACTGTTAAAAGCAAGCTTCTTTTCGAAGCTCTTTTAAGGATTCTTCTGAGATTACAATGTTCTTCCTAGTAGGGTGGGGCTCCTTGTGACGTCACAGGGGGAACGAATGCTAGCATTGCTAGGTGCAAAGTAATGGCTGAAGACTTTCAATGCAATGTATCTAGTCTGTATTCCAGCATATTAAGCCTCTCCTACTCTTCTTCTTCTTTCGATATGATCGAAAGCAGTGACCTTGCTTCGTGTGTGGAATCTGACCTCGAGGAAGGCTCTGAGAACATAGTTGTTCCATATCAGTATGAACCAGAGGAAAATGGCTCTGAGTCAGAATCTTCAGATGAGTCTCAGAATGATGGGAGGTTACTAAATACTGAATGGTTAGTCTCTTGTGTCTGTTAGTCAGTTATAATAATGAATAAGAAGGCTACATGAGCTGTCTGAGCTAACTTCAAAATATTGTGTTATGTTATATATATATAGATACAATTTACCTGTGTAACTGTGGACATTGTATAGTCATGCCTACTGTAGCTGAGTGCATATGGTGTTGTGAGATAGACATTACAATCCAGAAAATGGGGCAGATTCAAGCACAGATATCCTGTATCACTGAACATGAAGGATTTGAACCTGTTTGACTAAATGTCTGAGCATTACAAGCAGGATATTTCAGTTATAGGCAACATTATGGTACACATGATATTCAGGACCAACCAGGATATGAGTAAGTACAGGGTTTTATTGAACTCACTTACAGTAAGCCATTACATACAGGCAATAAAATTTATCTCTTATCAACAGTTTACTAGTTGGTGTTGGGATTGGGTTGGAAGAAAAATACATGTATTACCTAGCTGTGTTGACAACAAAATTTGGACAACGTTTCCATCTGCTCATTATGTTGGGTTCAAGTATCACTAACTCAATGAGACTAACATATAGTTAATGAGTTTAGAGTTAAGAGTAATGATATTAATTATTTTCATAACAAACAAATAATAACATTATTGAACTAATATTGAACTAATTTTGGAGAAGGCTGAAACGACTTCTGTGGCTCTTGATAGCAGAATCTGACACAAGAGACTAATCATTCAGTATTTAGTAACCTCCCATCATTCTGAGACTCATCTGAAGATTCTGACTCAGAGCCATTTTCCTCTGGTTCATACTAATATGGAACAACAGTGTCCACAGTTACACAGGTAAATTGTATCTATATATATATATAACATAACACAATATTTTGAAGCATTCTGAGACTCATCTGAAGATTCTGACTCAGAGCCATTTTCCTCTGGTTCATACTGATATGGAACAACTATGTTCTCAGAGCCTTCCTTGAGGTCAGATTCCACACACGAAGCAAGGTCACTGCTTTCGATCATATCGAAAGAAGAAGAAGAGTAGGAGAGGCTTAATATGCTGGAATACCGACTAGATACATTGCATTGAAAGTCTTCAGCCATTACTTTGCACCTAGCAATGCTAGCATTCGTTCCCCCTGTGACGTCACAAGGGAGCCCCACCCTACTAGGAAGAACATTGTAATCTCAGAAGAATCCTTAAAAGAGCTTCGAAAAGAAGCTTGCTTTTAACAGTGATAACAATTTTTAGAAAATTTTTAAATATTTTTAGGGTGAATTGCATATGTCAAAGATAACATTTATGCAAAAAAAATATTTTTGAATTTTGGCATGTCCCCCCCCCTTTAACAAAATGCCTCACACTACATGTAATTTTTTAGGCTCATAAACTTGGTATTCTACCTCCTACAACTACAACAGCTAGTCCCATTGGTTCAACAAATGCTCCGCCCACTTCTGGTACCATTAAGAGAGACCTTCCTGGTGATATTAAGAAGAAGGTAGATAACAAGACTCGTCAACTGTTAGTAATTAATGTGGAAGACAAGGATGCTTTAGGGAAATACTTTGAGGTAATTAATTATTGTTGCTATGGTAACATTAATACTTAAATGGAATACATGTACATAATTATCTATTGTTGCTATGGTAACATTAATATTTGATTACATGGAATATACATGTACGTGATTATCTATTGTTGCTATAGTAACATTAACATTTTATTACATGGAATATACATGTACGTGATTATCTATTGTTGCTATAGTAACATTAACATTTTATTACATGGAATACATGTACATATACTTTGTCCCTTTTTTAGTTATTTGGTGGAATTAATCAAATTGAGAGAGATTCAGAAAATTCTAAAAATTATATATTCACTTTCAAAAACAGAACAATAGCTGAAAAGGTAAAAACCTATTGATCCATTCTATCTATGTATCCATTTAGTAATACTATATATCCAGTTAGTAATGTTATTAGTTCTACTATGTATCCATTTAGTAATACTATGTATCCATTAGTCCTACTATGTATCCATTTAGTAATGTTACTTTCTTATTGCATGTAGTATATTCTCACACGTGTTTCCATTAACTCTCTTTCTTATGTGTCCATTGTAGACAGTCAAGGGTTCTTTATTTCAAGCCCAAACGTCCACCTCCTCCACCCACACCAATTACACCTACAATGACCACACCCACTGTATCTACCACTACTTCTGCATCTGTTCATGAAGTACATACAACTGATCACATGACAGATCATGTGATCAGCTTTAAAGAGAGCCCAACAAGAAAGATTATACCTGATTGCGTTATGAAAATAAAGTCTCCACCTTCATCTCTATTGTTATTGAATGAGGTGAGCAAATAGATGGATGAATGGATAGATAGATAAATGAAAGAACAAATGGATGGACGAACTGACATAATGGACGCATAAGGTTACATGTAAATACATTAAAATCTATTGCACATAAAAGTGGATACATAGAAAACCACACCCACTCATAAACATGTGCATATGTATATGAATATGATGGATGGTTTAAGTCAAAGGTAGGTTATTATATGTTGCCATAACAACAGCTACAAGACCTTCAAGAATTAGAAGCGGAGCTTTAGGTTGATATCCTTCTTGAGGTACTTACTCCTAACCAATCTAAACCGAGGGTAGTCCATCTTCTGGATGATGATGATGAAGAAGAGTTTGATGAAAGATCATGGCGGCATTAACCACACCTACTATGATGACCTATAATGTCATCATTACTATTAACTGATAACTTAATACACTATTTACATGTACATTATTTTACCATGGCAACATCTGTTGCTATGACAATGTAGAATTATTTAATCATTGCTATTACGTTGCTAACATTTGATTTTTTTGAATATTATTGTTAGTTTAACCATTACATTGGTTATCAGTAAACTTAAAAAAACTTAAGACCATGATTAAGAAAAAAATTAAGGTAAAACATGGTTAAAAAAAAAAAAAGTGAAAGAAGAAAAAAGATTAAAAAATAAAAAGATACCTTGGCACCAAATGCTCTATTTTTTTCTTTTCTTTTATATATTTTCTTCAAATTGACAAAAGGTCTCAACTTGGTTCAACTAACAGAATCATTGTCATATTACATTTGTTCATTTATACATCCATCCATCCACCAATCCTCTGACATTATTATATTCATATATACATATATTTTTAATAATGTATTATATTATCAATTTTAGGTAAAAAAATTATCACTTAAATAACAAATTCACAACTACTAAATGGTAATGAAATATTACAATAGCATAGAACTGGGCTGACATAACATGGGATTATTGCCATTAGGTTTACAATCATTACCAACTGATAAACACTGTAATTGTACAATGATACTCAGTTGTCTTTATACTGTAAAAATCAAGAAGGATCAATCAGAAAGTTTCAGCTGGTTACAACACTAATTACTATAGTGTGGTCTCTTACATTAACAGTGACTGGGGAATATAAAATTATATGATGACAGTAAAACATGCAGTTTCAACCGCCATCTTTAAATAAATTGTTACTGCCACGCCTAATAATTAAGTTAATTCCCACAAAGGCGCCAAATTTGTCCAGAAGAAATTTGATTGGCTATACATTCTATGTTTGTTATTCAGCCCACATGGTGTGTTTATTATTCTCTCATGGAGTCACATTGTCTTTCATGGAGTCACATTGTCTGTCTTATCACACCACACAATATGCACTAGATTCTGTGAGCATATAAAGCTGAGTGCAAAGAGCAAAGCCTTTTCAGTCTGTTCCAGTCTACTCTCTCTCTTCTCTCCTTGGAAAGGACTTGGACACTCTCTTTCGCTCTCTCTCTGGACTGGCGAAATCGTTTCATTTCTGTTCCTGTCTACTCTCTTCTCCTTGGAAAAGACTTAGGCCCTCTCTCTCTCACTCTATGGACTGGACAAATCCTATCAGTTCTGTTCCAGTCTACTCTTTTCAGGTTGGAAAGGACTTGGGCCCTCTCTCTCTCACTCTCTGGACTGCCTCTTTGGAGCCTGCTCTGGCCAACTATTGCTGCGAGTAAAGTCTTTACAGAAGAACATTGTAACTGTCATGGTTGTCTCCTGCACTGATACTTAATATGAAGGATATTTGCTGAGCATTTCAAAAGAAAGAACTAATCAAGGTGGTTACCTTCTGTGACTGATTAGTACTGGGAAGGGGACTTTGCTGTGGAGAATCTTGGATTGCTGCAACTTGTAACTGGTGCTAGGAGCAAGAGTTTTTCTGTTGATACTACCACAGGTATATGACACTATGTCTATTGTTACTGATGCTTATTCTGATCTACTACTTTAGTGGATAATGCTGCAAACCTCAGCATCTTCTACTGCTACAGATGGAGAGTAGTCTGAAGCTGATATACCAACCTCCCTGATATTATTCTACTTATGAGATAAGAATGCTGCTGATATAGTAGTACTGATCTGGTACTGATCTGCAATTAGAGAAGTCTGCTATCATAATATTGGTGGAGGATTTATTATATTGTACTAATTGTGCCTGCTAGTCTTCCACTGTATGAGATTGATAAGTCTACCATTGTGATAATCTACCATAAAGATTAAAAGAAAAGGAAGGATCCTTTGCTCTGAATAACCATTGAAGAGATATTGTGAACAGATGTCTAACCCTTTGTCAGAAATTAATTTCTTCAATCTACTACTGTTGTGCAAGTCTGACAAGGATTGTCTGCTGTGAGAGCCATTTGTGAGGTGTCACTATGGACCAAAGGACTACTGGTACTTAGTTAGGTGGAGACTACTGCTAATGTAGACTAGATTGAACATTTTAATTGTATAGTAGTATGGGGGGATTAGTGTAAACTAGTAGTAGAGGATATAGGCTACTGATCAATATAGGTATTAATAGGTGTATAGCTAATGTAGACCAGATAATTTGTAAACTATATTTTTTTTGTTATTTTTTCTGTAATTTAGTATTTATACTAATATTATAGAGTAGGTAGTCTTCTGCTAGAATCTACCATTATTGTCTACCATTGTTGTGGGAGTCTACCATAAAAGATTGAAAGAAATTGATTTTTCTCAATGTTGTTAGATGTACTGTTCACAATATTATTCAATGTTCTGTCTCTAACCTGTCAAATATCAGTCTAGAATTTTGTCTTGTAAGTTTATAAATTATTACGATGTTTTGTTAAAATCATTTCTTTATTTTTCTATAGCATGTGACTATTCTCTACTGTGTGGATAGATGGGTTGTTAGAAGTTTGACATGTCATCTGCTGTTATCTGTGATGTTTTAAGAAATCTGATTTGTTGTGAAGTGTCTTGGCAAGGACTATGCTACTGATGATCTGCTGTTACAGATTCTATAACAATCACACAAGTACATGTAAGTGCTAATGTAGTAATGGATGGAGTAGTGAGTTTAGATAGTTGGTACGTTGAGATTATTTATAATCAATGTTTCTTTTTAATAGGTGTTTTAGGTGGAGGTTATAACCTAGACTGGTTGAATTTGGATGGTTGCTAATACTGTACACTGGATATTGATGTAAGTTGATGGTGAGAGGACTGTCAATGGAGCTAGATGTTGTACCAGTTTTACCTATTTGACACCATTGTGTATGTGAGTACTTGACAAGACTACCATTGGGCAAGTCTACCAGAACTACTGTATGAGATTGAGAAGTCTACCATTGTGATAACCTACAATAAAGATTGAAAGAAAAGGAAGGATCCTCTGCTCTGAATAACCATTGAAGAGATATTGTGAACAGATGTCTAACCCTTTGTCAGAGATTATTATTATACTAGTATAGGTATAGAGTAGGTAGAGGTTTCAGCAAGAATGTTGTTAGATGTACTGTTCACAATATTATTCAATGTTCTGTCTCTAACCTGTCAAATATCAGTCTACAATTTTGTCTTGTAAGTTTACAAATTATTATAATGCTTTAAATTTTTCTATAGGATGTGACTATTCTCTACTGTGTGGATAGATGCGTTGTTAGAAGTTTGACATGTCATCTGCTGTTAAGAGCCATCTGTGATGTGTTAAGAAATCTGATTTGTTGTGAAGTGTCTTGGCAAGGACTCTGCTACTGATGATCTGCTGTTACAGATTCTATAACAATCACACAACTACATGTGAGTGCTAATTGTAGTGATGGATGGACTAGTGAGTTTAGCTAGTTGGTACGTTGAGATTATTTATAATCAACGTTTCTCTTTTTAGGTGGAGGTTATAACCTAGACTGGTTGAATTTGGATGGTTGCTAATACTGTACACTGGATATTGATGTAAGCTGATAGTGAGAGGACTGTTGATGGAGCTAGATGTTGTACCAGTTTTACCTGTTTGACACCATTGTGTATGTGAGTACTTGACAAGACAGCCATTGTGCAAGTCTACCTTAACTACTGTATGAGATTGAGATGTCTACCATTGTGATAATCTACAATAAAGATTGAAAGTCTACCTTAACTACTGTATGAGATTGAGATGTCTACCATTGTGATAATCTACAATAAAGATTGAAAGAAAAGGAAGGATCCTCTGCTCTGAATAACCATTGAAGAGATATTGTGAACAGATGTCTAACCCTTTGTCAGAAATTAATTTCTTCAAACTACTACTGTTGTGCAAGTCTGGCAAGGATCATCTGGTATGAGAACCATTTGTGAGGTGTCACTATGGACCGAAGGACTGCTGGTACTTAGTTAGGTGGAGACTACAGCTAATGTAGACTAGATTGAACATTTTAATTGTATAGTAGTATGAGGGGATTAGAGCAAACTAGTAGTAGAGGATATAGGCTACTGATCAATAGAGGTATTATAAGGTAAGTGTTTAGGTGTGTAGTGTTAAGTCTATAGTATAGGGTCTTGTATTTTTTTAAAATTTTTTGTTCCATTTATTATACTAGTATAGGTATAGAGTAGATAGAGGTTTCAGCAAGAATCTACCATTCTTGTCTACCATTGCTGTGGAAAATCTATGTTGTCTACCATTGCTGTGGGAGTCTACCATAAAAGATTGAAAGAAATTGATTTTTCTCATGTTGTTAGATGTACTGTTCACAATATCATTCAATGTTCTGTCTCTAACCTGTCAAATATCAGTCTACAAAGTTTACAAATTATTATAATGCTTTGTTAAAATCATGTGACTGTTGTCTATTGTGTGGATAGATGCATTGTTAGAAGTTTGACATAGTACATGTCCTCTGCTATCAAGAGCCATCTGTGATGTCTTTCCATTGTGCAAGACTACCATAACTACTGTATGAGATTGATAAGTCTACCATTGTGATAATCTACCATAAAGATTAAAAGAAAAGGAAGAATCCTCTGCTCTGAATAACCATTGAAGAGTATTGTGAACAGATGTCTAACCTGAATAACCATTGAAAAGTATTGTGAACAGATGTCTAACCCTTTGTCAGAAATCAATTTCTTCAATCTACTACTGTTCTTTAATCTGTGAGGTGTTGTATTAAATTACTTACTATAATATTAATAGTTTGTCAAATCAAGGACGGGCTTCAGTTAAGAAAGAGAATTATCTTCTTTATTCATCTCCTGGTTCAAAGTTTATTGTCAGAGGACTGTTGAATCAAATACCATATGAGGAAGTCCCTGTCATTAATTTTGGAAAGAAACCATTTGATTGGATGACTGAAATCCAATGGCAGAAATTGTTGGTAAGTCAAGATATTCAAGAAAAGTAATATATTATTGTCAATTCTCTGTATATTAATAAATTAATATTTTTATATTTGTTCGTTAGATGGTTGCCTCTCACTTTGACTGGATCCATCCAATTCTAGCATCTTTTGGAAGAGATGGTAAAGAAATGTTTTGGAGAACAATCAGTGAAGGAGCTTCACCAGAAACTATTCTAATAGCAGAAGGAATAGGACAAAAGTAATTCAAAACTGATATTGTGATTAAATTCTAAATTACAAGAGCCAATTATCAGTGGTTATATATATATATTACATACTATAGGTTAACATTGATGTTATATATATTACATACTATAGGTTAACACTGATGTTATATATATATTACATACTATAGGTTAACACTGATATTATATATATATTACATACTATAGGTTAACATTGATGCAACAGTTCCTAATACAGTGTGCACTAAGATCAGAAAGAGTCACTCAATTTGCTTTAGTATTTGCTGCTCGTGTGCTTGAACAAAGACCACTCAGGTATAAAGAGAAGTGGCCGTTTTTTATATGTACTTACAATTGTTTTATTTTTATAGTCCGAGTCATTTTGATTTGCAAGGAGTTTTAAGAGGTCTTCCATATCAAGTGACTCCTTTGTTGATCTATGAAAATGATCCTCATCTCCCTGCAATAAAACTACAACACTTAGCACAGAAATGTCATGTAAGTATGATAACCAGAGTAATGGAACAGTGTAATAATAAATGTATTGAGTTGACATGTTAACATATATGTTTATTTAATTCAATCATTTCAGGTTTCTCTGACTGTTCAAAATCTCTCAGGTATTGAAACTGATCACGAGATTGATGTCATATTGAAAACTGTAGAAGACATTAAAAGCAAGGTGATTCATCTCACTAATCATATAACACATGTGTATTTAAATTGTTCTCTATAAAACATGTAGGAACAGTGGGTCTTATTGACTCATATCAACAGCTCCAACATTAGTCATCTAATGATGTCACTTAATATACTACTCAATAAAGAGAAGAGCAGTGATAGACCTAAAGAAGGAAAAGGACGACTTTGGCTTTCCATTGATATTAGTTCAGTTAAAGAACCTCCACTGATACTAAAGCATTGCTTCAGAATAGCTCTAGATGCACCAATGGTACTAAATGATAATATAACAGTGTATAATGACATAATGACTTTAGGATACAACTAATATAATTTACAACATACTTATATACTAGTACAAATTGTACTACTTTAATAAAATAAAATAATATACTGGTTTCTTTCCCTTTTTTTCATAACACAGTCACCATTAAACTCTCTAACTCATACTCTACACTTGTGTGGTGGACAAAAAGACATTATCAGTAGAAGTTCTCATACAGAGTGGTTACCACTCCTTCACAGTATTGCTATGTTCCACATCATTCTTGTTTTGAGACAAATTACTTGTCAGTGGTCCTTTTGTAACAATTATAAATGGAGGACCACTGACCTCTGGGTATGTTACTGAGCATAATGTTTTATTTCATACACTTCATTTACAGAAGTACATGTAAATATAGCTAATATGCCATGTAGGGTTATAACAGTGTGTTGTCTTTTTATTTCAATATTTAGGATGCTATAACATATGTATTGAGAGAGTTCACAAACTGTGATGTTCCAGGCAGTAGTGGAGGAGTCCGACCAGTCTCTTGGAGCGGTATTAGGTATATGATATCAGAGGTAGAAATAGTACTTGTAATAGACTTGTAATATAACTCTATCTATTTATTGTAGGTATATTATGGATCTTTAGTGACAAGTCAATCAGATTTTATCGTATTAAATGCTATCAGTGAATATTGGTTACATCCTGGAGGACCTAAACGAGAGCCTGGTAAGTCTCTGCTCTTGCAGCATTCCCTTATACAAGATACTAGATATAGTGTACAAAACTGTACATATATTATCAACTTAATATGATGTTCATTTATATTAAAGTACTTATTCCTTATTTTGTAGGTCGTTATCAAATTCCTACAGTGTTCTTCACTCCTAATACTCGTCTGAATAATCTCCTTCAAGCTATAGAGAATGCCTCACCTCCTTTAGTTCCCAGTGCCTTACTGTGTGGGTTCCATTATACACCAGATGTAAGCTACCTATCATAAAATACATTCATAATATCACACTATATCAGCTCTGTTAATACTATACTAGTATATTACTATATCAGAATTCATCCTTGCTTTATATTTAGATGCAGTTGGGATGGAAAGATGTAATTTTCCCCTTACTAGCTCAGCTCAATCAGCTACAACAAGACTCTATTGTCCTCTCTTTGTCAACTGAACCAGTCACAACATCTCCTATGTCTGGAGGAATATTACGAGATGTCCATGCTGTGTCTGCAATGAGTGTTCTATCACAGTTTGGCAAGAAGTCCAGTTCTCAACCAGTGTCTACATCATTGTCACATATTTTAGATAAATTACCTACATTTATTCAACTTCCTTGTAACATGTTAGATTATCAACTGGAAATTGTACATCCAGAGATGCTCTCCATAGCATTAACTGATACTGTTCTGGCTGTTGAAATACAATCCATACTTTTAAGAACTGTGACTAAACTTCTGGACACCTTTCCACCTGGATGGAAGAAGGTATAATTATTGTATTGTAACATGTAGTAAGAAATATTTTGAGGTTAGGTTCTCTATTATCCAATAATCCATAGAATAGATGAAAAACTTTTTTTCTCTTTTTCAAGGACATTTTGATGGAGAGATTACGTAAATTTAACACAGAGAGTCCTTATGGGAAATTCTTGATGCAAGAAACACTGACTTTGAACAGATGTATGCTAGATATTGTCAATGACCTACAGGTAATATACACACATATATATCATAATTACTGTGACATAATGTGACTTCCTAATTTATTGTCTGTAATCTTTAGAATCTTCAGACATCCTTGAAGATTTCGTCAGTAGATGATGTCCTATTAATGTCAGCTCATCTTCATGAAACAGCACTAGCTCTCCTTCTTCTTAAAGTCCCTAGTAACTGGTCTAATACAGTAGGAATGGAGTCATCTCCACCTCCTGAGAAATGGGATCTAAAAGAATGGTGTGCAGACTTAGTGATGAGATTTGCATTCATGGACAAAATTATCACTTGGGGACTGGAACGCACACCAACATTCTGGTTAGGAGCATTCTTCAATCCACAGTCTCTTTTAAGCATATTCCATCAGGTATTATAACACTATCTTATATATATATATATGCAAAAAATTATCTTCTTCTGTTTTACTTATAGCATTCAGTAACTACTTGTATTGGAACTGAGTCAGTTGCTTTTGTTGCTGAGTTAACAAGCAGAGACAAAGACCATGTAATAAAGACACATTGAACTTGATACAATTAATACATCAGTATATAAATAAAAATTATAAACTAGTTTGGTTACTGTACATGGTTTTTCTTATAGATTCGAGATCCTCCATCAGATGGTCTCTTCCTCTATGGTGTCTACCTCTGGGGAACACACTTTGAGAAAACAACAAACTTAGAATTGCATGACACATCACCAAGATCAGCTCAGCCTTCATCTCTTCCAGTGATCCACCTTACACTCCAGACTTCTCCACCATTACATGCTCCAGTAGAGTCAGCCACCTTATACACATTATGTTCCTTGTATGCAGAGAAGAGGAGCACATACAGAGCCTTTGTTTTATCTTAAGATATATAGTAATGAAGTACAAAGTAACAAATGGACATTGAGAAATCTATGCTGTACTCTCAGACCATTTTAACATTATAGTAATGTAGACTGTTATATAGCAAGTATAATAAATAATTATATATTATATGTAATATATATGGATTATACATTTCTTACATTACCCAGTATTAATACTATACAATATACAGTATTATAATGTTACTGACATCAGGCTCTATTACAAGTACACACATAAATGTTAAAGTTCAAGTTAGTTTTAATGATATATTACCATCATATCTTGTTCTCCATCTAACTTACACATTCCACATGTACATTTTATGTTGGTACTATCTAATGACTTTATTGGAAGGTACATATGTCATTGAGAACATTAATATTGAAGGAAAATATTTCTTTGCTCATTAAGAAGATTGAAATGAAATATATCAATAAAGAGATGACAATAATTATAATGGATACAAAATAATTTGAAAAGGTTCTTCCTGCTACTTTCTCTAGACTCATCTACTCTGGATCAAATAACTACAGCTTTATTAACCTCGCTGTGCGTGGGCGCATAGCGAGGGTACTGTAGTCTGTTTGTGTGTGTGTGTGTGTGTGTGTGTGTGTGTGTGTCTGTTACCAGAGTTGTTTTTTTTGAACTGCTATAACTTGGCAACCGAAGCATTAGCAGCTACCAACGTTTAGCAACGAATAGAAAAGCATGTGGACTTTACAACAGTAGTGTCAAGAACATCGTCAAGGAAAACAGAAGCTTAAAACTCGCAAAAGAATTTTCAGGCTGCAGAGGTCAAGTGCCGTTTCTCGAAAAGTAAAAAACTTAACGTGGAGATTTTTTAGTATGTTGTAAACAATCTCAGAGGAATACGGATCAGCAAGACAGAAGGCCGTTGGTCGAAGTAATCGTTAGAAACGTTCTGAAAAATGTTTTGTGGACTTGGAGCGAAGTAACGCATTCAGGAAACGTCTCCAAGCACTGAAAAGACTGCTACTAATAGATAATATATCGATTTATATTTGTACCACGGGACGTTTCCAAAGAAGGTTTCATCTTCAAGTTACAATAAATTTTGTATATGAAATATTGATAGATTTTTTCAGGCTGCAGAGGTCAAGTGCCGTTTCTCAAAAAGTAAAAAACTTAACGTGGAGATTTTTTAGTATGTTGTAAACAATCTCAGAGGAATACGGATCAGCAAGACAGAAGGCCGTTGGTCGAAGTAATCGTTAGAAAAGTTCTGAAAAATGTTTTGTGGACTTGGAGCGAAGTAACGCATTCAGGAAACGTCTCCAAGCACTGAAAAGACTGCTACTAATAGATAATATATCGATTTATATTTGTACCATGGGACGTTTCCAAAGAAGGTTTCATCTTCAAGTTACAATAAATTTTGTATATGAAATATTGATAGATTTTAAAGGGTCATGTAAAGACTCAGAGAAACTTTTCATCACAAAAGTAGCACTTAATCTTGCTTGGGAATTGAATGATACTATCACTTATTCAGTTACTGCTTCACAAACATGGCAAAGCTAGAAATCAAGCAACAATTAATGAGCATATACTGAATGACAAAGCTTGCCATTTTATAACCACACCTTCTGGAATGTTAATAAATTTTCTTGCAATAACAACATCATAGCTGGGCCTAAGCTGGCATAGAATTTATAAATAACTTAGAAACTACAGCGAGGTTCGGCACTTTAGTGCCTTTCATTGAAACAGTAGTATTTCTTACGTTAATTTATATTAGGATCAATCTGTACATGTGATCATGTAACATTTACTACAGCTGATGTAAGATCAATACCAATGACCTTTATATACTTAGTCTAGCTAACAACCATAATATTATATGGAAAATAAGGGAGGGAGAGAGGAGGCCAGGATTGATATTATAATTGCATTCAATCACTTCAAATATAATATTCCAACCACATGTCCAATACACTGTATTCAGTTAAAGGTTATTTTCAAGTTGCTCCTCTCTTGTCCCTAATAAAGTCTCCTTTATAATAAGGATATGTACATTGTTCATAGAATGTGGAGTATGTTAGAATTTAGTTAGTAACTAGTAGACAATAACCAACTGATATTATCTACTAGTTTTGTATGACACACATATTGTTAGTAAAAGAAAAGATAATCAAGAGAAATTCAAAGTTAAACTAAAAGTAAGTGAGAAGATGTAATAAGACTAAGCAACAAATTACTTACTATTAACACAATACAAATGTGTTTTAATAACTTGATAAATGTCTAACTTCTTACAACAATCTTCATGTTGTTCTGATAACCATAGTTTACATATTGTAATATTTTTAGTAAGTGATGTACATAATTATAATCTTGATATTGTCATCATTCAGTGAAATATTGTAGAGATGTAGTCTTGTCAGTGATGTATAGTAAAGAAACTATCACTGACTTGTTTGATACCACCAGTAAGTAAAGAGAATGTACAGCCATAATCTCTTTATTGTTTTATTAGTTTTTAGTGTCTCTGATAATACGGATATACACTTACTGTCCAATGAAGTGCCCTGAATATGAAGACTCCACATTGTACACTTATTAATATTGTTTATAATAACTGCAGTACTTTCAGATGATGAGTAGAGACTAAAACTTTGTTTTCTTCCTATTTGTTATTCTTCTATTAATTTACTCATTAAATCTTCACATTAATTCTATAACACTTGATGAGTGGAGTCTAATTAACAACATTGTATAATGTTTATGTTATTTACTTAATATATTCATCCATTTTTCAGGTACTATTAATACTCCATCTCTTTGTGAGAGGTTGGCTGTTATGGGAGATGTTGAAAAGATTACATATTAATATTGGTTGTAATGGTTATTGTCAATTTTATACTTTAATTACAGGATATGCAGAAAATTATTAAATAACAGAAAATGAGTTAACTATTACTACAAAAGAGATAACTTCAATTTAGTTAGTGACAATTAAGGTCAGCAAGATTAGGTATATGTGGGAAATATGGACTTTCTCATCTCTCTCTCATTACAGACTGTTTTCATTAATGACACTGAATTCATTATTGATAATGATGAGGTTTATAAGTTACTTGATTCTTCAACAATGTCAGGTTCAATTGAACACTATATAATACTGTTATATTATCATGTATTTTGTACCTATGATGTCATAGTTGTGTAATGTTTTGTTGAAAATATTTATTTAATTTTTAAAATTAATATAAAAATAATTCAGTTAACAGAAGTATATAAAAACATTAAAATTATTGGCAATTGTAGAAATAATCAATAATCACAGAGACCTCCATAAATACTGAATTAGACACACATCATCTCTTGTCCTACATTCAACTTACAAACTCTACCCACAACAATATTACCATATCTTCCTAGCAGGAGTATATCTTATACTATAATATATATATATATATTGGTATTACTGTTGTTGTCTTGTTTGTGTTGTGAGAACATTAGAATGGAAGTAACACTATTTCTTTATAAACTTTGTTCACTAAGACAATTAAAAGTGGACAATGATCTATTAATACAAGACAATATAATGTATAGAATAAAATAACTTACTGTTACAATGATTTATTACTGCTGTCTACTATAGATTAATCTAAAACTACAGTTTAAAATATTAATATTTAATAAAATTATTAGGATCAGTTTATGAGTGTGATTGTACAATATCTATTATAACTGGTGACCTTTGTACCTAGTCTAGCTAATAAGAGAGAGGAGATAATTATTGTCTTCAATCATTTCAACTTACTTCACATAATATTCCACCTCCATACCCAGTGATCTCATATCCAATATACTGCATCCAGTTAGTGGTCTCTTATTCTCAATAGTGTATCCAATAGAGTATGTATTGTTGGACTTGAACAGTTGACAATTTTCATTATTCAACTGAACTGATTTCAGTATTATAGTTAAATTTTATTTTTCCATCTCTTCTGAATATAATATATGTCATGCTGACTTTTTTAGTCGGTCAAAAATGGGATACAAATACATTCCTTACTGCCTGACGTATATTCTGTTCAGGAACTAAAACTCAAAGCATATATACGCCACAAAGGGTTAAAATTAATGCCCCACCCACAAGTAATAATTACAGGCGCCAAGTGACCAGTTGCGAGAGACAAAAAAGTGCGACGTTAGAGAAGTAAGTGTCAAGCAAAACTGCTCTATTTTTATTGTCTACTAGTTTTGTTAGAGAAAGAAATTGTTAATAAAAGGAGAGAAAATAAAGTCAAAAGTAATTTAAAGAGAAAATAAAAGTGAGTGAGAAGACAGATTAAGAATAAACAACAAACTACTTACTATTACCAGAACTCAAGTCTGTCTTTAATAACTTGATAACTGTCTAACTTCATACAATACTCTTTATGTTCTTTTGATAAGTATAGTTTCCTTATTGTAGTATTTTTAGTTAGTGATGTACATATTGTCTTGATATCATCATTGTTCAGTGAAGTATAGTCGAGATATAGTGTTATCAGTGATGTAGTAGTTTGTATTAGATCTGCTATTGTACTGGTACTAACTGAAGTGATCTGATGATTACGTCCGATGTCCAATGTAGTCAATGTTTGGTTTTTAGTAAGTCCTTCACAGATATATCGGACTCCATTATCAGTGATGTTACAGTCGGAGAGACGTAGTTCTTTTAAAGTTGAATTAGTTGCTAATATAGTAGATAAGTGAGTCATATCTTCATCTGTGATATCAGTAACATTATACAACGCTAACTGTTCAAGTGTTTTATTATTACAGAGACTATCACTGACTTGTTTGATACCACCAGTAAGTGAAGAGGACACCAGCCATAGTGTCTTTATTGTTTTATTAGTTTTTAGTATCTCTGATAATATCGATACACACTTACTGTCCAATGAAGTGTCCCATATATTAAGACTCCTCACTGTACACTTATTAAGATTGTTTATAATAACTGCAGTACTTTCAGGAGATGACGAGATGAGACGAATACTCGATTCTTTTCCTGTTTGTTGTTCTTTTATTAATTTACTTATAACATCTTCACTTTGTGCTACACTTGGTCTATTGAGCTGTACAATATTGTCATCATCTCTCCACTGAACACTTCCAGTGTCTCCTATTATAAAACAGAGATAGTATATAGTATAGTACACACATAGTAATATATACTATAACACACTACAATACACAGATAACACACTGAAGAAGAAAGGAAGCCATTATTGTTTACTGAGTGTGGTTACTATGGCAACGAATACAGGAGGCGGAGTTTCCTGTTACATTTGGGTCTTGAGAAGAATTGTCACTACCATTTCTGATGATATATTATTACAATATCAATTATAAAGTCTGTATATGAAATCATAACATTAAACCGAGCAACAATCAGTTATAACATAATTATAACTATCATTTACTAGAACAAGAGATATCTTTAAGAAATACACAAACAAGTTTGCTACACTAGTCATTCCTGAGAGACATCACATTATACCAATAAAGTGTTTCACATAAAATCATATGATCACTGATGTCATAATGGTAGGACCAAGAATTTGAATCAAATGTACCAGACTGGCTTTTTGCTCAAGAGTATGGCACTCAATGGACAAGACTAATTCTTGGCCTGATAATCAATTTTTAATTATATACATAATTCTCAAAACCACAACATTGATATGCTATATCTAAAACTATTGTAGTTATCTGAAAGGACATTGTGTTTGGTGTTCTGAGAAGGAACTATATTATATATCCAATATGAATAAAACCAGGAGCGCATGAGCGTCGCGAAGGAGCATCAAACTGCCATTATATTTGTATTCTAACCATTGTCGAAACACGGCCAAGGATTATTCCATATAAGGAAAATACATTTACGTAGCATAAGTACTGCTAAGTACGTGACGGAGCAATGAATATTATTACAATCATCTATGGCAAGTAAAACGAAGTTGAAACTAAGAAAGAAGTTATGTACACCGAGAAATGTTTAAAAGAAAAGGACTTGGAGGTTATGGAGGTTTTTGTCATTAAAGAAGTGAAAACAGTTGAACAAGATATATCACTTTATTCAACAAGACTAGTTCTCTGGCACTACTTGAAAACTAGTCTCAGGCTAGAGAAGTTGCTGGAGTTCTTATAAAGAACTTTCTGCCAGCTTCTTTGCGTCCATTACAAGGATAACGAACGTTTTGGTAGTTTCCTTGCTGCGTGGTACAAGGAAGTAGGCACTTTGGCCTGTGACACCTTGTCCACACAGAACACCAGGACACTTTGGAGTTACCTTGTGTCGGAATATAATGATATATGTTGTGTGTCGGAATATAATGATATATGTTGTTCAAGGTCGCTTGTCCATCTTCTTGACTTCTTGACTTCTCTTAAATTTATCTATTTAAAGCACACCTACTAAGAGGTTACAGCACAGAAGCTATTAAAATGCAAAACACTTAGCAGTTATGTCCATATATGGACATATGTTCTAAGCCTTGATTCGACAACAGTTGGTGAAGGGAGTTTGACGCTCCTTCAGGTCGCTTCGCGACGCTCATGAGCTCCTGATAAAACTGATAAACAGTTTTTGATTTTGCTAAAATTTCTTCATGAAAATACCATATACTGTGATTTATTGGCGATGATAAAATTTAGTGGAATCTTTAATTTCAAAAAGTTTTCTAATTGGCAAGATTAAATTTGACGAATTTAGGACATATCTTGTTAGTTATTACCACACCCACTTTAATGAAATAAAATGGAGTTTGATTCTGTTGTTAAAGACTACCATGAAAGTGTACGGAACGATATTGTTAAAATTGTGGGTGTGTGGGCATAGCGACTACATAATAAATTTTGACTGTCATTTAATTTGACGATTTTTCGAAATTCGCCAATTCACCAATCTTTTTCAGTTGCCAATAAATCCCGGTATACGGTAGTTTCAATGTAAAAATGAAACAGTCACCACAAAAGATCACTAATGAGTTCCATATCTCTATTATATACATACAAGGTGGTTCTTTTAAAACAAGAACAGCTATATAATAACATTAGTGCTAATGTCAATTATAGGTAAAGTCAACTAAGACATAGGCAAGTGTATTAACATTTGTCAGTAACAATATATGTAGCAATTAGTCCATTTTGGTTGCTATTCAAGTCAATAAAGTTACATTATAAATGATAATACTTGTAGTGTATGTGTATTTTATTATATTATAATTTTAATAAACTAATATATCATTCTCTGAGTCTTACCTCTTTTGTCTGACTCTTCATCCTCTGTCTCTTTATCATCATCAGAGTCTATCTCATGTAATACTGGAGACTCTATATAAGATACGTATATTAAACATGTACATGTATATAGTGTAATATAACAAAACTTAGTATAACTATTTTGTAGATCTTATCATTATCATAACTCTATCATATTATACTGACACTAAGGGAGTATATAGTAAATATGGAAATTCATTTTTTATATGTTATGAATTTAATTATTGTGGTTGAGAACTATGAATTAATTTACACTATAATAATTTGTGGTTTATAAATTTAATAATTATTAACACTATTGACTGTAAGAGATATATTATCATATAAACTTACTTGGAGGAGAGGTTTTCTCTTTATTATCAGCTGAACCTTTTAACTGATCTTTTAACTCTAATATTGGTGTAGACTCTAGTAGTCACAATTAAGACATATATATTATTAACAATATTATATTATTACCTGTAGTAACAGGTGTGGACTCTACTTGGATGGATTTTGTTTGTGTTTCCTCAAGTCCTTGATCAGTTACTGATTTACGAGCCTTTGATATGAATGCTAGATCTAGTAACAATGTCATATAATGAGAAGTGACTAATACCAGTTACCTTTCAAGCTCTGTTTTAACTCCTCAATATGTTGGTCTCTTTCTTTTAGCTGCAAAGTCAATGACGTTATTATATTTTGTAGTGTCTCTAGCTCTTTCTGTCTCTCAGCAGACACTGACTGTATATTCTTCTCAAAAACTTTATATAAAATGAGAAGACAATTGATCACTAATATATTATGTAAAATACTGATAACATTGGACTTGTGATTGCTGTTGTATTAATTTACCTTCCTTTGTTTTCACAAGTGATGTCAAATGTTCAATTGTCTTTTCTTTCATTTCTCTTGTTTCTATATAAAGGAACATTAAGTTATTAATCAGATATATCATATAATAGACAGCTATTAAATAAAACAGTAGTTGTACACAATATACCTTCATTTTGTCTAACAATAGATGACATTTGTATAGTCATCTTTTTCCGCATGGTTTGTTCTAGTTACAGACGACTTCTCAACTTCTTTGTGTTCTCTTCTACAATAGCTCTAACCTCCTATATATCAATAAACAACACATGTAGTAACTGTTGTCTAATACTACTCATCTCTTACCTTGTCTCTTCTATGATCGTAAATGGTACAGTGACCAACTGTAAGTTGAAGTAACCCTTTCTCTTTCATCATTTCAAGAGTCTCCTGAGCTCTGGCAATAAGTAGAGTTGTTAGACTGAGTGGACAAAAACAGGTGACAATGATGGAGTTGCCTCTTTGTATGTAACGAATCTCCACATTTATCTCAAGTGATATAGAAATAATGTCCTCGATATCTTTCAATGTACAATCTTTAGGATCCCAGTTTAACACAAAGATGACTGTCTCACATTTGAGAAGAGAAGGAGTGTTTGTTATTTTGAAACTTTCGTTCAAACAAAGAGAAGCTTTCGTTTTTTCACAAACTGAGCGAACTATATCTTTGTATGTTTGTATATGTGTCTCAGCTTCTTTGATTTTAAAGCACTTTACAATACCCTCTAGACAACTGATATTGATCAGTGTACAATGCTTCCTAACGACAGTTAGTATTTCATCAATGGACTTGGAGTGAACAATTTGAGATTCAAGGTGAGGGTAGCCATCTTCAAGAAAACTTTTCAATTCATCAAGAGGTGGAGGTGTTGTATTGATAGCTTTTCGGATATTTCTAAAGGCTATTGCAAATTCACTTTTAATTGATCCAAAAATAGGACTCAAGCTTTGAGGAAGTATAACTTCCTTTACTGTGTTATCTACAATAAGATCAAAAAATAATCCTTGACAATATCACACACAGTATATACTAACCTTGTCTTGAAGTTGTAGTACTGTCTACTGATTTAGTAGTCAATGGGTTAACTCTAGTCTGTACTTCAGGAATACTGACATCAGGAAATACTTTCTCTATAATAAATTAATATTAAAATATCATTTAATATTATTGGCACATAATAATGTATTTACCACAATCCTCTAAGATGGTATTAGCACATGGTACATTGCTAGTAAATTTTAACAATACACTAGCAAAGATCATCAAGTGATGATAGTTGGTATGTACAGCATGACGTACAGCTCCTAACAACATAAATAATGCTTTACTTGTTGACAAAGACTTGGCAGTATATTTCATAATTGCTAGTCTAGTTTTTGTAATAACTCCCTCTCCATAGAGGTAGTGTGCTACTCTAACAGAATATCGGAGAGACTGAGAGAGAGTACCATAATGACAACGTAAAATGTCACTGGCATGATCTTCACAACTACTATGACTTGTCATTGCTACCTCTTGAACAGTACTTGATGTTGTCTGGTCATCTGGAAATGTTTGACCTATTAACAATAAGTATTAATTATAAATTATTTAATCATCCTCTTACCATATTCACTGATAATTCTCTGAGATAGTATTTTTGTTTCTTCAAACTTGGACAGTACTGTTGCTAATGTTTTCAACTTCTTGTGATCTGAAGATATTGCTGTATGTATAGCAGATAACAGAGTTGTCTTCTTCTCATCTGGAGACCCTTGCAATGACTCTATCTTATCAAGTGTTTCTTCACTGATACATCTCTCACTAAATAAGACCTGGGACACTTTTACAGGATTGATCAGACACTGTGACAGTGTATCATTATGACACTGAAGAATAGCACTTGCTTCATTAGCTAGAGACTGAGAGTCTATTCCTATAATAAGAACAGTACACAATCCATAAACAAACTAGTAATATAACATTTATAACTAGATGTACATGTATTTAAAGGTTTTTGTACTCACTAGCAGGAAGACTACTGGATTTTCTCAACATTCGCTCATACTCATGAGCAACAGTGTTTTCTTCAATGACTTCCTTCCTCAAAGTATCTACCACTTGTCTTCTGGTAGCATCAGGTTTGGTATCTAACCACAACTCAAACATTTTTGTTGTTTTGTATGTGGAGTCATCTGGTAGCTTGTGAATATCTTCCAACTTCTTAGCGTTCAATTTCAGCTGAATTCCCAACTGATACCATTTACTACCAATACGAATATGTTCACATAATTCATCAAGTGTTGGTTTCTCTTCTACAATCTTCTCGAAAGTTTGTTTTCTTGTAGCCATTGCTTCTTTGCCGACACGCCCACGGAGCGTTAATAAACGATACCACACCCAAAGCTCTTAATTGATAGGCGTGGTATGGTCTGGAAAGTCTCTGCAAGTTGCCTTTCCCTAGACTTGTAGTATCAACAATTTCCTATTGTGGTATATTTCATAGACTTCATAGACAATAATGAATGTCCTGAGAATTGTAAACGGAGACCATATTTTATGAGAGGTAAGATTCTGTTATTTGTTTAAGTAATTATCATCTCTCCATTAGTTAAAATACAATAGTCTGTGATGGATAGGCAACTGCCGCAACTAATGGACAGATGATATCAATATTACATTTAAATGTAATATCTATTGTCAAAATTAATCCATTCTATCTACACTCCATCTACTGTTGATCCATTTCATTCATCTATCCATCTATTCATACATTAGTCTGTAATCACTACTAAACAATAATATTACAACAGTTAATGTATTAAACACCTTGTCATGTTATCATAGCTCTCTCTCTCCCTCCCTCCCTCCCTCCCTTCCTCTCTCTCTCTCTCTCTCTCTCTCTCTCTCTCTCTCTCTCTCTCTCTCTCTCTCTCTCTCTCTCTCTCTCTCTCTCTCTCTCTCTCTCTCTCTCTCTCTCTCTCTCTCTCTCTCTCTCTCTCTCTCTCTCTCTCTCTCTCTCTCTCTCTCTCTCTCTCTCTCTCTCTCTCTCTCTCTCTCTCTCTCTCTCTCTCTCACTCTCTCTCTCTCTCTCTACTTAACAAATAAAGGAATCAACAGAGGTCATACAAAAAACAACCTACAAACAATCGTAAGAAAGGAGCTAAAAATTATATAATATCTTCCAACTTCTTAGTGTTCAGTTTCAGCTGAATTCCCAACTGATACCATTTACTACCAATACGAATATGTTCACATAATTCATCAAGTGTTGGTTTCTCTTCTAGAATTTCCTCAAAAGATAGGTTTCTTGTAGCCATTGCTTCTTTGCCGACACCCCCACACAGCGTTAATAAAAACAATGAATCTCGTTATGTGCAGACATCATAATTAGTACTGTATTGTCCACTAATTAGGATGTCTGCACATAACGACATTCGACAAAAAAGTGTGACTTTAGAGAAGTAAGTGTCAAGCAAAACTGCTCTATTTTTATTGTCTACTAGTTTGTTAGAGAAATAAATTGTTAATAAAAGAAGAGAAGATAAAGTCAAGAGTAATTTTAAGAGAAAATAAAAGTGAGCAAGAAGACAGATTAAGAATAAACAACAAACTACTTACTATAATCAAAACACAAGTCTGTCTTTAATAACTTGATAACTGTCTAACATGATGAGGAGAGACGAATACTCCATTCTTTTCCTGTTTGTTGTTCTTTCATTAATTTACTTATAACATCTTCACTTTCTACTACACTTGGTCTAGTGAGCCATACACTATTGACATCATCTCTCCACTGAACACTTCCAGTGTCTCCTGTTATAAAACAGAGTTAGTATATAGTATAGTACACACATAGTAATATATACTATAACACACTACAATACACACATAATTATTATGACAACACACTGAAGAAGAAAGGAAGCCATTACTGTTTACTGAATATGGTTACTATGCCAACGAGTTGGAGGGGCGGAGTTTTTGTTATATTTGAGGCCTGAGAGGAATCCTGTTAGTTTAATAAGTTTGTTCCTGACAAACCACATTGTTTTTATAGTTAAGTGTGACTATAAACTGCTTTGATCTAATACAGGATCTGCTTCTTTAAACAATTCCTACTTGAATATGGCTTTTTGATCCTTTCTTGTTGTATGTGAGTCAATGATAAAATATAAAAGTTAGCTCATGTTTAATGGACTCCTGGAGTCAGGGATTAATGTAAACAAGTTTGTACCTTATTGTAATTTTTTATAATCTAAATACTTGAAGAATGGAAGACATTTCTCTACTTGAACTAAACAAGTCTCCATTTGTTTAACTAACTGTCACACTTCCACTAGTGTCTAATATTATGTTGCTATGGTAACTGTTCATACATGATATCTGGAATTTGTTTCATGCTTAGACTACCAAGCAAAAAGATAGTCTGTTGTATTTGCTTCAAACATTCTTGGTTCTTCCTTAGTCCTAGTCATTAGTGTGACATGTCAACTCCATCTGATCATATATTAATAGTCACATGACAAGTAGCTGATGATCACATGACACATGTAGTTTGTGAGAAAAGAAGTAATAGAAAATCATGATAATTCCAAGACTAAATACTATTTCTGATGATATATTGTTATAATTTTAAAGTCTGTATATAAAATGATAACATTAATAAAACCAAGCAACAATCAACTACAGCTTTTAACATAATTATAACTATCTATTACTAGAACAAGAGATATCTTTAAGAAATACACAAACAAGTTTGTTACACTAGTCATTCCTGAGAGACATCACATTATACCAATCAAGTGTTTCACATAAAATCATACGATTACTGATGTCATAATGGTAGGACCAAGAATTTGAATCAAATATATCAGACTGTCTTTTTGCTCCAGAACATGGCAGTCTATGGACAAGACTAATTTTGATGTGATAATCAATTTTTAATTATATACATAATTCTCAAAACCACAATGTTCATTTGGATATATTATATTCAAACTATTGTAGTTATCTGAAAGGACATTGTGTTTGAGGGTCTGAGAAGGAACTATACCATATAGCCAATATGAATAAAACTTGATAAACAGTTTTAGATTTTGCTAAAATTTCTTCATGAAAATAGCACATACTGTGATTATTGGCGATGATAAAATTTAGTGGAATCGTCAAATTTTCTAATTGGCGAGATTAAATTTGACGAATTTAGGACATGTCTTAAAAAATAACTAATAATAATGTTTAAAGTCAATAAAGTTACATTATAAATGACAATACTTGTAGTGTATGTGTATTTTATTATATTATAATTTTAATAAACTAATATATCATTCTCTGAGTCTTACCTCTTTTGTCTGACTCTTTATCCTCTGTCTCTTTATCATCATCAGAGTCTATATCATGTACTACTGGAGACTCTATATAAGATACTTATATTAAACATGTACATGTATATAGTGTAATATAACAACACTTAGTACAACTATTTTGTAGATCTTATCATTATCATAACTCTATCATATTATACTGACACTAAGGGAGTATATAGTAAATATAAAAATTCATTTTTTATATATTATTAATTTAATTATTGTGGTTTGAGAATTATGAATATAATTTACACTATAATAATTTGTGGTTTATAAAATTAATAATTATTAATACTATTGACTGTAAGAGATATAATATTATCATATAAACCTACTTGGAGGAGAGGTTTCATCTTTATTATCAGCTGAACCTTTTAACTGATCTTTTAACTCTAATATTGGTGTAGACTCTAGTAGTCACAATTAAGACATATATATTATTAACAATATTATATTATTATTACCTGTAATAACAGGTGTGGACTCTTCTTGACTAAATTTTGTTAGTATTTCCTCAAGTTCTTGATCAGTTACTGATTTACGAGCCTTTGGTATGAATGCTAGAACTAGTAACAATGTCATATAATGAGAAGTGACTAATACCAGTTACCTTTCAAGCTCTGCTTTAGCTCCTCAATCTGTTGGTCTCTCTCCTTTAGTTGCAAAGTCAATGACGTTATTATTTCTTGTAGTGTCTCTAGCTCTTTCTGTCTCTCAGCAGACACTGACAGTATATTCTTCTCAAAAGCTTTATATAAAATGAGAAGACAATTGATCACTAATATATTATGTAAAATACTGACAACATTGGACTTGTGATTGCTGTTGTATTAATTTACCTTCCTTTGTTTTCATAAGTGAAGTCAAATCTTCAATTGTCTTTTCTTTCATTTCTCTTGTTTCTATATAAAGGAACATTAAGTTATTAATCAGATATATCATATAATAGACAGCTATTAAATAAAACAGTAGTTGTACACAATATACCTTCATTTTGTCTGACAATAGATGACATTTGTATAGTCATCTTTCTCCGGATGGTTTGTTCTAGTTCCAGTCTACTTCTCAACTCTTTTGTGTTCTCTTCTACAATAGCTCTAACCTCCTATATATCAATAAACAACACATGTAGTAACTGTTGTCTAATACTACTCATCTCTTACTTTGTTTCTTCTATGATCATAAATGGTACAGTGACCAATTGTAAGTTGAAGTAATCCTCTCCTCTTCAATGATTCAAGAGTCTCCTGAGCTTTGGTAATAAGTAGAGTTGTTAGACTGAGTGGAAAGGTACAGGTCACAATGATGGAGTTACCCTCAGTCACAATAATTACTTTAACTCTTTTATTTAATCTTTCAAATGCAACTGACAAAAGGTTTTTAATGTCAGTCAGCGAAGTCTTGTCAGGATCCCATTCAAGAACAAATTTAGCAGTCTCACATTTGAGAGGAGAACTGTTGGACACTACGAGAGATTCCTGGAGACTTAAACGTGCTGTTACTGTACAACAAAACTCATCGATAGCATCTTCATAAGCTTTAATGTAAACATCAGCTTTTGTAATAGTAAATCTCTTGGCAATAGCCTTTAAAATACCAATGTCAATTAATGTGCATTTCTCTTTAATAATTTCCAGTATGTCATCAAGTGTATTACTGCTGGTACGAGCTAACTGAGGACTGAGGTCAGGATAACAATCTCGGAAGAATATTTTTAAGTTTTCTAAAGTCACTGACGTCTCTTTAATAGCATCCCGGATTTTATTAAAGGTTGTTCCAAATTCTAGTCTCATTGAATTAAACATGGGACTCATACTTCGTGGAACAAAAATCCCATCTATAACATAGTACATATTATTACATGAATATACAGGATATTACCTTGAACAGAATCATTGTTTACATGAGATAGACTATGAGAAGATACTACAGTAAGAGATGAAACTGGATAATAATATTAATACTAACAAACTATACCTTCATTGAGTAATGGTTTAGTGTGTGCTGTTCTGTCTTCAAATGATTGCTCTATAATTTTAGTAATATTTTAAAATTACATTATGTAATCAACTTTATAACTTACTGTAGTCATTCATTATGACGTCACCTAATTGTATATTATCAGTGAATCTTTGAAGTACACTGGCGAACACTTTTAGGTTATGATAGTTGCTATGGACAGCACCACGTACAGCTTTTAGTAGTGACATTAATGGCTGAGTAGATATAGTTAGTGTAGCATCTGAAATGACTCCCTCTCCATGAAGCAGTTCTCCTACTTGAACTGTATATTGAAGACATTGAGAGAGAGTACCATAATGACAACGTAAAATGTCACTGGCATGATCTTCATAACTACTATGACTTGTTATTACTACCTCTTGAACATTAGCTATTGTTGTCTGGTCTTCTGGAAACTATTGACCTATTAACAAAGAAAGTTAAAGATATATAGAAAATTTATATCTTGTAGTTACCATATTCACTGATAATTCTCTCAGATAGAACTTTCATCTCCTCAAACTTGGACAGTACTGTAGCTACCACTTCCAACTTCTTGTGATCTGAAGATACTGCTGTATGTATAGCAGATAACAGAGTTGTCTTCTTCTCATTCAGAATGCCCTCCATTGTCTCCATTACATCAAGTGTTCCTTCACTGATACATCTCTCACTAAATAAAAGCTGAGACACTTTTACAGGATTGATCAGACATTGTGATAGTGTATCGGTATGGTGCCAAAGAATAACAATTGCTTCAGTAGCTGAGGAATTCATTCCTGTAATAAAAATAATGACACACACACCATCTTATCAATCAGATTCACTCACCATCAGAGATACAACATTTTCTTAATACAACCAGCTCATACTCATGAGCAATAGTGTTTTCTTCGATGACTTCCTTCCTCAAAGCATCTACCACTTGTCTTCTGGTAGCATCAGGTTTGGTATCTAACCACAACTCAAACATTTTTGTTGTTTTGTATGTGGAGTCATCTGGTAGCTTGTGAATATCTTCCAACTTCTTAGCGTTCAGTTTTAACAAGATTCCCAACTGATACCATTTACTACCAATACGAATATGTTCACATAATTCATCAAGTGTTGGTTTCTCTTCCAATATCTTCTCAAACGAGGTAGCCATTGTTTTTCTCTAGCTATAGCAGCGAGAGTGGCACGACAGCAACGTAATATTACGTCAAATATACGACATATTAGTATAAAATAAACTCCTAAATTACAACAGACAAATAAATAATATTATTAAGAATAATATGAACAGTCAGATATTAAACAATTAATTATATAATCTTTCCCTCGCTTAAAGCAAAGTTAAAATCAATGTCAGAGAGAGAATTTATTTGATGATAGATTGATCGATCTTGAACTAGACAAATAATAGCTGATCTCATGATCAGGAGCAATTTGCATCAGAATAAGTTTGGATGTTGTTCTATAAGAGGATAGAAAAGGAAGATTGAAGAGTTTTAGAATTAGAGGATAATCAGAGGTCCAATTTTTACTGCAGAGTGTTAGAGAAATAATTTGTTAATAAAAGAAGAGAAGATAAAGTCAAGAGTAATTTAAAGAGAAAATAAAAGTGAGCGAGAAGACAGATTAAGAATAAACAACAAACTACTTACTATTACCAAAACAAAAGTCTCTCTTTAATAACTTGATAACTGTCTAACTTCATACAATACTCTTTATGTTCTCTTGACAACCATAGTTTCCTTATTGTAGTATTTTTAGAAAGTGATCTGCATATTGTCTTGATATCATCATTGTTCAGTGAAGTATAGTAGAGATTTAGTCTTGTCAGTGATGTGGTTGTTTGTATTAGATCTGCTATTGTACTGGTACTAACTGAAGTGATCTGACGATTACGTCCAATGTTCAACATAGTCAATGTTTGGTTTTTAGTAAGTCCTTCACTGATATATCGGACTCCATTGTCAGTGATGTTACAGTTGGAGAGATATAGTACTTTTAAAGTTGTATTAGTTGCTAACATGGCTGATAAGTGAGTCATATCTTCATCTGTGATACCAGTAACACCATCCAACAATAACTGTTCAAGTGTTTCATTATTGCAGAGACTATCACTGACTTGTTTGATACCACCAGTAAGTGAAGAGGACAATAACCATAGTGTGCTTATTGTTTTATTAGTTTTTAATATCTCTGATAATATCGATACACACTTACTGTCCAATGTAGTGTTCACTATATCAAGTCTCCTCACTGTACACTTATTAAGGTTGCTTATAACAACTGCAGCACTTTCAGGAGATGAGGAGTAGAGATCAATACTCCATTCTTTTCCTGTTCGTTGTTCTTTTATTAATTTACTTATAACATCTTCACTTTCTACTATACTTGGTCTAGTGAGTTCAACACTACTGTCATCATCATTCCACTGAACTCTTCCGGTGTCTCCTGTTATAAAACAGAGTTAGTATATAGTATAGTACACACATAGTAGCATATACTATAACACACTACAATACACAGACAACACTCTGAACAAGAAAGGAAGCCATTACTCACTGTTTACTGAATATGGTTACTATGGCAACGAGTTGGAGGGACATTGTTTCTGGTTATATTTGAGGAATTGCCTTATTTTATTGAGCTTGTTCCTGACAAACCATATTGTTCATATAGTTAAGTGTGACTATAAACTGCTTTGATCTAAACAGGATCTGCTTTTTTAGACAATTCCTACTTGAATATGGCTTGTTTATTCTTTCTTATTACATGTGAGTCAATGATAAAATATAAAAGCTAGCTCATGTTTAATGGAGTCCTGGAGTCTAATACAAGAATTTATCTTACCAGGGATTAATGTAAACATGTTTGTACTTTATTGTAACATTTTATATTTATGTTCTAAATATTTGAACAATCTGAGTCTAACATGGAAGACATTTCTCTACTTGAACTAAACAAGTCTCCATTTTGTTAAACTAGCTGTCACACTTACACTTGTGTCTAATATTGTGTTGCTATGGTAACTGTTCATACAGGATATCTGGAGTTTTATAGTTTCGTCCCCAGACTACCAAGCAAAACCTAGTCTGTTGTATCTGCTTTAAATTCTTGGTCCTAGTGTCATTAGTGTGATATGTGTCAACTCCATCCAATCATATATTAATGGTCACATGACAAGTAACAATATATGTAGCAGTTAGTCCATTTTGGTAGCTATTCAAGTCAATAAAGTTACATTATAAATGATAATACTTGTAGTGTATGTGTGTTTTATTATATTATAATTTTAATAAACTAATATATCATTCTCTGAGTCTTACCTCTTTTGTCTGACTCTTCATCCTCTGTCTCTTTATCATCATCAGAGTCTATATCATGTACTACTGGAGACTCTATATAAGATACTTATATTAAACATGTACATGTATATAGTGTAATATAACAACATTTAGTACAACTATTTTGTAGATCTTATCAAAAATTCGTTCTGCTCTACACTCCTCAAAAAAACTCAACTCTTTGCCCTAAGGATGTGTTATCACAACTGGTCTAGTAATTATTATTATCTTCTCTCTTCTCATAACATTTCTTCCCTTTCAACTCGTCATTCCATCAATTATAGACTAGACAAATAATGTGTAGTCCATAAAATTTTCTAATAAACTGATATATTTTCCTTCTGATTGCTTTGTTCCTAAACCTCCTCCTACACATCGTTCTCATCACTATGACGGCCTCATGTATACTCTGTTCCTTTTTCACGCACTTCAGCCTCTAAAAACTCATTTGTTCCTTCTGCCCTTTCACTCTGGAATCCACTTCCCTACCACGTAAAATCCTCTATTTCACTTACAGAGTTTAAACACAATGTAAAAAAATTGTTTACTGAAATTTTAAGTATAAATATCTACAGTTTCTCTCTCTCTCTCTCTCTCTCTCTATATATATATATATTTATTTATTTATTTATTTATAATAGTGTCAGATTGTTGTTTGTTTGTTTTTGCCCTTCAGACTAGCACTATGTTATTGGACATCAGTTGTACAAGAAAAAAATAATAATCATAACTCTATCATATTATACTGACACTAAGGGAGTGTATAGTAAATATAGAAATCTATATGTTATGAATTTATAATTATTGTGGTTTGAGAATTATGAATATAATTTACACTATAATAATTTGTGGTTTATAAATTTAATAATTATTAACATTATTGACTGTAAGAGATATAATATTATCATATATACTTACTTGGAGGAGAGGTTTCATCTTTATTATCAGTTGAACCTTTTAACTGATCTTTTACCTCTAATATTGGTGTAGACTCTAGTAGTCACAATTAAGACATATATATTATTAACAATATTATATTATTACCTGTAGTAACAGGTGTGGACTCTTCTTCTTGGCTAAATTTTATCTGTGTTTCTTCAACTCCTTGATCAGTTACTGGTTTGCGAGCCTTTAGTATGAATGCTAGATCTAGTAATAATGTTATATAATGAGAAGTGACTAATACCAGTTACCTTTTAAGCTCTGCCTTAATGCCTCAAACTGTTTGTTTCTCTCTCTTAATCGTAATGTCAATGACAGTATTACTTCCTGAAGTGTCTCTAACTCTTTTTGTCTCTCTGCAGACACTGACAGTAACTCTTCTTTAATAACTAAATAATTATTAATTATAATTATGTATTGACAAATCAGTAACACAGACTATCTTAGTGATAGCTATTGTATTAATAATACCTTCCTTCCATTTCAAAAGTGATGTCAAATCTTTGATTGCTTTTTCTTTCATTTGTTTTCTTTCTACATAGAAACATTGAATTTTAAATCAGATATACCATATAATAGACAACTATTAAATAAACAGTGATTATTGACTACATGGACAAATACCTTCACTTTGTTGGACAACAGATGATATTTGTAAAGTCATCTTTTTATTAATGGTTTGTCGTAGTTCCAGTCTACTTCTCAACTCCTTTGTGTTCTCTTCTACAATAGTTCTAACCTCCTATATATCAATAAACAACACATGTAGTAACTGTTGTCTAATATTACTCATCTCTTACCTTGTCTCTTTGACGTTTGTCATAAATAGTGTGGTAGCCTATTGTTAACTTGATCACACCTAACTGCTTCAATAACTCGAGATTCTCCTCTGCTGTTATCAACAAAAGATCAATTAAACTTTGTGGAGCATAGCAGATAACAATGATGGAGTTGCCTTCATTTATAGATCTAACTTGTACTGACTTTGCCATATCTTTGAATGCTTTTGACAACAATCCTCTAATGTCAAAGAGAGTATGTTCATCTGTCTTCCACTCCAGAACGAACACAATAGTCTCACAGATAAGTTGATGAGAGGATGAAGAGATTATGAAACTTTGATTACGACATACATCAGCTTTGATCTTCTCACAAAATTCATCAACTTCTGTGTTATATTTTGTGATAAGTAATTTAGCTTCTGTAATGTCATATTGATCAACAATTTCCTCCAAACAGCAAACATTAATGATAGTACATTTATCTTGTACAAGATCAATAACATCATCAAGTGATTCAGCTGTTGCTAACTGAGGTCTCAGATCTCGGAAACATCTACGAAGGTATGTTTTAAGGTCTTCCAGTGAAGGGATGCCCTTAGCAATAAGAGGAGCAACAGTGTAAAAAAGTTTACCAAATTTCATTTTTATTTGATCAAAATCATGTTGAAAAATGGGTTGGAGGTTGACTTCAGAGGGAAACATTTGATCTATAAATAAAGCAATATAACTTGTAGATATATACGCTGGTACTTACTATATTCTTTGAGTATATCTTTAGCAACAGGTACTGTTTGTTCAGACTTCAATAAGATACTAGTGAACACCTTTAATTTCCCAGGATCTTCAGACACTGTAGTACACAGTGCTCTCAATGGACCATCTCCTAGTACACCTCCCAATCTAGTGACTTCATCTAATGTCTCCTTAGAGATCACTCTCTCTGTATATAACATCTGAACGATCTCCACAGGAAGAATAAGTGGTGAGATCCTATCAGAGTGTTTCTGTAACATTTGACAAGCTGGAATAGATAAAAGTTTAAAATAAATAATAAATATTAATATTATATATGTATGTATTACTAACACTAATTTATACCTATATCCGAATCAAGTTTTTCATGTTTTTGTCCTAATTCCACTGTTTGAACATCTTGTTTTCTCTTTCTTGAACTTGGTATCTCAGTGTCCTCTATTAATTATTTAGTTATATTTGGTAGATCTAATGAACACAATATTCTACTTACCTCTAGTTAAGTACTCATGTATTTCAGTAGCTTTCTTGATATTATTAACAATAGGACTCTTAATAGCATCAATCACTGTTTCCCAGGTAACAAGATGTGACTCAGTAGTAGTTAACCAGCTCTCAATGACTTGATCAAGTTTGTAAGTATTGCTCTTCTCACATTCTTTTAAACCATTTAAAACATTCTGAGAAACCTTTAGTGATACACCAATATCATACCACTTGTCATTAATATAAGCTAACAGATTGAGTAGTTCATGTTTAGTAGGAGAAATACCTGATAAATAGATAGATTAAATAATAACAAACAATTCTATCATGTCTTGTATCTTACGAGATTCCATAGTTAGTAGGAGAGGTCACTATAATGTAGTCTAGATAGGGTGTGGTTGCATACTATCAAAATATGAACATTGTAGTACTATCCAAATCTATAGTTGACAAACATGTCACCAAAGGATCAATGAATGTCAGAAATCAATGTGATTTCTACTGCTATTCCTTCTAGTGTAGTCGTGTAATACAATAAATTTAGTTTGTCAATATCATATATATAATATATATAATTATATATATATATACATATATATATATATATGATATTTTACCAAACAACAAATGTCAATGTTTTTTTCAACTATACTTTCATTAAAAATATTTTATTTTTGAATGATTGAATTTAAAATAGAATATGAAATATAGAAATTAAAAAAAATCAACTAATAAATTATATATTATATTTACATAATGTTTGTCTTGTGACTGTCAGGAACTGGATTAGAAAAATTATTAGGAAAAACTTCTAATATCGGTAACGGATGACCTTCAGTATTAAACATCCATTTATCTAGTGATATTACTGAGTCATCAGAAAATAAAAGATAAAGATATTTTAATGTTTCGGCAATAAAGAATGATTGTTGTATGTCATCTTTGTGTGGAAGAGAACTATAGACATTTGAAATACCAGAATACCCACCACTATCAACTTTGCAATGAGACTCTAATGCCTAGTTAAAGAAAGAGAGACACACAAATTAATTGCTACATCCTTTGTGGTAAACCTTTGTTGTTGTAAGCAACCACAAAAAGGTCATTTTTAAAATCAGACTGTTCCTCAAACACTTATCATTAATATTCTACTTGTTAAAGTAAAACCTGCCATCCTCAAACTCATACCAGTATAATTTATCATCCTCAAACCCATACCTGCACAACTTGCCATCCCCATGTTCGATACTTGGGATCGTGTGTCAATCTCCACAAATAAAAATAAGACTCTACAGTTTCCGGACGAAGAATATAATTTCTCTCATTTCCTGGACTACTCACTCTCCCAAAATGATCAAATATAAAAGAATCACCTCCTAATCTACTTTCTAAAACAAAAAAAACATATGTTACCATAGCAACTGTATTGATTCACAAGTTATAGTTGATATATAAGGACAACACTGTAGCTATAATTTATAGTTACACAATCTCAAAGTGTGCTGTCCTGATTCTTGATATATCATAGAAGGTTTTATTCATATATAATAAGACTGATACTGGACTATAATATGTTGCTGTTATTAATACTTGTTGTATCATTAATTGTGACAAGAGTTTAAACATTATACTAACACTCACTATGACACTATGACCATGTGACACACGTATGAACAGATATTAATAACTATTAATATGAACAAATATTAATAACTATTAATATTAAAGTTGATGTACAGTTTATAGACCGACCTGTTTGTACGTATGACTCATGACAAGTTCTTGTAATGTTCTTAGCAATATCCATATAGTGCTTAGATTTACCATTAATAGCATGTACTGAGGCCAGTGCATACATACCACCTGAAAAACATGCCTAAGCAAAGAAAGAGAGTATGTCATGATTATATTAACCAGTACAAGGAGACATGCCTGGTCATTAAAAAGAGAAAAGGAAAATAATAAATGATAAACATATTATACAATTTAGAACACACTTAATAAATTATATAATAAAACTGTAAAATTTTATATTATATTATATTATATTATATTATATTATATTATATTATATTATATTAACATACCAAGTGTTGCATTTTATTTTCTTTATGACCATTCCTAATATCACTAACTACCAGGAACCTCTTGTTGCTAACATAACGAACTAATTTAGGTTCCATAGCCTGTGATAAATACAATATAGTAATGATAATAATGTCTATATGATCTACCTCTATAGCATTATAGAACATATCACGAGCTTCTATATCATTTTTACTTGTAATTAACCACGCTTTAATAAGATACTCATAAAAACTATCGCCAAGAGCTCCTAAAGATATATGTTCTACGAAGTAATGAATATAATTATAAAAGATATTAATATTTTGTTTTCATTACTTACTGCTTCCCCATTGACCAGTATCAGGATTGATGAAGTTAGGATAGAGACCATCTGGTTTGGGAGTATCTTTGAGTAACTTACGTATATGTAATACCTATGACAGTAAATGAAACATTACTATTCTATTCTAGGTCACTGTGGTAAGTACTGATGTTCACTAGTCTAGAGCTTACTAATGATAGCTGTCCTAGGTCGCTATGGTAAGTACTGATGTTCACTAGTCTAGAGCTTACTAATGGTAGCTATCCTAGGTCACTATGGTAAGTACTGATGTTTACTAGTCTAGAGCTTACTAATGGTAGCTGTCCTAGGTCGCTGTGGTAAGTACTGATGTTCATTAGTCTAGAACTTACTAATGGTAACTGTCCTAGGTCACTGTGGTAAGTACTGATGTTCACTAGTCTAGATCTTACTAATGGTAGCTATCCTAGGTCACTGTGGTTAGGACTGATGTTCACTAGTCTAGAGTTTACTAATGGTAGCTATCCTAGGTCACTTTGGTAAGTACTGATGTTTACTAGTCTAGAGCTTACTAACGGTAGCTGTCCTAGGTCGCTGTGGTAAGTACTGATGTTCATTAGTCTAGAACTTACTAATGGTAGCTGTCCTAGGTCACTGTGGTAAGTACTGATGTTCACTAGTCTAGGTCTTACTAATGGTAGTTATCCTAGGTCACTGTGGTAAGTACTGATGTTCACTAGTCTAGAACTTACTAATGGTAGCTATCCTAGGTCACTGTGTTACTACATACCTTATTTAAGTAGAGTGGATTTCTTGATAAGTAAGTCAAGTACTGATATTCCAATTGTAAAGTTCCAGCTTCAGAAAGAATAGAAAACCTATGTGTCCACGGCCACTCTTTTGCATCTCCACTATAATCACACGACAAAAAATAGTACATGTGATAATCATGTGATCACTTACGTTTTCAAATTCACTAAGTTATAAGGAATCCCAGTAGGAGTATTAAAAGCTGGTAGAAATTTTTTAACTACTTCAAAAGCTTTCTCTTTAAATAACTAAAGAATAAAATAAATAATAAAATATTAGATGAATTTTTAACCTCATCTCCACTAAGAGCATAGGCACTGAGAAATCCTCCAACAAAACGGATATTAAATTCAAACAAAGAAACGTGAGTAGATACCTAAATGATTAGCATTTAATTAATAACAGTTTTTCATAACGTTTCTCCATCCATCCATCTGTATGTTCATCAGTGTGTTTATCTGTCCATTAGTCTGATTAATGTGTTTGTCTGTCCATTGACCTGTTCGTATGTCCATTGATTTGTCCATCTGTCCATTGACCTGTCTGTCTGTCCATTGATCTGTCCATCTGTCCATTGGTCTGTCTGCCTGTCCATTGATCTGTCCATTTGTCCATTGGTCTGTCTGTCTGTCCATTGATCTGTCTGTTTGTCTGTTTGTTATTTGGAAATTTGGAAATTATAATTTAATATCTACTAAACCCTACAAACATTATCCATTACCTGTTCAATATTAAAATTATCTCTAACCCATTGTCTTGCAACATCAAATTCCTCATGGAGACCGGCAATATACAACGTATCAAGACTATCAACAAGAGTAGCACCCAGACGAGAATTACCAAGGATACTATTTGGATTTCTTTGCTTGGACATTGGTTTTAGTTCATTCTCTCCCATTGCATATTTCACATAGCCATCCCAAGCATGTTTGATCATCTAGAGTAGTAATAGTTATATTAAGATTATATTAAGGTTATATTAAGATTATATTAAGGTTATATTAAGATTATATTAAGATTATATTAAAGTTATATTAAGATTATATATTAAAGTTATCTTAAGGTTATATTAATAGTCTCTATAATTATATATTATTGTTTTGTGTTGAGATTTAGTCACACACAAAGAATTCACACATACATCACACAAACACATAAAGAATTTACACGTCATTTTTAACAGATCCAACATTAAAATGGAACCATTCATAAAATTAATTTCCTTAATTAGTGGGAGCTTATTAACCAACTATAAAATAATACTAAATAGATCCAAAAAAACATGTACATACACACATACATGTACATACACATGTACATGTACATGTAGTACATACCTTTATACTTAAAATATCACATAATGTATTATTGACTTGTACCATACCTCCTTAACTTTAGCTTGTCTCTTCTGTGTTTTTGTTAAGATACCATGTTCAGTATTTGATGTCACTGCTTTCTTAGAGTTCTTCATTTTAAACTCTGATTTTCGACTAAGAGAACTTGTTTGAGATTGATTTTCTTTATGGACTTTGTCAATAGGGTGTGGTTTAGTATCTACGCTATTGTCCGGTGATGCTGACTCATGATGTATCACTATTGGAACTACTGAATTTTTAATATTTACTCCTTTGTCCGGAGATGCCGACTCACGATTTTCTATTATGGAAGCTTTTTCTGAAGGTCCAGAGCTCAAAATAGTATGAGGTATTCTATGCTCTTTTTCAGACTTCCTGGAATACTTTTGTATCAATACAGTAGAACCATATGAATAATTGGAAGTGACAAGGGCTAGTTCACCTATTATAAATACAACGACAACTACAAATATGATCATTGCACTGCGTCTTCCTGGAACGGGAGGTACAGCTGCCGTCCCTACTCCTCTAGGCTTGTAATAGAGGGGAAGAGTAGAAGAAGACATCGTTTATCTAAGTAATGAGATGAGCCATCCGTTTTTGAAACAAGTTATGAGAAATCGTAATATTTCCGCATTCGCCCAATAGTTTCCGAGACCACGTGGTCTGTACGAACCGGTCACAGAGTAGTTCCCGTTGGCAAATAATTATTTTAAATTGTTGAGAAAAGTACATAAAACAGATGTCATTGGAGATCGAAAGTGCAGGAAATTAGAAATTACAGTAAAAATTAACTAATAATTAAGTAGCATAATTAAATAATAAATCAATAATAATTAATACTTTCAATATCGTGATTATACAGAAACAGTATTGTTATTCGAAAGGTGTGGCATATTGGTAGGAAAGTTATCCAGTAACGGTAGAGGATGAGCTTCAGTATTGAACACCCATTTATCTAGTGATATTACTGAGTCGTCAGAAAATAGAAGATAAAGATATTTTAATGTTTCGGCAATAAAGAACGACTGTTGTACATCATCTTTTGGTGCTGCTTCACTATAAGAATCTTTGATACCAGAGTAACCTCCAGTATCTACCCTACAATGTGATTCCAAAGCCTAGAAAAGGAAAATTTAATATGTATCACTTGTTCCAAACATCTTATATATCCTCAAACCCATTCCTAAATATAGCTTCATCCTCATACTCAAACCTATATGAAAGCAACATCTGTCAATATTCTCAACCTCATACCAACTCATCCTCAAACCCATACAAGTATAATCAGTTATCCTTAAACCTATCATCCAATACCAGTAACTTGCTATCCTCAATCCCATATTAACAAACACTGTTATCCTCATACCCATACCTTTACAACATCCCAGCCCCATTCTCGATACATAGGATCCTTTGTTAGTCTCCATAAATAAAAATAAGATTCCACAGTCTCTGGACGTAAAAGATACATCTTCTCATTTTTTCGGCTACTAATTTTTCCTGAGCCATCCATACGAAATGCTTCTGGACCTAAACTGCTTGCTAGAGAGAGAGGGAGGTAGAGAGAGAGAGAGAGAGAGAGAGAGAGAGAGAGAGAGAGAGAGAGAGAGAGAGAGAGAGAGAGAGAGAGAGAGAGAGAGAGAGAGAGAGAGAGAGAGAGAGAGAGAGAGAGAGAGAGAGAGAGAGAGAGAGAGAGAGAGAGAGTGAGAGATTTGAATACAAACAAAAGACAAATAATGTCTAATTTAAAGTTATATTGCTGTCTAAACAAACATCAGATGTGTACACAAAATAAAAACATCAATATTATTGAGAATATAAACATACCACAACACCAGTTACAATTATAACATTAATCTCAAAAAAAACCGACACTATATCATTATTGGCATAGTTCCAAACATCATTTTGGACCTCAACATCACACAAGGGAATGACCAATAAACTCTATTATCATTACATGTATAATGCACTCATTAATACACACATAGCAATGACAATATTAAATACAAACTACTTAGCTCTCTATGGGATAACTGACCTGTTTGTACATATGACTCACGACAAGTTCTTGTAATGTTCTTAGCAATATCCATATAGTGTTTAGATTTATCATTAATAGCATGTACTGAGGCCAGTGCATACATACCACCTGAGAAACATGTCTGAACAAAGAAAGAGAAGAAGAGTATGTCATGATTATATTAACCAGTACAAGGAGAACATACCAGGTGTTGCATCTTCCCATCTTTACGTCCATTTCTTAAATCATTGACTAGCAAGAATTTATTATTTGAAATATATTGAAACAGTTTGGACTCAATAGCCTAATAAAATGAATATAATAATTTTTATTATTTTTTAATTGAATTTATCTACCTCTATAGCATTATAGAACATATCACGAGCTTCTATATCATTTTTACTTGTAATTAACCACGCCTTAAGGAGGTACTCATAAAAACTATCGCCAAGAGCTCCTAAAGATATATGTTCTATAGAAAAAAACAAGTCTAATTTAAAAACAATCGAAAAAGCAAGCAAGAAAAAATAATACATGATATCTAATAGTGTCTTTAGAATAAATTCATGTTATTACTTACTGGTTCCCCATCGGCCATTATCAGGATTGATGAAGTTAGGATAGAGACCATCTGATTTGGGAGCATCTTTGAGTAACTTACGTATATGAAGTACCTACAACAACATAGAATATCAGTATTATTACATGTATTATATTACTATAGTACATGTACTATATTACTATATTACATGTATTATATTACAATAGTACATGTACTATATTACTATAGTACATGTAATATATTACTATAGTACATGTAATATAATACTATAGTACATGTAATATATTACTATAGTACATGTACTGTATTACTATATTACATGTAATATATTACTATATTACATGTATTATATTACTATAGTACATGTACTATATTACTATAGTACATGTAATATATTACTATAGTACATGTACTGTATTACTATATTACATGTAATATAATACTATAGTACATGTATTATATTACTATAGTACATGTAATATATTATTTCAGTATTGATATTACTGGCAAGGATACTAAACAGGACCATCAGGATAAAGTGAACAGATCTAATTACTTATTCACAGAGGTGTGGTCAATTATATCTTGTACAGGAGGCTCAAATGTTAGTTAATATTTACAATGTATACTACAATCCAATGAAGGGTCTTTGTCTCATCCTCATTTTAGTATTACTCTATTTTATATCACATTATACCTTGTCCAAATAAATTGGTTTCTTTGTTAACATTGTTAAATATTGATATTCTAATTGCAACGTTCCAATCTCGGAGAGTACCGAACATTTACCTGACGCCCATCCCCAGTTCTTTAATGCACCACTATAATGGAAAAAAATCACATGATAAAGTACATGATCATGTGATAATCATATGATCACTTACGTTTTTAAGTTGACTAAACTCTTTGGAATTCCAGTTGCAGTATTAAAAGCAGGCATTAATTTGTCTGCTAGCTCAAGAGCTTTTTGCTTAAATATCTAGAGAGAGAGAGAGAGAGAGAGAGAGAGAGAGAGAGAGAGAGAGAGAGAGGTGTTATTATGTACAATAAACACAACCAGATACTATGTGATTAACAGTTCATTTGTAACTACAAAGATTGTTTCCATGTAATATGTTCCGTTAAACACTACATCAAAAAAAGTGGCTTGTCATAAGACCAGACTGTACTGTTATTGTCAAAATACAGTTGTAGTAATAACATTGTTTGAAGGGATTGTACTAGAGTATAAAGGATATAATAGTAACACCTGGTGATCAAATCTGTTTACTCAGTAAGGATACTATCAGAATAGTAAATGACATCAGACTTTTATATACAATTTTGTTATTTATATCTTGGTATAATTCCCCTAATAAAGAACAAACCAATAATATATTCTCTTAGGATATATTAAACAGGAATTTACAGGGGAAGTCTGCCAAATTAAATTCTTAAGGTTTCTCCAGCCACATATGATGCATACCTAACTAACAACTATAATGCCTTTTATCAAGGATTTCCTAGTATTGTGTCCATATAATATAATATAGTATTGTGTCCATATAATATAATATAGTATTGTGTCCATATAATATAATATAGTATTGTGTTTATGCAATATAATATAGTATTGTGTTCATGCAATATAATATAGTATTGTGTTCATGCAATATAATATAGTATTGTGTTCATATAATATAATATAGTATTGTGTTCATATAATATAATATAGTATTGTGTACATGCAATATAATATAGTATTGTGTTCATATAATATAATATAGTATTGTGTTCATATAATATAATATAGTATTGTGTTCATATAATGTAATATAGTATTGTGTTCATATAATATAATATAGTATTGTGTTCATATAATATAATATAGTATTGTGTTCATATAATATAATATAGTATTGTGTTCATATAATATAATATAGTATTGTGTACATAATACTACATATAATATAGTATTATTTGTGGATTTCCTAGTATTGTGGATTTCCTAGTATTATGTTTACATAGTACGATCCAGAATTATTTTTTGTGGTTTTAGAACACCTGATGTCAATGATGTTGTAAGGATTATGAAAGGAAACATGATATTAAGTTATTCTTTCTCCTACAAAAAGTAAGTTAATTATAGCAAGACTAGTCATAACATTGTCATTTCAATCTTCAATTCTATAATGTAGTATTGATTCCTTACAAAACTGTGTGTGTTCATTATTTGAATGTGTGGTATTTGAAAGTATCCATAGCAATGTGGGTCCTCAACAAATGTCAAATTAAACATCAATTTATTAGTATGGGACTAGAACAAGTGTCCTCAATATAGAGGTTGTATAATACACTAAAGTATTAGTATGGGACTAGAACAAGTGTCCTCAATATAGAGGTTGTATAATACACTAAAGTATTAGTATGGGACTAGAACAAGTGTCCTCAATATAGGGGTTGTGTAATACACTAAAGTATTAGTATGGGACTAGAATAAGCATTCTCAAAACAGAGGTTGTCTTTAATTCAGTGTTCTCCTTGAGAGACTTCATTATTGTTTGTTTAATTTGATGTAATTTCTTTGTATAATAATGTTAACAAAGAAACACAGCATATCATAATAGAACAATTAAAGAACTATTTGCTAAGATAGTGTCATAATATGTAATGTCATATGATGAGAAATGGGTCATTTAGAAAACATACGAGTTATATTCTCCATGAACTAACAACCACAACATAACACAAAACAATCCATTATGAAGACAATGAGTATATCCATATAATAGAGTGTATTTGGTACATGTCACACAACGTGTCAAATGATTTACTAACAACTAGCTACTCCATTCAGTATGAAAGAGACCTGAATGTTTGGGTAAGCTATCTTATTCAGTAAAACGAGAACAACATTGAAACTAAACGTATTTGTAGTTTATTTAAATTAAGATTCATAACTCAATTGTCTTTAGTTTATAATAATAATGATATTATTACCTCTTCTCCACTAAGAGCGTACGCACTAAGGAACCCACCAATGAAACGAATATTAAACTCAAAGAAAGAAACTTGCGATGATACCTAAAAAATAAGAATAGATATCCATTTCAAATTATGAGATACGTGTGAAATTTTGTACATCTTAACACCATTTTAATACTAACGAGACATCATCTAACATTATATCAAATATAATATCTGATATTAATATCATTACTGTGTAACACTGCATTATAATATCATTACTGTGTAACACTGCATTATAATATCATTACTGTGTAACACTGCATTATAATATCATTACTGTGTAACACTGCATTATAATATCATTACTGTGTAACACTGCATTATAATATCATTACTGTGTAACACTGCATTACAATATCACTTGATAACAAGAGTAATTGTTTTTCACAGGCAACATAGTTCGTTGACATAATTAAAGAGCAATAAAGTTCTATTAAATTTATTAATCAAATTACAAAACAGTCGTTAACATTTATACAAACACATCATATAATACTTTTCCTTGACATGACAGACCAACCACAAAATGATACAGCTGTGTCATTTAATACACTTTATTAGTGTGGGACTAGAACAACTGTCCTCAATATAGAGGTTGTATAATACACTAAAGTATTAGTATGGGACTAGAACAAGTGTCCTCAATATAGAGGTTGTATAATACACTAAAGTATTAGTATGGGACTAGAACAAGTGTCCTCAATATAGAGGTTGTATAATACACTAAAGTATTAGTATGGGACTAGAACAAGTGTCCTCAATATAGAGGTTGTATAATACACTAAAGTATTAGTATGAGACTAGAACAAGTGTCCTCAATATAGAGGTTGTATAATACACTAAAGTATTAGTATGGGACTAGAACAAGTGTCCTCAATATAGAGGTTGTATAATACACTAAAGTATTAGTATGGGACTAGAACAAGTGTCCTCAATATAGAGGTTGTATAATACACTAAAGTATTAGTATGAGACTAGAACAAGTGTCCTCAATATAGATATTATAATATATATTAGTATGGGATAAGTGTCTTTAATGAATGAGTGAATTTGTGAGTAGTTTCTACAGTTGTACATACTTACCTCAGCTATGTGAAAGTGATCCTTTACCCATTTAGTGGCATCATTGAACTCATCATGTAAACCAGCTATATATAGAGTGTCCAGACTATCAACGAGGGTAGCACCCAAATGAGTTCTTCCAAAAACAGCGGCAGAATGGCCTTTCTTCGAAAGAGGCTTCACTTCATTCTCTCCCAGTGCATATTTGTAATAGCCATCCCATGCATGCTTGATCATCTAAAGGAACATATATTTATGTGACTACACAAATATATATCAATACCTGTTTGACTTTCTCTTGTCTCTTTTGTGTTTCAGACAGGTTGGAATCAGATGGAGATGTTCCTGTTTCTTTCGAGTTTCCATTCTCAGTTTTCTGCGTCTCATGGTCTGAAACTGGTTTCTCTGTTTTTATTCTACTTATTTTGGTTGTTTTTGAAGTATTAGTTTCTGTACTTTCTTTACTAGTATGAATAACTTGTGTTACATGTGGCTCACTGCTGTCAGTACGAGGGAGTGTACCTAGAGTTGATTCACTGGACAATCCATCATGACTACTCAGGGGGACTCTGTGAATAAAGGTATCATATGCACTCTTGAAACTGCTTGAGTCTTTGGCTTGGATGTCAGGTAAGTACATTATTAAAGCACACCAAGCTATAATAAACATGATTAAAAGGGCCACTAATAGGTAAGTCTCTTTGGATTTGACTGGAGATCTTGGTCTTCCTGATGGCCCCACAGTCCTGCCGTGTTTGTAGAAAAGAGGAAGAGAGGACGACGACATATCTGCTGTTAGGGAGGAAGTTTTTTCCTCTTCCCTCTTGAGAATGGGCCTTTCTTGTTGGAGACAATGATCGAGAGGACAGTTTTGATAGGATTTAATTATAAAATGAGAAGTGAGGACTTATGTGGAGCACGCCCCTGTTAACTCACGCCTAGTGGCTAAGAGCTACTTTAGATCACGTGATCATATTCTATTTTGAAACATGGCGGGTGAAGAACAAGAAGATGTGGAACTGAGAGACTTAGTAGCACAGACCTTAGAGACTCAGGGCGTCCTAGGAAAGATACGAGTAAGTTTATATATAAATTATGAAACAAAACATATCCAAAAATTAAATAATTTAACCTAGTACAAGGCCACACCCCTTTATTAACAATCTTTTCCACAGGCACAGTTGAGAGCTAGTGTTTTTTTAGCATTAGAACAACAAGAATCAAAAGACGTAAGAGAAACATTCTTCCTGAATAATATTTACCTCATTACCATAGAAACCACATCCTCTTGGAAATGATAAACTAAAAACATTCTTAAAGAGCAAAGAAGGTATGTATAAATATTTACATCAAGCACATGGACATGTAAATATTTGTATCAAGTACATGGATATTTATCATATCATGTAGTACATGTACAATTAAATACATGTACATGTATTCCAGGAATAGTATGGTACATGTAGTAAATACATGATGTGTGTTTATTACTCCAGGTCAAACGACTGCTGGTCTTGTACGTGAATTTTTAGAGTTTTTTGAACTGGATTTCACATGTTCTGTGTTTGATCCTGAAACCAATGTGGTATGGGTATCTGTCCATTCATCTCTCTGGGTGCTTCTTTGTGTAATTTGACTGATGATGTAACAACATGTCCTATGATGATATCACATGTGTCATAGAGTTAATAATGTTAGGTTTGGTTTAGGATTTAGGTGATGTCATCAATATGATGACATCATTATGTATCATTTCATTATGATGTCATCATAGTTGAGTTACACCAAGAACCACCCATCTCTCTGTTTCGTCAATTTATTCAACTAATCACAACCTGACGTACCTTATGTCCATCCATTTCTATATAATATCTATCCATTTTTTTGTCTATGTGTCCATCTGCTTATCTATTTGTCCATTTACATCTTTATCTATTCGTTTATCTTCTATAGCTTGAGTCATATAAAGGCAGAGATCAATTAGCTAATGACACAGGTCTTAGTCCAACTACTGATGCTCCACTGTTGCTTGGTTTACTCAAACAAGCTAGGAGTTCACCTCCGAAGATTTCAGAGAACATAACAATACCTTCATTTACTGTACCTTCTCTCACCATGGCAACCTCTGCATCCACAATAGTCCCAGCCTTTTTAACCACACCCCCTCCAACTACTGCAGTAGCCTCTATTGGACAACCATCCTCTTTTCTATTCTCAGCTGTGACTACTTCCAAACCACTCCCACTGGATACTGTAACTACATCTAAACCACACCCACTGGACACACCCACGTTTTCCTTAGATACTAATCCACTTGTAAAAACTAAAGAAGGCAGTCGTGATGATTTTAGTTTAGACGGTAAATTTTTGAAGTCAGCTGATGGTCTTGGAAGGGGTGGAGACATTTTAGAGAGCATCCTTCAAGGAAGCTCAGGTAGGGACGGTCCTTTTCTTTCAGGAACCAACGAAAAATCTAAAGACAAGAAGAAAGACTTAGTTGAAACTGATCCATTAAGAGGGTATGGTTGCCATAGTTACAGTTGCTATGGTTATGGAGCTTGTAGTTGTGTAAAATATTATTGTTACCTTGTCTTATAGGGGAACCAATGGATTAAATGTGGGTGGAGAAGGGGCAGAGTCAGATGATGACTTGTCAGCTTTACATAGTGCCAAGGTATGATGTTTATTTCATTGATTATCGTCATGGTAACTGTATCTTTTATAGTATGACACAACAGACCATTCTCTTTCTCAGACAAGTACTTCAGCTGTTGGTGACTTTGACTATACAGAACATATACAATAACCACACCCCCAACGGCACACCCCTTTCTCGTTTTAGTACATTACACTAATACCAAAACTTTTAATAATGAAAATATTAGCCACGCCTACATTGTAGTTGCTAGGAGACTAAACAATATGGTGCATGAGCTTGAGATATGGAATTGAATGAAGTAAGAACGTTATTGATAAATGTCAAGTTTCCAGGTAAAGAAAATAGTTTATAAATATAATATGAGTTAAAACTTTAAATATAACAGGTGATTCAGATCAGAGCTATCTTTTAGCTATTGGTGACTCATCAATCAGAAAGGTACCATCCATTGTCATTGGGGTAGATGAATGGATGGAGATAATTTAGAAAAGGAAGGAGTGAAGAAAAGTCATATAGTTCACAATATTTACTGGACCTATTACAGGATATTATTAACAAGAGAAGAGAATCAACAGATGAAGACAATACCAGATTAGCAGCTGTTATTGAGATACAAAGGATATGGCGTGGTCATAGAACAAGGTGTAAATTAAAGGATATATTATTACTACATAAACCACAGTCTTCAATTGTTAGTACTAAATCACAGGTAATTAGTAGATAATGACAGGGGCAACGTTTTATATTATGTCTTGTCGGATTTGTTGACTTCACAGGGAATTATTAAGGTTTATTGATCTATGTGCCATTTATCCATCCATCCATCTACCTGTCTATTCATCCATTATAGTAGTATATGTATCCATTTATCAATCATCCATTAACCCATTCATCCATCAATTCATTATATCTGTCCATTTCATTTTTACAGCGCAAAGTTTGGACTAGACACACTGCAGCTGTAGCCATTCAACAAACATGGAGAAGCTACAGTGTAAGTAAAACAGTAACTACATCACTAATACATTCACTATACAGTATTATCATATATAACTACATCATTAATACATTGACTGTACAGTATTATCATATATAACTACATCATTAATACATTGACTGTACAGTATTATCATATATAACTACATCATTAATATATTCACTACAGGATTATAAAGTTTTCAAATATTATAAAGAACTGATTAATTTTCACAGAAAAGGTGACCCAGCTTCACTACTAAAGTGTATTAATCCACTAGAGGTATACTATACTTACAATATTATAACAACTTCATTTTATTACTAGGCACAGCTCCTTGATAAAGCATCAGGAGGCTATGTGAGATTTCGTTTAGGAGGAGTATGTGGAGCTGTCCATCCATTCATTCAACCACCCATCCATTCTTCCATTCATCTGTCCATCCATTCATCCAATCACCCATCCATTCTTCCATTCATCTGTCCATCCATTCATTCATTCATGTATCCATTTCTTCCCACAGGACAAATTTCCTCCAACTATCTACTACAAAATATTTACTTGTCGTACTATAGTTGATATGTGTACATTTAGTCCACGAGATTACACAGCTATGAGTGAAAGGAGACAACTTGGACAAGATTTACACAATACTAATCCTCGTATACTTCCTGTAAACACTGATAGCTGGTATAGAAGACAAGAGAATAATGGCTGGAGACCAGTAAATGTTATAGTACAAATTATATATCTATTCTCTTTAGTCATCTAGAATGTTCTCTAGTGATCAGTACATGTCAAGTTGTTTATCAAAATCTGTACCTTTTCATCATATGAAGGTAAGTTAAGATCAAGCTATCTTTAGACTAAGTACTTACCATAGTGACCTTGGATAGCTATCATTAGTAAGCTCTAGACTAGTGAACATCGGTACATACCACAGTGACCTAAGATAGTTACCATTAGTAAGCTCTAGACTAGTGAACATCGGTACTTACCCAGTGACCTAGGATAGCTACCATTAGTAAGCTCTAGACTAGTGAACATCAGTACATACCACAGTGACCTAGGATAGCTACCATTGGTAAGCTCTAGACTAGTGAACATCAGTACTTACCACAGTGACCTACCATACTACAGCATCAAAGACAAGAAGATATTATCAAGAGAAGAAAGAAAAGAAAGAGGGAATGGATGATAAAACTGTTAGCATACTCATTTCTCTCACATTAATACAACATTACTCCATTCATCCATGTAGTTACAGAGAACAGGGAACACTTCATACAACACCAGTAGATCCTGAACAACAAAATCAAGAACAAGAAGTAATGGAAGAAGACAAGATTGAAGAGGACAAGAAAGAAGAAGACATTGAAGATAGTATTGACGATTTAATACACTGGAGTACTACACTTGATTTTGAACAGTAAGTTCACCTAGTTAATACAATAATATTAACAATACATACCTAGTTAATACAATAATATTAATATTAGCAAAACATACCTAGTTAATACAATAATATTAATATTAGCAATACATACCTAGTTAATACAATAATATTAATATTAACAATACATATAAGATATTAGGAATCTTAGAAGATTAGAAATAGAGTTTCATAAAAATTGTTATGTAGAGCTTTTAAACTGCAAGGCTTACTAAGACAGATGTTTCTATGACTTTCTCAGAATTGTAGTATTAAAACTATTTTCCTTTCCTTATTGTTGGAGGTTAGACTGTTATTATTTTCATTTAGGTATATATCAGATTGGCAGACTTTAGGAACCAGTTCTGTTAGTAATGATCCTTATACTTTAAAAGTTACTGCAAAAATAGAGAGTTAACTGTGTGTGTGTTTATAAGACATGTCATATACAAGTTGACAAAATAACATTTTATTAACAAATAAATAATTGAACTTTTTAACTAAAATGATTGTTAGTGTTAAAGATAAACGTCATATTAATAATTAATTTATTTTACTCCGTTAATGATATTATTTGACGAAGACTGGAGTTCTATCTCCTTAATTGATGGTGGGTGTTCTATATCTTGTTTGCTTTCAACTAACTGTAATTCAATCTGTTCTGGACTTGGGTTAGCTCCACCAGACAACTCTACATGAGGTAATAAATAGTAACCTCTCTCCCTCTCCCTCTCCCTCTCCCTCTCTCTCTCTCTCTCTCTCTTTCTCTCTCTCCAAAGTTACCAAGAGCATGTTTTAATGTCCGAGACAGTACAGCTTGCATTGTCAAGATAGCTTTCTTACAGGCAACCTATTATCAGATATTATAACAATAGATATAATAATAATATTATTTACATGTAGTCCATGTCCAATCCAACCTAGCAGTACTGCTGTAAATAAGTCTCCTGTACCAGTAAATGGAGCTTGAATTTTGGGATAAGCTAGTCGAACTCTTTCTCCTGTAAGTATTAAAAGAGAGTTATTAGTTGTTACATTTGTCTCTCTCTCTCTGTGTACCTACACTTCATCTACCCTATATTTTATTAGGTAACATTATAACATAGTTACTATACGTGCTAGAGATTAGCTTAATGTATTATGATTTGTTTTACAACTGTTTCTACTCATATCACATTTGTTTAGATAAAACTCAATCTGTCATTTCACAATACTACTACTAATTATATAAGTTTAAGAGCAACAAAACTATGACTCATAATGACGTAATGTATTTTGATTATATAACCTTGGTTAACAAAACTGTGACTCATGACATAATGTATTAAGATTATAACCTTGGTTAACAAAAGCTATGACTCATAATGACAAAATGTATATTAAGATTATATAACCTTGGTTATTGCCTGCAAATAGAACTAGTTCATCTTCTCTTCCAATAAACTCCACACTAGTAATAATGACACACTTAGCACTTTTAGAGAGAAGCCTGTCCACAGCCTATAACAGAGTCTTACTCATTCTAAAGATTTCATAAACTCATACCAACTGTGCATCAGATTCAGACTTTATACTCATCCCAAGTATCAACCTTAATAAAAAATATATCAAAATAATTACAGTCTTAATTACAAGGGGCATTACTCCTTTAACTTACTCAGCTTCGTATTGATTAGGTGTGATAACATCAGCTAGTTTAATTAATTTATCACAATATATAGGGAGGAGCTCATCAGTGACATACTACATAATTATAGTGATCATAATTTAGTAATGTTTTATTATTTTCATACCATTTTTCCATTGTCTCCCATAACTGGATCACACACTATGGGGAACAATACAGATAGATTTAGTTGTCATGGTAACACATGTAGCAGGATATGTTGGTAAGTAATACAATTTGACAAAATTCTTTTAAAAATTTGTTTGGTAAGTTAAAATTTGGTGAATTATATAAACAGTATACTGAGAAGTAAATGAAACAAACATGTGTGCTATTAACATTAAACTCATCTCAATACATCCTAATATTGTATATAGTAAGTTTATCATTGTGCTTCTTACTACATTACCGTAGACAAGTTGAGGATTAACTTGTTTTAATTCACAGATCAAGTCTATTACTCGATTTAAAAATGAAGTTGATCCAATGTAACCTAGAGTGATTACATAACATTACATAATATGTCTTACCTCCTCTAATACAGACCTGTTAAAATATGAGTGTATTTTAATAAATTGTTTGAACGTAATCCATCAATTAAGACATCTAATTCAGCTGCTTCTAACACCTGCCCTTTAAATTGTTCATAGCCTAATAAGAGACAACACTAAACCATTAGTACAACATAATACCGTATTAACAATATGTAGTTACCTTATAAGGAAGTTATGATCTGACTTACCAGTGTGGTTTGAGAATTGAACACTGTTGATAACGTCTACCTCATAACCTAATAACTAATACACGTGGCAATATTAGATGTGTATAGCGTTCTTGGAGACCTACCTGTAGCGGGAAAGTAGCAGCTGTGTTACCGACGTGGCCATGAACGACGTGACTTTGGATAGACAACACTTTACCTTTTGCCATGTCACAATACACGTGGCTGAGTGTGGCCCCACTAGCCACACCCACATTTTGTAATTATAATTTTAAATACATTATTCACTACTGCTAAAAACAATAAATACGATCACATCTGGCCAACTAACAAATATCAATAATTTTTCTAATTATTGTACGGCACGTTGAGAGTTACCCCATGTGAAGGGGTCACACCCACGGACAGAATGAGTTGGAGTGTTAGTATAAATATCACTATATAGCTCCTCAGCTGGTAGCTCAGAACCAGATGTACAAAAATCAACAGCTTCTTTAATTTCTTTCTTGACTTCTTTTTGAATAGTTTTTAGTTCATCTTCAGTAGCAAGATTTTTATCAGTAATGTAACCAGAAGCCATTTTAATAGGGTCCCTCTCTTTACGAAACGTTTGTACCTCTTCAGTAGTACGATAACTAAAGTATAAAATAAAAATAAAACATATACGAGAGTGCCTGTATGAACTGATCATATGATGACAAAACCACACCTTTTTCCGGGGTCACTCATACTGTGTCCATAGTAACGATAGGTGTCCAATTCCATTACCAAAGGACCCTAGAAACATTGATAAATTAATATAAAAATGGACAAATAGATCAATAATGGATGGATGAAAATGTATAGGTCTTTACTTTTCCCTCCAAAATGTACTGCTTTGCCCATTTAGTCGCTTCTCTTACAGCAAGTACATCCTGACCATCAACATATATACCAGGGATGTAGTCTCCTCTAGTATAGTAGGCAGTACATGCTGATGATCGATCTATTGCTGTTCCCATGCCATAATGATTGTTTTCACATACAAATAAAACTGGCAGCTTCCATAGAGCGGACATATTAAAAGCCTCAAATACCTGTAATGGATGAATGAATAGTTGAATGGATGAATGAATAGATAAATGAATGGATGAATAGATGAATGAATGGATGAATAGATGAATGAATGGATGAATAGATAAATGAATGGATGAATGAATAGATGAATGAATGGATGAATAGATAAATGAATGGATGAATGAATATATAAATGGATGAATAGACAAATATTTGGTTGGATAAATAGATAGATAGATGAATGAACAATGGTTACATAAATCTATCTACCTGTCCTTGGTTGGCTGCACCGTCGCCATAGAGACATATACATATATTGTCTTTCTTTTCATTGTATAGTAACTCCAATCCTATACCAGCACCAACAGGAACCTAAATATGGACGAAGAATAAATCAATAATATATAGACAAGCGAGTGTGTTACCTGTGCTCCTACTATGCCATTACCACCATAGAAGTTTGGTGCATACATGTGCATTGAACCACCTTTACCTCTTGCACAACCAGTGCTCTTACCTAATATATATATGCAATAATATGTCATATAATTATTGATATTACCCGTCAGTTCTGCCAGTACTTCTTTTGGAGGTACACCTCTAGTGTATGTCCAGCCGTGGGCACGATAAGCAGTAATAACAGGATCATCTTTGGTTATGACGGACTCCATACCAACAGCACAGGCTTCCTATAATAGTAGTATTTGTTGCTATCCTAGGTCACCGTGGTAAGTACTGGTGTTCACTAGTCTAGAACTTACTAATGGTAGCTATCCTAGATCACCGTGGTAAGTACTGATGTTTACTAGTCTAGAGCTTGTTAATGGTAGTTATCCTAGGTCACTGTGGTAAGTACTGATGTTCACTAGTCTAGAGCTTACCAATGACCTATTCTAGAGTTTATTTAACGTACCTGTCCAATATAAAGATGGCAGAATCCACGGATCACTTTACTCTGATATAATTTCCTAGCTTCATTTTCCATTTCTCGTATCATCACCATATCACGATAAATATTGAGAAACTCATCTCTTGTAATAGATGTAGTTTGTGAAGGACCTGACTCCAGCTTATGTAGCTCGAAAGGCTACAAAAAACAGACAAGTTAAAAAAGATATATTACCAAATAAGGACATACAGGAAGTTGGTACTCGGCTGATGTAGATTGGTATCTCAGTCCTAAGATCTAAGTGGTTATAACATTACAGGGTTAATATATTATTTAGTATAGTGACTTACTCCAGCTCTCAACAAAGATGGAGAGCGTGTAAAACGAGACAATGTTCTAGTGATGTGGCTCATTCTCCTTTTTCTCCACCTTCAGACAGGTTATTAATTTAAGGGCGTAACTGCGCATCATTTGTAACGAGGGGCGTGACCAACATGGGCGCGACTAAAAACACAGTTGTTAGGAGGGGCTCTGTTCCAGAAGACAATGGCTTTTGCAAGGTAAATACCACACTATTATATAATGCCTGCAAACAACAAGGTGTTTATTACCTCTCTCTTTTATTTTTCAGTCAAGCTAGTTCAAAACAAATCAAATTAGCTGCTTTGATTCTTCGTCGTACACTAAAAAGCGAAGACAAAATTTATCAACAAATAGTTCCCTATCAAGCTACTGATTATGAAGTATTGTTGAGGTATTGGCCAGCTGAACCTTATCTCAATTCTTTGGCTGCATTTTCTGGACCAGCCTATTCCAATCCTGAAGTAGTGTTGGTAGAAAACTGTCGAGATTGGTCAGAAAAACTTGCAGAAAAAGCTGGTTATCCTAATCATACTGGTATTAAAGGTATGATAAATGGATGGATGGATTGATCAATGGATGCATGAATAGACAAAATGGACAGATGGTTTATTGTATAATTTACAGGATTGAAGGCAGTCTTTTTAACTGTTACTGGAGGGTCTGGAAATATTGAAATAGGGTCTGATAATGAAGCTCCCAATGTTTTTATAAGTTATATATTACCTGTCACAAATGAAAGTCAGTGAATGGACAGACAGATAAATGGATTTTGTGTTGTTCTCATTTTTAGGATCTAGTGTTGTCTCCTGTTATTCTGCTGACTCAACACTTTTTCCAAAGTTCCATTCACTTGAGAGAGTTCTTCATGACATGTATGATAATTCTATCAATGTACATCCTGCTACTAGAGAAATGCTTGCAGCTTTAGACAAGTAAATGATCTATAGTGTAATAACTTATTGATCCATTTGTCTACCACTGATCATTACCATTCATCCATTTGTCTAACAGTGATCATTACCATTCGTCCATTTGTCTACCAGTCATCATTACCATTCGTCCATTTGTCTACCAGTGATCATTACCATTCGTCCATTTGTCTACAATGATCATTACCATTCATCCATTGTCTACCGTTGATCATTACCATTCATCCATTTGTCTACCAGTGATCATTACCATTCATCCATTTGTCTACGATGATCATTACCATTCATCCATTTGTCTACGATGATCATTACCATTCATCCATTTGTCTACAATGATCATTACCATTCATCCATTTGTCTTTCTGTTGATCCATTCTCCTTATTTTATTCACATAGTTGGCTCCGAGAACAGCACACTCAACCAAATGCACTTAATAACTTGTTTACTCCTTCTTTGGAGCAAAGAACTATAGCATCCATAACAAACCCAATATATGGACCCTCAGCCTCAAGGTATGTGAACTACACTTAAAGATATATAGCAACTTTACTAACAAACAATTCTAATATACTATCTATTTATTGTCTATTGTTTTAATAGTGACTTGTATATACAATCAAAGAAGTTGTTTGAAGAAATATCTGTTGATAAATGTGTCAATAATCCATTTTTTGGTTCAGGTTTAATATACAAAGACAAGGTATCCTCCATATCTCACTACAACTATATATACTCATTTTATTATATACAGCCTGATGTCCATATTGTGAACAAGTATTTTGGACTGGGTGTACCAGATTATCAAGCCATAGGAACAAAAGTACCACAATGGAAAGTGGACATACCTGATGGGTAAGATATGACATCACTATGACATCACCACACATCACTATGACATCATGACCCAATTATTTACAAACAATACTAAACAGTAATTATATAGAGTTTATTTTATTATTTCTATTGTAGTGATACAGACTGGTTAGACAAATATCCTCTTCATATGTTTGCCTGTGAAGGTGACATAGGAGGGATAAAGAACTATATATTAACAGGACGAGATCCTAATGAACTTGATACTGATGGTTGGTCTGCACTTCATTATGCCTGCTGGTAAGTAGTTGACTCCATTAATCTACCTGGTCTGTTCATTAATTCATTCATCATATCCAGGTATGGTGAACTTGATGCTGTTAAATCACTCGTTGAAGATTGCCTGGCTTATATTGGAATTCAGTAATGATATTGTTAATTAAACAATATATTTGTTTATTTGTATCCATAGAAACAGCAGTAGTTCAACACCACTACATTTAGCAGCAGGAAATGGTCATCGTGATATTGTTGCATATTTATTACAACATCCTGCAATTAATCCTGTAAAATTTTAATCTGATTACCAGTACTTAATTTAGTTATTTATTTATTAGGGTGCTTTAGACGAAGAGGGCAAGTCTCCTTTAGCAGTGTGTCTTGAAAATAAGAGCAATGATTGGAGAGATACTGAACAACTTCTTAGAACAGCTTATCAGGAACAGGTCTAGATAAATGGATGGACGGATGGATAGATGGATGGATGGATGGATGGATAGATGGATGGATGGATGGATGGATGGATGGATGGATGGATGGATGGATGGATGGATGGATGGATGGATGGATGGATGGATGGATGGATGGATGGATGGATGGATGGATGGATGGATGGATGGATGGATCGATGGATCGATGGATCGATGGATCGATGGATGGATGGATGGATGGATGGATGGATGGATGGATGGATGGATGGATGGATGGATGGATGGATTAATGGATGGATGGATAGAAAGTTATATCAATATTATGACATATTAGGTGGACACTCATAATAAACCATTAAAGAAGCCAATCGTCATGGTACCTATAATAGATTATGATGATAAGGAGGAACTTATAGTTGATGACAACCAACTAGATGATTATGACCTCGACCAACGAGGGAGTCAAGCAGACATCACAAAAGATACTCCAGTAAAGTCTAAAGTAAGTGATATATTTTCTCACTTATTGTTGAAATAATTTTTTATTCCATAGCCAGTACCTATCACAAAAATGAGTGTCAATTTTATGAATGGCCAACATCAGTTAGCACACTTCTATAAAGGAAAAAATACACCAGCTTTAGATGTATTACAAGTAATTAATATAATTAATTAATTATTTTATTATTTCCTATATATACAGGAGCTATGTGGATTAATTCATTTGGACTTGGAGTTCCAGTTTGTATTTGCACTCTGGATAGTATCAAAAAATCTAGGTATCATAATATGACATGATATTAATAATAAGTTAATATAACATGTTTACTTTTTAGTACTACAGTTAGGAGATACTGATAAACCATTGAAACTAATAGGAAAATGGCAACAATTAATGAAGCGTTTTTCTGGAGGTAATCCATCAGAGACACCGAGTCTCTTTATGAGAAGGAATGTATTTTTTGCTGGTATCAGAGAAAACATAGTCAGTTTATAATATGAGATTAGCTAGTATTATTATAGTTGATATATTGTAGGTATCTAACTCCACAGTACTGAGTTATTTATACTATGACGTAAGTGATATCTCACTCTTTATCAATATATTTATTCATTAATATTATTCATTGTCCATACATCCATTCATTATACAGGCCCAGAATCATGTACTAAGTGGTTACTATCCTACATCAGAAGAGGAGGCACTTGAACTAGCCTCCATTACAATGCAGGTATATAGTAATATTGCTATATATCACATCTCCTATATCTGTTAGTTATCTTATGGTGACTATAATGAGACCATTCATAATGATCGGTTTATTAAAGATCGTCTTCCCACTTTGCTGCCATCTGCAATGTTAAGGAGCAAAAAACGATTACAATATGAGAAAAGATTACTAGTTAAACATGAGCTCCTCTCTCAAAGACAGCCCAATACAATAATGGTAAGTACTATATCATATAGACTTAATATTGTCATAATAACTGTATAGCTTTATGATAAGTACTTGGAGTTATGTAGAAGGTGGCCATTTTATGGAGCTACCTTTTATGAAGGGAACTTGACCACTAAAATTTATCAACAAACAACTACCACTGTAAGTATATAAAAGAAGGGAAGGTCAAAATTAATGATATTGTTGTCTTGTTTGTTGTTTTATAGTCCTCTGTCAAGTCAGTTCGTAAACTTCCTATAAGAATAGGAATTAATACATTAGGATTTCATATTGTTAACAAAGAGAACAATGTAAGTTAACAAAATATATACTAACTACTGTAATATAGTGTACTATATTATATTGTATTGTATTATATTATATTATATTATATTATATTATATTATATTATATTATATTATATTGTATTGTATTGTATTATATTATATTATATTATATTATATTATATTGTATTATATTATATTATATTATATTATATTATATTATATTATATTATATTATATTGTATTGTATTGTATTATATTATATTATATTATATTATATTGTATTATATTATATTATATTATATTATATTATATTATATTATATTATATTATATTATATTATATTATATTATATTATATTAGGTTTTAATACAAAGTCATACACTTGATGGAATGGAGTGGGACATGTCAGAGGAGAAACATATATTTGGTCTTAAAACATTTAATGGTGACCTATCAATGACCATACACACTAAACAGGTAACATATTATATTATAACATTGTGTGTGTCTCTAATGAGTCTGTATAATGTATTATGAGAGAAGGAGGGAAGTATATATTATGTCATTGAATAAGAGAGAATGACAAATCTATTATATTGTATCATTTCTTTAAAGTCTTACTATTAACATCATTGACACACTGTACTACAATAATGTCCACTATAATATTGTTATTTTAGATCTTATTTCATTTAACTAATGTATCCTCATGTACGTGATCTGTAAAGTCACTTTATATAATTATATTTGTAATTATCTGTTTTTTTCTCTCTTTTGTTCAAAGGCTCCATTATTACATAGTTTAGCAACTCAAATGAAGAAAGAATTAGACAATGTAAAAATTAGTTTTACTAAACAACAGTTAGAGAACAAAACATGACATTATATAAACTATATATTTATTAACTATATATATTATTAATAATGTGAGGTATTGTTAATGTTCTATTATATTATTGTAATTATTACATATTGTTATATCATATCATCAGTGATAGCCTACAATATAAGTGTGACTACCAATCTCCTTGACAACCACCAGACCCCTCTTTATGACATAATCATCAGATACATGTTGGTTTAACTGGTTTTCATTACTTGATAGACAAGTTATATCAGTTGTTTTATAAGTGTATCTACTTCAATAATATCATCTTCTAACACGTACAAAAAGAAATACCATCAGACATGTTCTGACAGGAGGGCTCTCTTCACACCATTATGTATTTCAGTTGATAGCTTGCTAGGAAGAGAGGCTGGAGTATTTGTTAAACGTATTGCTGAAAGATTATCATCAAATCGAGACCACAATTATTCTCAAGTTCTTGGTTGGATCAGGACTCATCTCACTTTCTCTATTCTTCGTGCCACCATCTTATGTCTCAACGGCTCTCGTACAAAGTGGCAACCATCAATATTTCTGATGGAACCCCTTTGAATCTTATAATGACCTAAAGCCTAACCTGTATTACTCATTAGTTATTACACTTTATTTTTGTTCTATTTTCTTGTATTTTCATTGTACTTTATAATAATAATAATAATAATAATAATAATAATAATAATAATAATAATCACTGTATGTGTGGTCATCTGTTTCATTATGTAGTTTGGTTTAAGTCATATACTACAATATTATATAATAATATCAATACCTCCTATATGTATATGAACAGTTATATATAGGATCCATAAAACAACCAGAAGTTGTTAATAATGTTCATATAGTCTCGCATAGCCAGCCCCTCCCCCCTGCGGAGGACTGGCTAAGCAAGACTACCACACCCTATCTAGACTATACAGTGACCTCTTCTACTAACTATGGAATCTCGTAAGATACAAGACTTGATAGAATTGTTTGTTATTAATTAATCTATCTATTTATCAGGTATTTCTCCTACTAAACATGAACTGCTCAATCTGTTAGCTGATATTAATGACAAGTGGTATGAGATTGGTGTATCGCTCAAGGTTTCTCAGAGTGTTTTAAATGGTTTAACAAGTAGTCAGTTAAGTAATACTTACAAACTTGATCGAGTCATTGAGAGCTGGTTAACTACTACTGAGTCACATCTTGTTACCTGGGAAACAGTGATTGATGCTATTAAGAGTCCTATTGTTAATAATATCAAGAAAGCTACTGAAATACATGAACACTTAACTAGAGGTAAGTAGAATATTGTGTTCATTAGATCTACCAAATATAACTAAATAATTAATAGAGAATATTGACATATCAAGTTCAAGAAAGAGAAAGCGAGACATTCAAAATGAAGAATTGGAAACAAAACATGAAAAAGTTGATTCAGATATAGGTATAAATTAGTGTTAGTAGTACATATATAATATTAATATTTATAATTTATATTAAACCTTTATTCACTCCAGCTTGTCAAATGTTACAGAAACACTCTGATAAGATCTTACCACTTACTCTTCCTGTGGAGATTGTTCAGATGTTATATACAGAGAGAGTGATCTCTAAGGAGACATTAGATGAAGTCAATAGATTGGGAGGTGTACTAGGAGATGGTCCGTTGAGAGCATTACATACTACAGTGTCTGAAGATCCCAGCAAACTAAAATTGTTTGCGAGCATCTTACTAAAGTCTGAACAAACAGTACCTATTGCTAAAGATATACTCAAAGAATATGGTAATTTTTTAAATATTAATAATAATTTTCTAATCTTATTTACAGACCAAACATTTCCTCCTCAAGTCAAACTACACCCTATATATCAGTATGATTTTGATCAAATGAGAGTAGCTTTTGGAGATCTTATTGAGACTATATCACCACTCATTGAAGCTACTATTCCTTCATTAAAGGAGCTCAAAAGATATCTTCGAAGATGTTTTGAAGAACTAGAACCTCAACTGGCTAATGCTGAGTCATTTGATGATGTCATAGATGCTGTTCAACGTTCATGTACTATCATTAATGTTTGTTGTCTGGAGGCCATTGTTAATCACTACAACATTGCTGTGGCTAAACAACACATCACAGATTTCAAGACAGCTGTTGATGAATTCTGCCAAAAAATTAAAGCTGACATATGTGCTGATCAGACCTTTGCAATAGATTCGACATCTCATCATCTAATCTGTGAGACTATTGAGTTTGTTGTGGAGTGGAATATAAATGAACGTACCCTCAGTCATATCAAGGGACTGCTATCAAAAGCATTCAAAGATATGGCAAAGTCAGTCCAAGTTAGAGCTATAAAGGAAGGCAACTCCATCATTGTTACCTGCTATGCTCCACGAAGTTTAATTGATCTTTTGTTGATGACAGCAGAAGAGAATCTTAAGTCATTGACGCAGTTAGGTGTGATCAAGTTAACAATAGGCTACCACACTATTTATGACAAACGTCAAAGAGACAAGGTAAGAGATGAGTAGTATTAGACAACAGTTACTACATGTGTTGTTTATTGATATATAGGAGGTTAGACCTATTGTAGAAGAGAACACAAAGGAGTTGAGAAGTAAACTGGAACTACGACAAACCATTAGTAAAAAGATGACTTTACAAAAATCATCAGTTGTCCAACAAAGTGAAGGTATTTGTCCATGTAGTCAATAATCACTGTTTATTTAATAGCTGTCTATTATATGGTATATCTGATTTAAAATTCAATGTTTCTATGTAGAAAGAAAACAAATGAAAGAAAAAACAATCAAAGATTTGACATCACATCTGAAATGGAAGGAAGGTATTATTAATACAATAGCTATCACTAACATAGTCTGTGTTACTGATTTGTCAATACATAATTATAATTAATAATTATTTAGTTATTAAGGAAGAGTTACTGTCAGTGTCTGTAGAGAGACAAAAAGGGTTGGAGACACTACAGGAAGTAATAACATCATTGACGTTACGATTAAGAGAGAGAAACAAACAGTTTGAAGCATTAAGGCAGAGCTTAAAAGGTAACTGGTATTAGTCACTTCTCATTATATGACATTGTTACTAGATCTAGCATTCATATCAAAGACTAGTAAACCAGTAACTGATCAAGGACCTGAGGAGACTCAAACACTGTCCAGTCAGGAAGAAACATCACTTATCACTGAAACTACAGGTAGTAACACAAGACAGTGTCCATTGTATATCACATAGTACTGTGGAAATTATATGTATGTATTGAGATACCTGAGACTGGAAGATGATAATAGGGCTGAGCCATAATTTGACCACACCCACAATGAATTTCACATATTACAGTGTATAGTATCACACTCAAAAATTAGCGGAGTCAATTAAACATTATTGATAAACTATATAAATGTAGTAAAAGACAATATTATCACATTAGATTAACTCAGAGCTACTGATATTATAATACTAATCCACAAAATTGTATTAATTTTAAATTTCACTAATGAACACGTTCTAATGTCCTATAACCAACTTCCTCTTTATCTTAAACTAGGACATGGTTATCCCAATATAGAGGAAATACATCATATAGAGTTTACTAAAGATTATGATATGTTTGGATTTACTATTGATGGAGGTGCAGAGTTTAACATTACTATAAGAGTTACAGATATAGTAAAGGGTGGAGCTACAGACAGAGCTGGACTTAAAGTAAGGGACATATATCTATAATTAGTAGAGGGTGTGGTTTATAATATTATTATTATAGGTTGGTGATGTATTATTAGAAATTAATGGTTACTCAACTGAAGGTATGTCACTTACTGATGCTGTTGCTATTATTAAACAAGGAGGAGACAAAATTACTCTAACTGTTAAAAGATTATCAGAAACCATTAGTAAGTTATATATGTTATTATTAAACTGTTGGTCAGTGTTAATATTACCTCTTTTAAGTGGGAGGGGCTAAGACTACATTGTTTGTTCAGGAGATCTTAAAGATTATGCTAAATTTAACTTAGGTAGTAACAGAAATAATATAATTACTGATATAGAACCTTCATTTATATCAGAGTTGAAAGATGAGAGTTCTTTACCTCATCCAAGTAGGTTATATTATAATTATAACTTAGTATATATTAAGTTAATACTCTTCAGTGTTAGTATAATATGTAGAGTATATGATAATGATATGATACCAAGTGATCATAGATAATGTGTTAATAGTGAGCATAGGTGTTTAATAGAAGGATATGTTAACTGAATATTGAACATAAAGTGTTGTTGTACAGATAGAAGATAGAAGTAACATTGATATTAACAAGTATTAAAGTATTGTACGATGTTTTGACAACTTAAACCACATGTGATGACATACTTGAAAAGGCTGGATCACTTATACCACATTAATAACTACTGGTTTGTAGTAAACATTAGTACTCAGTAGTAGTACTATTTTAATAATAGAATGATCGTTTGAAGTATTTGGTATGATTTTACTCACCAGTGTACTGTTATTACTTATCCTGGTTATCACCGATATCTATTAATTATATTCATATACTTTCAAAACCTCAAAAATGAATATTAATATTCTTAAGATGTTATTATGATATATCTAAATTTAAATAGAGTCTCCAGTATCATATGATGTATTAAAGGATTCTAATGATGATAAAGATAAAGAGTCAAACAAAAGAGGTATGTACTAGTAACCAGTTATCATTAATAAATGTAAACAATATTATAATTGAGATAATTATCTCACTTATAATTAATGTTAATGTCACAGACATACACTGAAGTTGTGTCAGAAACGATTAGACAGAGAATTAAGCTAGCTAGAACCTTAAAAGAATAATCAGTCATGTCCATCATTGGTTGTCACATGTACATTAGTGGTTCAAATTTTTTTAGCTTTTGTCCTAATAGAGTAAAATGATGTAAGTAGATACATAATAACACATGATTTAAAATAATAATTAGATTACTAAGTGTATACTAGCAACAGAAACAATATATATTATACTATTGTATAAAAGAGTACCTTTCTAGGGCCACACCCAATTAAATGTCATTGATGTATATGACATTAATAGCATTAGATACTGTAAGGGTATAAATTTTACATGGAGGATTTAATTTCGCTGTGTTCGTGGGTTGTTGTTTTATTACGAAATTTAACTTTTATTCTACCCACATAATCACGTGATCTCAATAACAGCATGTAAACACATGGATTTCAAGAATATTGTTTAGTCGGCTAGTCAATGGCTCTTTTTAAGTATCTATGTACTATTGATAACTTTCCCAGTCCATAGTACTTCTCCGTCAACCGCCTCCCAGGTTTTCTTGTCTATATGGTACACTATCACCATGGATTCATCGGAATAGCTAGCCATACTTCGCAAAAATCACGCTTGTGTTCACAGCACGTGTCTGATACTCACACCCACTAAACATTTAAACCCTCAAAAATTAGTACCCTTATGGTATTCTGGAACAAACCCACAAATAGAACTTTAATAGCTAACTAGTTCCAATAACATTACAACAACTTTTAAAGGTAGGTATGGCTGGACCTCACTTATTGACATAGTTAACTTTCCATTTAATGACAATCAATAGATGTTAGCTCAACATCAAATTGATTTAGAAATATTTTTAAGGTAGCAGTACGGTAATAATATTCATACTTTATTCATAATATTCATAATACACTCATTAACACATATTTGTGGTTGGTTTGCATTCTAAGCCATATGGAAACACCCTATATCTAGGTATGTCTATATAGAGGAAGATAGTGACATACCTCTTCACATTCCAGTAGTTTCATAGCTAATGTTAATGAGCAAGTACTACTAAGGTACATTTATCTCAGCTCTAATACTGTGCACAGGTAAGAAATCTTGAACAACCCAACATGTGTACAAGTAATCCTATGAAGCCAATTTTTTAAAATGCCGTTCGATTTTCCAAAGGCTCTCAAAGATTTGACTATGATTAGTGTATCTTGAAAAGTATAGCAGTAATTCAAAAAACGTTTGATTTATACGTGCAATTGTTTTAAATTTTTTATCAAAGTTGAAGGACATTGATATAATGTAGTAGTCAAAGGATGGTATTAAAACAAGAAAAGATATAGAAATTATATAGTAAAAAAGTTAAGCTATGAATATTATTAACGCCACCATACCGCCTGCCACCTTAAGAATTTTGTGGTCCAAAGCAAAAATCTAGCCACACCCTTTTATTAATATTAATAAACTGTTATAATATCATTGCCTTCCACCTTCACTTCTTCCTAAGTCACTGTATGTATATGTCATCTGTACATGGGTGGAGTCAGACTTAACTGTTGATAAGGAAAGTTAGTGACATATAGGGAGGAGTTAAAAACAATTATAAAAGACAGAATCATTGATATTACAGATATCATTATTCAATAATAGTCTTCTTCTATGTTCTTTACTGCATTTGTTTGATTTCTTTTGTGATTCCAAATTTGTCTTTTCACGAATTGTGTCCTAGCTAGTCTAAAAATACTAGAGTATATAAAAAAGGAACATTATAGACAAAACTATTTACATCAATGATTTATTGTGATTTGTACTGACACAATAATATTATAAAGTGTAACTAATTAAAATGAATAACTTAATAAAGAAAGGAAAGACAAAATGATATCATGATAACATTGATATTCCAGTATTAGGAACATGTAGTTACTTGTAGTATTCTATATCACTACTAAATGTAGAGAAGAAAGATTGTGGATTCTAGTCTAATAAAATTATTATCTCTTTATAGTTATACAATACATGTACAAACAAACAGTATAATTTGTGTATAAATCTAGCCCCACCCATCACTCATTTCTAACTGATCCCTGTCAGAAGTAATTTGTTGTCATCTAACTATAGCTAAGTATGTACATTGGTATATCTGACCACAAGTGGGTGGAGTCAGACAGACTTAGGCTCATAAAAAAGAAAAGTAGTAATAATAAACAAGAACATAGTCTACTTCATGGATTATATATAAAATGTTACAATAAAGTACAAACATGTTTACATTAATCCCTGGTAAGATAAATCCTTGTATTAGACTCCAGGACTCCATTAAATAATGAGCTAGCTTTTATGTTTTATCAAATATAATGAGAATAGGATGAATAAACTATATTCAAAGAGGAAATGTCTAAATAATAATTTGTTTGCAGATCTTATGTTAAATCAAAGCAGTTTATAGTCACACTCAACTATAAAAACAATGTGGTTTGTCAGGTACAAGTTCAATAGACTACTAGACAATTCCTCTCTAAACAGAAGGGCTGGCCTCACCAGTCTAAGTTGATATATAATATATAAATCAGAAATCTGTAATATTGTAGAGTGTCCATTAATATGATAGGATTGTTCCTCAGTTCCTCTGTAGAACACGCAGTCTCAAATTTGACGGTAAACCACGCCTCTTGTAAATCGTTGCCATAGTAACCGTAAGAAGTAAACAGTAATGGCTTCCTTTCTTCTTCATTGTGTTGTCTGTGTATTGTAGTGTGTTATAGTATATATTACTATGTGTGTACTATACTATATACTAACTCTGTTTTATAATAGGAGACACTGGAAGTGTTCAGTGGAGAGATTATGACAATAGTGTATGGCTCGATAGACCAAGTGTAGTAGAAAGTGAAGATGTTATAAGTAAATTAGTAAAAGAACAACAAACAGGAAAAGAATGGAGTATTCATCTCTCCTTATCATCTCCTGAAAGTACTGCAGTTATTATAAACAATCTTAATAAGTGTACAGTGTGGAGTCTTTATATACGAGACACTTCATTGGACAGTAAGTGTGTATCGATATTATCAGAGATACTAAAAACTAATAAAACAATAAAGAAACTAGTGCTGTTCTCCTCTTCACTTACTGGTGGTATCAAACAAGTCAGTGATAGTCTCTGTAATAATGAAACACTTGAAGAGTTAGTGTTGTCTTATGTTACTGGTATCACAGACGAAGATATGACTCACTTATCTACTATATTAGCAACTAATACAACTTTAAAAGAACTATGGCTCTCCTACTGTAACATCACTGATAATGGAGTCCGATATATCTGTCAAGGACTTACTAAAAACCAAACATTGACTATGTTGAGCATCGGATGTAATCGTCAGATCACTTCAGTTAGTACCAGTACAATAGCAGATCTAATACAAACTACTACATCACTGACAACACTATATCTCTACAATACTTCACTGAACAATGATGATATCAAGACAATATGCACATCACTAACTAAAAATACTACAATAAGGAAACTATACTTATCAAGAGAACATGAAGAGTATTGTACGAAGTTAGACAGTTATCAAGTTATTAAAGACAGACTTGTGTTCGTGTAATAGTAAGTAGTTTGTTGTTTATTCTTAATCTGTCTTCTTGCTCACTTTTATTTCTCTTTAAATTACTCTTGACTTTATCTTCCCTTCTTTTATTAACAATTTATTTCTCTAACAAAACTAGTAGACAATAAAAATAGAGCAGTTTTGCTTGACACTTACTTCTCTAACGTCGCACTTTTTTGCTCTCTCGCAGCTGCTCAGCTTGGCGCTGTGGATATTTGTGGGTGTGGCCTCGTTCTTAACCCTCTGATGATTTCGCACTTCAAAGGATGATAAATTATACTTTTAGTAAGTCAATAGTGGCCTTGCTATAGCAGTCAGCGGCCTTTCAGAGAAAGCAGCTGAGATTTCACTGAGGTCAGTTCAATTGATCAAAAAACTGATTTTATTTGTTGTGATACAGTTCAATAGATATTTCAGAGACTAATGGTAGAATTATATTAATGGATCTCAACATATTCTATATTCTATGAACAATGTACATATCACTATTATAAAGGAGACTCTATTGGAGACAAGAGAGAAACAAACTTTGATATAAATCTTTAACTGGATACAACATATTGGAAGTGAGAGGATGAAAAGTATATGAAATAAATTGAAGTGATCAAAGGTAATTATTTTATCATCTCATCTCTTCTTTAGTCTCTATATTAATATACTGTATGTGTAAATATTTTGTGGTAAGAGAATATTTTAACCATGAAGAATGGCATAGTATGTGAAGTCAGTGGGCGGGGTTCAATCTTGTAAATTATTTAGCCACAATAATTTATTATACATGTAATAATTAATAGCTAGATTATGTGGTCACTGATATTGATTGTATTACATCATAATGAATAGAAGTTTTTAAAAATTCTAATCTCCCTCTTTCTTTTGTTTTCTTCACATTCCAGTGTTCTTAAGGACATACTTCATTCAGGAATAACATTGAGGCTTTGCTAATGTAGGTGGAGTTTATAATTGAGTGGAGGAAGTGATTATGACTTTTAATTAAATCAATTGCACTCAATGAATATAATTATAGTTATTCCTAATAATGACTATATCCTGTTTCCTCTAGCTCTGGTAACCAATACATGTTCACAGTTTCAAGGTGGTATTGCTCTCCATATTGCAGCTGCAAATCTGTGTCTGGCATCAGCAAAGATTGTAGTAAGTATAGCACATTAGATATCTGAGTACAATATCTCCTTTATATTGGAACTAATATTAAAGATATGACTTTAAATTATTTCCTCTCTATTCTATTAGTTCAAATGTTAAAACTTAATATGACATTTTGTACATTAGCTACTATGGTATTATCCGTGTCTATATTAGCCACACCCATTTTTAATTAATTTGTTAATGGTGATGCTGGTTATAAAGATAATAATAACTTGTTACCTCATGAATGTATCCCTGCAGGTATGTGTCCATTTAGTCATCTATACATCCATTCTTTAGTTTATATGTCCATTTAGTCATCTGTACATCCATTCATTACTTTATGTGTCCATTTAGTCATCTATACATCCATTCATTACTTTATATGTCCATTTAGTCATCTATGTATTCACTTTATATATCATTTTTATATATCCATTCTGTATTAGTTGTTTCTAAGATAGAGGAGACAATAGCTAATGAATTAAGAGATATATTACAAGAGGCATCTCTTAATAGACTTCAAATTATCTCATACCCACTTCCAAAATCTCGTTCTACTTCTCTTCCTCAATCTGGTACTACTAGATATCTATCAGTAAAGCTGGCAAGGCCACACCCACATCAACTGCAGAAGTAAATAGAGGTAATATTCATCCATCCATTCTTGTATTCATCTTTTTATCTGTCCATTTGCTCAGATACATCCACTGCAAAAACCTTACAAGCTTCTAAATTGATGCTAAGCCCCACCCACCTTCTCGACAAGACTCCAAAGGGTCACACCCGTCATCTCAACGTAGCCCAGATATCAATTCCCCTCTTGTCCACAGCAACAGTCCAGCTCCCAGTTCAAGTACTCTACCCAGTACTACAGCATCTAATAGTCCTGAGGAGGTGACACTTGAAACTTTAGGGGTTAATATTTTATTGTATTTTAACCCTTTAGAAAGGGACATTGAGATTTGCTGGTGAGACTATGTTTGCGTCAGGTCAATGGGCGGGGATTGAACTCGATGATGAAGTTGGTCGTAATGATGGATCACATGGAGGTATACGATATTTCTACTATAAACCTAAATGAGGTATGATGGATATATAGGACATAAAATGGATGTATAGTATATTATGGACTGTTATGTGGATTAATAAATAGATGGATAAACTAATGGACAGATGGATCTATTGATGGATAAATATTTTTTTCTTTTCAAGGTCTCTTTGTCCATTTAAAACGTATAACTAAGGACTTCAGTACTACTCCACCCACTACTTCTAGTGGTGGTAGTGGAGCTAGTGTTAAGGGAAAGAAAACAGTTACTTCAACTCTTTCATCAGATCTTTGTGTTACAAGTGAATCATTTGTGACAGCACGAGCTATTGAGGCTTATTCTAATGTACAGATGTCATCAGAGTTTCAGGTTGGGGATCGTGTCATTGTGTCTAGTAAAAATAAGGGAACATTACGATATGCTGGTGCTGTAAAATTTGCCTCAGGGTAAGAGTATAATATGTCCATTTAGTTACTTATATTTCCATTTGATAACCTATGCATCCATTTGGTCAATTATACATCCATTTATTTTGCTATATAATATTCATTGCCACAAGTTGATCTATCTGTCAATGTATGCATCCATTTCCAAATTTAAACATCCATTGCTTATTTTTCTATGCATCTATTTCAGATTCTGGTTAGGTATAGAGCTAGATCATCCTCATGGTACATGTAACGGTACCAAAGGAGGAAAGGAATACTTTAAATGTCAGCCTAACCATGGGATCTTTGTCCTACCATCAAAAGTTAGTAAGATTATTGGTAAAGATAGTATTAACCTGCCGAGCTCTGGAGGTAGTTGTTCTCCATCTCCTAATCCTCCTGTCTCAACTCCAACCAATACAAGGAGAAGAAGACTAACACCCAGTAGTGCTAGGTAAGATGGATGGATGGATGGATAGACCGACAAGATGGATGGATGATCCAGTTGTCAGAAAAGCTATTATTTTTTTTTCATTTTTAGTAAATCCACTCTTCCTTCCAAGAGTTATTCAAGTTTCACTTCTCCTGTTCCCATGTCTCTCTCTTTAGCTATAGCACCTGATATTACATTGGAAAAGGTATATGTGAATCCATTTATATCTTTATGCATCCATTTGATTATCTATATGTCCATTTGTTCTCTATCTATCCATTTTAGGGTATGAGTGTTTTTGTTAATAAAGAGAAAGGAACAGTTCAATATATTGGTCATACTTACTTTGCTCCAGGGGTGTGGCTTGGAGTGGAATTTCAAAAACCAAGTTAGTTTCCTTTACTTTTATTTTTGTTTTAACTCTCTCTCTCTCTCTCTCTCTCTCTCTCATTCTCTCTAGGTGGTAAAAATGATGGCAGTGTTAATAGTAAACGTTACTTTTCCTGTAAACCTAACTATGGTATTTTTGTTAAACCTGAAAAGGCAACAGATCGTGGTATTAACTGTGCCAAGTTACTAAAAATAGACAATTAGTTACTATTAATAGTTACAGATTATTATGTCATGATGATGTCATACAGTCTCACGTCTTGTCAGTTTAGTTGTATTTTATTTTATTCCCTCTTTAACTATTTATATTATTTAACATGTCATGTCAATATATTTATTGATGTATTTTATTATTGATGTAGTCAACAAGAACTATAGCTCACAACTTATAGTCCTACTTTCATAGATTTAAATACAATATAATAATGTATATATTGAATGTGTGGAGGTAGATATGTTCACTGTTTGTGATGTTATTTTGGTGGTCAATTTTATGAAATTCATAACTATTTAGAGTCGTTTTTTCATTAACCTCTTTTGTAAACAGTGGCCCACCCACAAATGTCTTTGAATATGGGTACTTCTTGGTGTAACATGACTAGTGATGTAACAACTTGTCCTATCATGACATCACTATGTGTCATAGAGTTAATAATGTTAGGTTTGGTTTACGGTTTAGGTTATGTCATCATATGATGACATCACTGTGTGTCATTTCATTATGATGTCATCATAGTCAAGTTACACTAAGAACCACCCTTGAATATTATTAATGTTGTTTATCACTAGTGATTTTTTTCTATAAATATTAGCTAGGCAGTCATAGTGGTCACTTTCATGGCATTTATTATTACATTTTACAATTTCTTTGGAATATTCAACCCATAGATATTGTACCTAGCTTACAGAACTCTGTGCAGTGTTTTATCTAGGATTTCAGCATAGGGAGAAATAAAGATTCTAGGAGGGTTCCTTTATTGCGGCCTTTATATTGATGTACACATGACACTCATACACTTTAATTCCCCTGAGTAGGGCTATGCATTGATATTACTAAATGAAAACTTAGCAATCAAATCCTTTCATATTTTGCCCTTATTCAGTCTACACCACACACCTAACCTGGATACTTTTAACAGTGGTGTTTCTAATGTGTCAGCATCATCATCATAATCCTGTTCTGAATCTTCATTTCAGGTGCAAATTTGCTTTGCTCAAAGTCAGAGTTCTCTGTATATATACATGTGTCATCCAATTCTGAGTCATGTTCTGATTCTTTACTTGGAATTTTACAGCTGAAATAGGATGTCAGCTTTTTTTGAGACATTCCAAATAGAAAACTAGTTTCAACTTTCCTTACAGTCACAGCTAGAGCACTGTCAGTATTATATTATGTTCTGTACTTTGATATTGCACAATGCTCAACACTACAATTTATTGTTTCTAAACAGCTGGACCTAATCTGTGTATACCCTTTGATGTACATGTACATGTACTTTGTACTATTACAACAAGATGAGTATTATTAATTGCAAGCATGCGTGTGGGTATTCACTTTAGGGAGGGGAATTTAATATTTTAGCCTTTTTAGGATGGAGGGAAATTCCCCCCCCAAAAGACTGTGTACACTAGTTGACAAGATAACTGCTATGTCTGATGAAAAGGCTTTAAGAAGCTATAGAAGAGATGTTATCGACGTTTTCGATTCCCACTATGACAAACTCTGTTTAGTACTAAAGGAAACTATGGAATCATTTGCTAATAAAGCCTTTGCTGCTAAATTGATATCAGATGAAGTCAGGAATGAGAAAAAATTCAGTAGTATCATGAGTCAGTTCAAAGCTAGATTAGAGTGTAGAAATAGTGATTTGGAGATACAGGAAGACTGGAAATGTTACATTAAAATTCTTGAAGATGTTGGTGGACCAGCAGCAATTGCTGCTAAAGATCTAGCTATAAAGTTACCGATTGCCTTTTCTGGTAAGTATGAGTAGATAGAGTTATGATTTCTGACAATAGGCTAGTATATATGCATTTAGAAATTTATTCTAATTTTATAATGTTTTTCATTTTTAGATTATTTTAATCATAGTAGTATAAAAGCATAATATGTAATTGATATCTTCAAAACCATTATATAGATCTTTTGAGTCAATATGGTCTACAATATGAAGATTTGGATAAAGAGTGTAATGATGATGGTCTTATCATTAAAGCTTCACAAAGCATAGATAACTTCAAGAAAGCAGGTCATTTTCTTAGTTTATCAAGCCAATCACGGGATGAAATCTCACGAATCAATGATGATGATGTAAAAAGGAAGACAGCTGTATTATGGAACTGGAAAAGAGAAAATGGAAGTGCTGCTACCACTATAGATTTGGTAAAAGCATTCTTAAAAATGGAGAAACGAGATGCTGCAGAATCCATTTTAAAATATCTATCAGAGAAAACTACAGTGTCAGTAGATAGTCAATCATATTCCCTTGCTCCACATAAGGCTAAAGATCGTTATCCAAATTGGGAACGTTTGACACCAAGTGACAAGGAGGGGGTGACAAATAAGCTGATGATTGAGTATCGTAATGTGCGTGAAGCATATGCAGTTTTTGTTGGCCGCATCATGCAGTCATTTATAGAACGCAAAGTTAATCCAATTGTTGTTCAAACAATTGCAGATAGTTTTGGCACTTTAGAAAGTAGTACAAATATATCTACAGTAGTGTTTGGTTTTGATGAAAATGACAGTATTGCTATTGTGCTTTCTAAGTTAATCAAACACTGTTCATGGTTTAACTATGAGTCACTTAAAGTTATTGTTAAGTCCGTAGGCAATGAAACTGAAAACCAATACTTGGAAACGTATGAAGATAAGAATCTCATTCCTTACTTGAATCGCTCCATTTTTGAGATACCTTGTGCTTCATATCATGATCTGTCTCGTACCAATCTCCTTTTTAAAGTATCTGAAGATCTTACTATAACTGGAAATAAAGTGAAAGCTGTACAACTAAACCTAGCCCAGTTATTAGGGTGCACAGATGCTATCCTTCATTTTCAAAATTACAATGAAGGTTGTATTGAATTGGTATTTAGTCTTCCAACAACAATATTTTGTAAGAGTTCCCACTTATCTCAGATATTTACTCATATTGAGTGGGAAGAATCACAAAAATGTTACAGAGTCAAACGCAATGTTGATCTAGTTTCTTTGCTGTAAGTATTATTTTGATCTTTAGGTACTGATCTCACTTACACTATATTTTCTTTTCTTAGATGCTGGCCTTTTTCTGAGAAACCAGAACTGGCCAAATCACTAATGAAGAAGGACAATGCTTTAATAATGAATCTTTCTAAAGGTCAGTGGTAGGTCTATCACTACATGAAAACACTTTGAAATGAATAATTAGGCACGTGGTAGCAATGCTATATTTATGTGGTAGAGCTATAACAATAGTTCATACAAAGGCACAAGGTAGATGTCAAATATTGCATGAAATAAATTTCATGGTTGGAGGAAAATTTGTGAAAACTGCAAAAATTATATGCTTCAAAAATACACAATGTATTCTTAGTTTACATTAATATAATTAATTATTTTTACTTTACAGATAATGATCAAATGACAGTCAACGTAGACACAACAGGTCATAATGATCAGATAATGCATGACGATCATATCAGTGACTCAATTGAGATTGTAGAATTAAAACATCTTAGTGAAGGTAAAGACTTCAGTGAGTTATTTTGCTTATATTTTCTGATATTATTCATTTTATAATAGAAGGGTTGTCTACTTCAGCTTGTCAAATGTTACAGAAACATTCTGATAGGATCTTACCACTTACTCTTCCTATGGAGATTGTTCAGATGTTATATACAGAGAGAGTGATCTCTAAGGAGACATTAGATGAAGTCAATAGATTGGGAGGTGTACTAGGAGATGGTCCATTGAGAGCACTGTGTACTTCAGTGACTGAAAATCCTAGCAAATTAAAAATGTTTGCAAGTGTCTTATTAAAATCTGAACAAACAATATTAATTAGTCAAGATATACTCAAGGAGTTTAGTAAGTAAATATTTATATTTAATATAAATCACTGACTCTATTATAGATCAAACATTCCCTTCTCAAGTCAGTCTTCACAGAACATATCAATATGATTTTGATCAGATGAAAGTGACCTTTGGAAATCTTATTGAAACAGTTGTACCTCTCATTGCTAAAGTTATTCCTTCATTGAAGGAGCTCAAAACATATCTTGGAAGATGTTTCCGAGAGCTAAAACCTCAATTATCATCAGCCGAATCATTTGATGATGTCATAGAGCTGGTAGAAGATAAATGTACCATCATTAACATCTGCTGTTTGGAGGCTATTGTTGATCACTACAATATCACAGAAGCTAAGAGATATATCACAGAGTTCAAGACAGCTGTAGATAAGTTTTGTGAAAAGGTGAAAACTGACATATGTATTAACCAGAATTTCAAGATCACTTCGTCACATCATCTTACTTGTGAGACTATAGAGTTTATACTGGAGTGGGAAGCTGACAAATATACTCTCCGTGACATTAAAGATTTGCTATCAAAAGCATTCAAAGATATGGCAAAGTCAGTCCAAGTTAGAGCTATAAAAGAAGGCAACTCCATCGTTGTCACTTGCTATGCTCCACACTATATGATCGACATATTACTAATAACAGCAGAAGAGAATCTTGACATTTTGAAAGAGATGGGACTGAAACAATTCACTCTCGGCTACCACACTATTTATGACAAATGTCAAAGAGACAAGGTGAGAGATGAGTAGTATTAGACAACAGTTACTACATGTGTTGTTTATTAATATATAGGAGGTTAGACCTATTGTAGAAGAGAACACAAAGGAGTTGAGAAGTAGACTAGAACTACGACAAACCATCAGTAAAAAGAAGACTCTACAAATATCATCTGTTGTCCAACAAAGTGAAGGTATTTGTCCATGTAGTCAATAATCACTGTTTATTTAATAGCTGTCTATTATACGGTATATCTGATTTAAAATACAATGTTTCTATGTAGAAAGAAAACAAATGAAAGAAAAAACAATCAAAGATTTGAAATCACATCTAAAATGGAAGGAAGGTATTATTAATACAATAGCTATCACTAACATAGTCTGTGTTACTGATTTGTCAATACATAATTATAATTAATAATTATTTAGTTATTAAGGAAGAGTTATTGTCAGTGTCTGCAGAGAGACAACAAGAGTTAGAGACACTGCAGGAATTAATAACATCATTGATGTTACGATTAAGAGAGAGAAACAAACAGTTTGAAGCATTAAGACAGAGCTTAAAAGGTAACTGGTATTAGTAACTTTTCATTATATGACATTGTTACTAGATCAAGCATTCATACCAGAGACTAGTAAACCAGTAACTGATCAAGGACTTGAGGAGACCCACACATCCTCTAGTCAGGAAGAGACATCAATTATCACTGAAACTACAGGTAGTAACACAAGACAGTGTCCACTGTATATCACATAGTACTGTGAAAATTATATGTACGTATTGAGATACCTGAGACTGAAAGATGATAATAGGGCTGAGTCATAATTTTGACCACACCCACAATGAATTTCATATATTACAGTGTATATATCACACTCACAAATGGGTGGAGTCAATTAAACAATATTGATAAACTATATAAAGGTAGTAAAAGACAACATTATCGCATTAGATTAACTCAGAGCTACTGATATTATAATACTAAACCACAAAATTGTATTAATTTTAAATTCTCTAATATACTAATATATTTGTTGAGTTGCTCCACCCACTGAGATAATGAACATGTTATAATATCCTATAACCAACTTCCTCTTTATCCTAAACTAGGGCGTGGCTATCCCAATATAGAGGAAATACATCATATAGAGTTTATTAAAGATCATGATATGTTTGGATTTTATATTATTGGAGGAGCAGAGGATAACACTACTATAAAAGTTACAAGAATAACAAAGGATGGAGCTGCAGACAGAGATGGACGACTTAGAGTAAGGGACATATATCTATAATTAGTAGAGGGTGTGGTTTATAATATTATTATTATAGGATGGTGATATATTATTAGAAATTAATGGTCACTCAACTGAAGGTATGTTACATACTGATGCTGCTGCTATTGGTAAACAAGGAGGAAACAAAATTGCACTAACTGTTAAAAGATCATCAGAAACCACTAGTAAGTTATATATGTTATTATTAAACTGTTGGTCAGTGTTAATATCACCTCCTATAAGTGGGAGGGGCTAAGACTATATTGTTTACTTACGAGATCTGTTAATGTCACGGACATACACTGACGTTTGTCAGAAACTATAAGACAGAGAATCAAGTTAGCTAGAACCTTAAAAGAATAATCAGTCATGGAGCCATAAATGTCATTGATGTATATGACATTAATAACATTAGATATTGTAAGGGTATAAATTTTCATGGAGGATTTAATTTCATTGTATTCGTGGGTTGTTGTTTTATTACGAAATTTAACTTTTATCCTACCCATATAATCACGTGATCTCAATAACAGCATGTAAACACATGGATTTAAAGAATATTGTTTAGTCGGCTAGTCAATGGCTCTTTTTAAGTATTCATGTACTATCGATAACTTTCCCAGTCCATAGTACTTCTCTGTCAACTGCCTCCCAGATTTTCTTGTATATATGGTACACTGTCACCATGGATTCATCGGAATAGCTAGCCATACTTCGCAAAAATCACGCTTGTGTTCACAGCACGTGTCTGATACTCACACCCACTAAACATGAAATTTAAATAATAAAGCAACATTTAAAAACAGGAAAATTTAAACCCTCGAAAATTAGTACCCTTATGGTATTCTGGAACAAACCCACAAATAGAAATTTAATAGCTAACTAGTTCCAATAACATTACAACAACTTTTAAAGGTAGGTATTGCTGGACCTCACTTATTGACATAGTTAACTTTCCATTTAATGACAATCAATAGATGTTAGCTCAACATTAAATTGATTTAGAAATATTTTTAAGGTGGCAGTACGGTAATAATATTCATACTTTATTCATAATATTCATAATACACTCATTAACATATTTGTGGTTGGTTTGCATTCTAAGCCATATGGAAACGCCCTATATCTAAGTATGTCTATATAGAGGAAGATAATGACATACCTCTTCACATTCCAGTGGTTTCATAGCTAATGTTAATGAGCAAATACTACTAAGGTACATTTATCTCAGCTCTAATACTGCACACAGGTAAGAAATCTTGAACAACCCTACCCAACATGTGTATAAGTAATCCTATGAAGCCAATTTTTTAAAATGGTGTTCGATTTTCCAAAGGCTATCAAAGATTTGACTCTAATTAGTGTATCTCGAAAAGTATAGCAGTAATTCAAAAAACTTTTGATTTATACGTGCAATTGTTTTAAATTTTTTATCAAAGTTGAAGGTCATTGATATAATGTAGTAGTCAAAGGATGGTATTAAAACAAGAAAAGATATAGAAATTATATAGTAAAAAAGTTAAGCTATGAATATTATTAACGCCACCATACCACCTGCCACTTTAAGCATTTTGTGGTCCAAAGCAAAAATCTAGCCACACACTTTTATTAATATTAATAAACTGTTATAATATCATTGCCTTCCACCTTCACTTCCTCCTAAGTCACTGTATGTATATGTCATCTGTACATGGGTGGAGTCAGACTTAACTGTTGATAAAGAAAGTTAGTGACATATAGGAAGGAGTTAAAAACAATTATAAAAGACAAAATCATTGATATTACAGATATCATTATTCAATAATAGTCTTCTTCTATGTTATTTACTGTATTTGCTTGATTTCTTTTGTGATTCCAAATTTGTCTTTTCATGAACTGTGTCCTAGCTAGTCTAAAAATACTAGAGTATATAAAAAAGGAACATTATCGACAAAACTATTTACATCAATGATTTATTGTGATTTGTACTGACACAATAATATTATAAAGTGTAACTGATTAAAATGAATAACTTAATAAAGAAAGGAAAGACAAAATGATATCATGATAACATTGATATTCCAGTATTAGGAACATGTAGTTACTTGTAGTATTCTATATCACTACTAAATGTAGAGAAGAAAGATTGTGGATTCTAGTCTAATAACATTATTATCTCTTTACATTTTATTATATATTATGATGTGTTAACAGTTACATAACAATACATGTACAAACAAACAGTATAATTTGTGTATAAATCTAGCCCCACCCATCACTCATTTCCAACTGATCCCTGTCAGAAGTAATTTGTTGTCATCTAACTATAGCTAAGTATGTACATTGGAATATCTGACCACAAGTGGGTGGAGTCAGACAGACTTATGCTCATAAAAAAGAAAAGTAGTAATAATAAACAAGAACACGGTCTACTTCATGGATTATATTTAAAATGTTACAATAAAGTACAAACATGTTTACAATAATCCCTGGTAAGATAAATCCTTGTATCAGACTCCAGGACTCCATTAAAAATGAGCTAGCTTTTATATTTTATCAAATGTAATGAGAACAGGATGAACAAACTATATTCAAAGAGGAAATGTCTAAATAATAATTTGTTTGCAGATCCTGTATTAAATCAAAGCAGTTTATAGTCACACTCAACTATAAAAACAATGGTTTGTCAGGTACAAGTTCAATAGACTACTAGACAATTCCTCTCTAAACAGAAGGGCTGGCCTCACCAGGCTAAGTTAATATATAATATATAAATCAGAAATCTGTTATATTGTAGAGTGTCCATTAATATGATAGGATTGTTCCTCAGTTCCTCTGTAGAACATACATAGTCTCAAATTTGACTGTAAACCACGCCTCCTGTAAATCGTTGCCATAGTAACCGTAAGAAGTAAACAGTAATGGCTTCCTTTCTTCTTCAGTGTGTTGTCTGTGTATTGTAGTGTGTTATAGTATATATTACTATGTGTGTACTATACTATATACTAACTCTGTTTTATAACAGGAGACACTGGAAGAGTTCAGTGGAGAGATAATGACAATATTGTTGAGCTCACTAGACCAAGTGTAGTACAAAGTGAAGATGTTATAAGTAAATTAATAAAAGAACAACAAACAGGAAAAGAATGGACTATTTGTCTCTCCTCATCATCTCCTGAAAGTACTGCAGTTATTATAAACAATCTTAATAAGTGTACAGTGAGGAGTCTTGAGATATTGTTCACTTCATTGGACAGTAAGTGTGTATCGATATTATCAGAGATACTAAAAACTAATAAAACAATAAAGAGACTATTCCTGTCCTCTTCACTTACTGGCGGTATCAAACAAGTCAGTGATAGTCTCTGTAATAATGAAACACTTGAAGAGTTAGAGTTGTTTGATGTTACTGATATCACAGATGAACATACGACTCACTTATCTACTATGTTAGCAACTAATACAACTTTAAAAGGACTACGTCTCTCCAACTGTAACATCACTGATAATGGAGTCCGATATATCTGTGAAGGACTTACTAAAAACCAAACATTGACTACGTTGAACATCGGAACTAATCATCAGATCACTTCAGTTAGTACCAGTACAATAGCAGATCTAATACAAACTACTACATCACTGACAAGACTATATCTCTACTATACTTCACTGAACAATGATGATATCAAGACAATATGTACATCACTAACTAAAAATACTACAATAAGGAAACTACACTTATCAAGAGAACATAAAGAGTATTGTAAGAAGTTAGACAGTTATCAACTTATTAAAGACAGACTTAAGTTCTGGTAATAGTAAGTAGTTTGTTTATTCTTAATCTGTCTTCTCGCTCACTTTTATTTTCTCTTAAAGTTTGTCTTGACTTTATCTTCTCTTCTTTTATTAAAAATTTATTTCTCTAACAAAACTAGTAGACAATAAAAATAGAGCAGTTTTGCTTGACACTTACTTCTCTAACGTCGCACTTTTTTGCTCTCTCGGCTCTCGCAGCTGGTTACTTGGCGCTGTGGATATTTGTGGGTGTGGCTTCATTTTTAACCCTCTGATGATCTCACACTTCAAAGGATGATAAATATGCCTTTTAGTAACTCAATAGTGACCTTGCTATTATAGGATGGTGATGTATTATTTGAAATTAATGGTGTCTCAACTGAAGGTATGTTACATACTGATGCTGTCACTATTGTTAAACAAAGAGGAAACAAACTTGCACTAACTATTAAAAGATCATCAGAAACCATTAGTAAGTTATATATGTTATTATTAAACTGTTGGTCAGTGTTAATATTACCTCTTATAAGTGGGATGGATTAAGATTACATTGTTTATTTGGGAGTTCTGTTTAAAATTATACTAAGTTTAACTTAGGTAGTAATAATAATGATATAACTACTGATATAGAACCTTCATTTATGTCAGAGTTGAAAGATCAGTTAAGTCACTGTATGTATATGTCATCTGTACATGGGTGGAGTCAGTACTTAACTGTCAATAAAGAAAGTTAGTGACATATAGGGAGGAGTTAAAAACAATTATAAAAGACAAAATCATTGATATTACAGATATCATTATTCAATAATAGTCTTCTTCTATGTTCTTTACTGTATTTGCTTGATTTCTTTTGTGATTCCAAATTTGTCTTTTCACAAATTGTGTCCTAGCTAGTCTAAAAATACTAGAGTATGTAAAAAAGGAACATTATAGACAAAACTATTTACATCAATGATTTATTGTGATTTATACTGACACAATAATATTATAAAGTGTAACTGATTAAAATGAATAACTTAATAAAGAAAGGAAAGACAAAATGATATCATGATAACATTGATATTCCAGTATTAGGAACATGTAGTTACTTGTAGTATTCTATATCACTACTAAATGTAGAGAAGAGAGATCAAAAACCAGAGGAAACCTCTACAAACTCTAGTCAACAAGAACCCACACCATTTATCAGTGCAACTACAGGTAGTAATAATAATGATATAACTACTGATATAGAACCTTCATTTATATCAGAGTTGAAATATCAGTTAAAGGGTTCATCTAGTGATAAAGATGAGAGTTCCTTACCTCATCCAAGTAGGTTATATTATAATTATAACTTAGTATATATTAAGTTAATACTCTTCAGTGTTAGTATAATATGTAGAGTATATGATAATGATATGATACCAAGTGATCATAGATAGTGTGTTAATAGTGAGCATAGATGTTCAATAGAAGGATATGTTAACTGAACATTGAACATAAAGTGTTGTTGTACATATAGAAGATAGAAGTAACATTGATATTAACAAGTATTAAAGTATTGTACAATGTTTTGACAACTTAACCACATGTGATGACATACTTGAAAAGGTTGGATCACTTATACCACATTAATAACTACTGGTTTGTAGTAAACATTAGTACTCAGTAGTAGTACTATTATAATAATAGAATGATCATTTATAGTATTTGGTATGATTTTACTCACCAGTGTACTGTTATTACCATCCTGGTTATCACTGATATCTATTAATTATATTCATATACTCAAACCACATAAATAAATAATAATTAAAAATTGTGATTATTACTTTTAAGATGTTATTATGATATATCTAAATTTAAATAGAGTCTCCAGTATCATATGATGTATTAAAGGATTCTAATGATGATAAAGATAAAGAGTCAAACAAAAGAGGTATGTACTAGTAACCAGTTATCATTAATAAATGTAAACAATATTATAATTGAGATAATTATCAGTTATAATTAATGTTAATGTCACAGACATACACTGAAGTTGTGTCAGAAACTATAAGACAGAGAATTAAGCTAGCTAGAACCTTAATAGAATAATCGGTCATGTCCATCATTGGTTGTCACATGTACATTAGTGGTTCAAATTTATTAGCTCTTGTCCCAATAGAGTAAAATGATGTAAGTAGATACATAATAACACATGATTTAAAACAATGATTAGATTACTAAGTGTATACTAGCAACAGAAATAATATATGTTATACTATTGTATAAAAGAGTGGTTTACTAAGCGACACCCAATTAAATGTCATTGATGTATATGAGATTAATAGCATTAGATACTGTAAGGGTCTAAATTTTCATGGAGGATTTAATTTCGCTGTATTCGTGGGTTGTTGTTTTATTATGAAATTTAATTTTTATTCTACCCACATAATCACGTGATCTCAATAACAGCATGTAAACACGTGGATTTCAAGAATATTGTTTAGTCGGCTAGTCAATGGCTCTTTTCAAGTATCTATGTACTATTGATAACTTTCCCAGTCCATAGTACGTCTCCGTCAACTGCCTCCCAGATTTTCTTGTATATATGGTACACTCTCACCATGGATTCATTGGAATAGCTAGCCATACTTCGCAAAAATCACACTTGTGTTCACAGCACGTGTCTGATACTCACACCCACTAAACATGAAATTTAAATAATAAAGCAACATTTAAAAACACGAAAATTTAAACCCTCAAAAATTAGTACCCTTATGGTATTCTGGAACAAACCCACAAATAGAACTTTAATAGCTAACTAGTTTCAATAACATTACAACAACTTTTAACGGTAGGTGTGGCTGGACCTCACTTATTGACATAGTTAACTTTCCATTTAATGACAATCAATAGATGTTATGTTATATATTATGATGTGTTAACAGTTACATAACAATACATGTACAAACAAACAGTATAATTTGTGTATAAATCTAGCCCCACCCATCACTCATTTCTAACTGATGACTGATCCCTATCAGAAGTAATTTGTTGTCATCTAACTATAGCTAAATATGTACATTGGTATATCTGACCACAAGTGGGTGGAGTCAGACAGACTTAGGTTCATAAAAAGGAAAAGTAGTAATAATAAACAAGAACATAGTCTACTTCATAGATTATATTTAAAATGTTACAATAAAGTACAAACATGTTTACATTAATCACTGGTAAGATAAATCCTTGTATCAGACTCCAGGACTCCATTAAAAAATGAGCTAGCTTTTATATTTTATCAAATGTAATGAGAACAGGATAAACAACCATATTCAAAGAGGAAATGTCTAAATAATTTGTTTGCAGATCCTGTATTAAATCAAAGCAGTTTATAGTCACACTCAACTATAAAAACAATGTGGTTTGTCAGGCACAAGTTCAATAGACTACTAGACAATTCCTCTCTAAACAGAAGGGGTGGCCTCATCTTGCTAAGTTGGTATATAGATATAAATCTGAAATCTGTTATATTGTAGAGTGTCCATTAAATATGATAGGATTGTTCCTCAGTTCCTCTGTGGAACAAAGTCTCAAATTTAACGGTAAACCACGCCTCCTGTAAATCGTTGCCATAGTAACCGTAACAAGTAAACAGTAATGGCTTCCTTTCTTCTTCAGTGTGTTGTCTGTGTATTGTAGTGTGTTATAGTATATATTACTGTGTGTGTACTATACTATATACTAACTCTGTTTTATAACAGGAGACACTGGAAGTGTTCAGTGGAGAGATGTTGACAATAAAGTATGGCTCACTAATCCAAGTGTAGTAGAAAGTGAAAATGTTATAAGTAAATTAATAAAAGAACAACAAACAGGAAAAGAATGGATTATTCATCTCATCTCATCATCTCCTGAAAGTATTGTAGTTATTATAAACAATCTTTATAAGTGTACAGTGAGGAGTCTTTATATACGGGACACTTCATTGGACAGTAAGTGTGTATCGATATTATCAGAGATACTAAAAACTAATAAAACAATAAAGACACTATGGCTGGACTCCTCTTCACTTACTGGTGGTATCAAACAAGTCAGTGACAGTCTCTGTAATAATGAAACACTTGAACAGTTAATATTGTCTAATGTTACTGATATCACAGATGAAGATATGACTCACTTATCTACTATGTTAACAACTAATACAACTTTAAAAGAACTATGTCTCTCCAACTGTAACATCACTGATAATATAGTCCGATATATCTGTGAAGGACTTACTAAAAACCAAACATTGACTGAGCTGGACATCGGAGGTAATCGTCAGATCACTTCAGTTAGTACCAGTACAATAGCAGATCTAATACAAACTACTACATCACTGACAAGACTATATTTCTACAATACTTCACTGAACAATGATGATATCAAGACAATATGTACATCACTTAATAAAAATACTACAATAAGGAAACTATACTTATCAAGGCAACATAAAGGGTATTGTAAGAAGTTAGACAGTTATCAAGTTATTAAACACAGACTTGTGTTCTGGTAATAGTAAGTAGTTTGTTGTTTATTCTTAATCTGTCTTCTCACTCACTTTTATTTTCTCTTTAAATTTCTCTCGACTTTATCTTCTCTTCTTTTATTAACAATTTATTTCTCTAACAAAACTAGTAGACAATAAAAATAGAGCAGTTTTGCTTGACACTTACTTCTCTAACGTCGTACTTTTTTGCTCTCTCGGGACTCTCGCACCTGGTCACTTAAACTCACTTTGGCGCTGTGGATATTTGTGGGTGGGCCCTCATTTTTAACCCTAGGATGATCTCACACTTCAAAGGATGACAAACATGCTTTTAGTAACTCAATAGTGACCTTGCAACAGCAGTCAGCATCATGACGGCCTTTCAGAGAAGACAGCTGAGATTGCACTGAGGTCAGTTCAATTGATCAACAAAAAACTGATTTTATTTGTTGTGATACAGTTCAGTAGATATTCCTGAGACTAATGGTAGAATTATATTATTATTATTATTATTATTATTATTATTATTATTACTATTATTATTATTATTGTTATTATTATTATTCATGGATTTACAGTGCAGAAATAAAAGATAGAATAAATAAAATGAGTTTAAGTAATACAACGGTTGAGATGCACTGAGGATCTGTTGTATCAAGTACAAGCAGCCGTTGATAATGTCAGTGTAAGTCTAAGCCTGGTATATTACTAGTCGTGGAAAATACGAGGAGAAGGAGTACTAGAACATTTAGAACAGGGACAAAGATAGTGGTAAGAACACGGATTAGAGGAGTCAAAATTGGCTGAGAAATGTCCACTATAATATTGTCATTTTAGATCTTATTTCATTTAACTAATGTATCCTCATGTACATGATCTGTAAAGTCACTTTATATAATTATATTTATAATTATCTGTTTTTTTCTCTCTTTTGTTCAAAGGCGCCATTATTACATAGTTTAGCAACTCAAATGAAGAAAGAATTAGACAATGTAAAAATTAGTTTTACTAAACAACAGTTAGAGAACAAAACATGACATTATATAAACTATATATTTATTAACTATATATTATTATTATAAATGTGAGGTATTTTTAATGTTCTATTATGTTCTTGTTATTATTACATATTGTTATATCATATCAGTATTATCTGATAGCCTACAATATAAGTGTGACTACCAATCTCCTTGACAACCACCTGACCCCTCTTTATGACATAATCATCAGATACATGTTGGTTTAACTGGTTTTCATTACTTGATTGACAAGTTGTATCAGTTGTTGTTATAAGTGTATCTACTTCAATAATATCATTTTCTGACACCTACAAAATATATCATATCATTTACATTATATAATCTATTTATATTATGTCCAGTAATGATCTATCTATATTACAAAATATATCATATAATATACATTATATGATCTATTTATATTATGCCCATTAATCAATCTATATTCAAACTTCATATGATCATACAAAGTTACAAACTGATAATGTACTTTTCCCAACATGTGGCCTAGCAACTCCTCCTTTTGGACCGTGTGCCTTTAAAAAGAAGGACGGGCTAGCTCACTAGACTTAGTTAAAATAGACTTAGTGATCCAGTAATAATAGCAATAAAAATTAGCAGAAACTGTGAAGCAAATATAAACCTATAATAATAGATTGATGATTTAGGCATCCATGGTGTCTGGTTACCTCAGGTTGAGGTGTTGATAGATGTTAGAGTGGTCGACACTGACGCTCATTCCTACCTTGATCATTCACCGAGGGAAGTCTTAAATTCTGCTGAGTTAGAGAAGAGAAGAAAGTATGTACCAGCATCCCAGGAGCGAAGAGCACAATTTACCCCTTTGTGCTTTTCTGTTGATGGCATGTGTGGAGGAGAAGCTAAGTGGTTTATGAAGCAACTGGCAGAGCAGTTGATCTCCAGGTGGGCAAAACCATATAGTCTAATTATGGGTTAGTTGGGAGCTAGGATGACATTTACGATTCTTCGTGCAACTATTTTATGCATGAGGGGCTCAAGATCTAAATGGAGGTGTCTATCAGTTGAAGATGGAGCTCCTCTCTTTGGTTTTAACATGAACTGACTTTACTAATTTCACTTATTTTGCTCTCTTATTCATGTACTTATCATAAAGGATATATTTATCTAATTGCAATTATTTTGGCTTTCTTGGTGAAAATAATAACAATAATAATAATAATAATAGTAATAATGACTGTTGTGTGGTCATCAGTTTCATTATGTAGTTTGGTTTAAGTCATATACTACAATATTATATCAATACTATTGTTTATGAATAGTTATAACCATAAAACAACCATAATTTGTTAATAATATTCATTATAGTCTCGCGTGGCCAGCCTCTCCACCCTGAGGAGGTCGGCTACACAAGAGACTATATATTATTATTCATAATTATACACCCACCGCCGCTGACACAGCAATGTTCATAATTTCATAGTATGTAACCACACCCTATCTAGACTATATATAGTGACCTCTCCTACTAACTATTGAATCTCGTGAGATACAAGACTTGATAGAATTGTTTGTTATTGTTTAATCTATCTATTTCTCAGGTATTTCTCCTACTAAACATGAACTACTCAATCTGTTAGCTGATATTAATGACAAGTGGTATGAGGTTGGTGTATCACTAAAGGTTTCTCAGAATGTTTTAAATGGTTTAAAAGAATGTGAGAAGAGCAATACTTACAAACTTGATCAAGTTATTGAGAGCTGGTTAACTACTACTATGTCACATCTTGTTACCTGGGAAACAGTAATTGATGCTATTAAGAGTCCTATTGTTAATAATATCAAGAAAGCTACTGAAATACATGAACACTTAACTAGAGGTAAGTAGAATATTGTGTTCATTAGATCTACCAAAATATAACTAAATAATTAATAGAGAACATTGACATACCAAGTTCAAGAAAGAGAAAACAAGATGTTCATCAAACAGTGGAATTAGAACAAAAACATGAAAAAGTTGATTCAGATATAGGTATAAATTAGTGTTAGTAGTACATATATAATATTAATATTATTATTATTTTAAACTTTATCTACTCTAGCTTCTCAAATGCTACAGAAACACTCTGATAGGATCTTACCACTTACTCTTCCTGTGGAGATTGTTCAGATGTTATATACAGAGAGAGTGATCTCTAAGGAGACATTAGATGAAGTCAATAGTTTGGGAGGTGTACTAGGAGACGGTCCATTGAGAGCACTGTGTACTACAGTGTATGAAGATCCTGGCAAATTAAAGGTGTTCACTAGTATCTTATTAAAGTCTGAACAAACAGTACCTGTTGCTAAAGATATACTCAAAGAGTATAGTAAGTACCAACATATATATCTACAAGTTATAATGTTTTATTTACAGATCAAACATTTCCCTCCGAAGTCAATCTCCAACCCACTTTTCAACATGATTTTGATCAAATGAGAATGAAATTTGGTAAACTTTTTTACACCGTTGCTCCTCTTATTGCAAAGGGCATCCCTTCACTGCAAGACCTTAAAACATATCTTCGTAGATGTTTCCGAGAACTGAGACCTCAATTAGCAACAGCTGAATCACTTGATGATGTTATGGATCTTGTACAAGATAAATGTACTATTATTAACATCTGCTGTTTGGAGGGTATTGTTGATCAATTTAACATTACAGAAGCTAAAGAACATATCACAAATTACAACACAGCAGTCGATGAATTTTGTAAGAAGATCAAAGCTGATGTATGTTGTAATCAAAGTTTCATGATCTCATCATCTTCTCATCATCTCACCTGTGAAACCATTGTGTTTGTTCTGGAGTGGAAGACTGATGAACATACTCTCTTTGACATCAGAGGATTGCTATCAAAAGCGTTCAAAGATATAGCAAACTCAGTACAAGTTAGATCTATAAAGGAAGGCAACTCCATCATTGTTACCTGCTATGCTCCACAAAGTTTAATTGATCTTTTGTTGATAACAGCAGAGGAGAATCTTGACATTTTGAAAGAGATGGGAATGAAAAAACTCACTCTAGGCTACTGCACTATTTATGACAAATGTCAAAGAGACAAGGTAAGAGATGAGTAGTATTAGACAACAGTTACTTCATGTGTTATTTATTAATATATAGGAGGTTAGACCTATTATAGAAGAGAACACAAAGGAGTTGAGAAGTAGACTGGAACTACGACAAACCATCAGTAAAAAGATGACTTTACAAATATCATCTATTGTCCAACAAAATGAAGGTCCATGTAGTCAATAATCACTGTTTATTTAATAGTTGTCTATTATATGGTATATCTGATTTAAAATTCAATGTTTCTATTTAGAAAGAAAACAAATGAAAAAAAAAACAATCAAGGATTTGACATCACATCTGAAACGGAATGAAGGTATTATTAATACAATAGCTATCACTAACATAGTCTGTGTTACTGATTTGTCAATACATAATTATAATTAATAATTATTTAGTTATTAAGGAAGAGTTACTGTCAGTGTCTGCAGAGAGACAAAAAGAGTTGGAGACACTGCAGCAATTAATAACATCATTGATGTTACAATTAAGAGAGAGAAACAAACAGTTTGAGAAATTAAAGCAGAGCTTAAAAGGTAACTGGTATTAGTCACTTCTCATTATATGACATTGTTACTAGATCTACCATTCATACCAGAGGCTCATAAACTAGTAACTGATCAAGGATTTGAGGAGAGCCTACCACAGTCCAATCAGGAAGATTCCATACCTCTTATGAGTGAAACTACAGGTAATATCACTGTCACAAAACACTGATAAATTATATAAAATAAACTTTAACAGTAAACTACACCTCCTGTAAATCATTGCCATATTTACCATGGTCAGTAAAAAATAATAGGTTCCTTTCTTCTTCAGTGTGTTGTCTGTGTATTGTAGTGTGTATAATATATATTACTATGTGTGTACTATACTATATACTAACTCTGTTTTATAACAGAAGACACTGGAAGTGTTCAGTGGAGAGATGATGACAATAGAGTTAGTCTCAATAGACCGAGTGTAGTAGAAAGTGAAGATGTTATAAGTGAATTAATAAAAGAACGACAAACAGGAAAAGAATGGAGTATTAGTCTCTCCTCACCATCTCCTGAAAGTACTGTAGTTATTATAAACAATCTTAATAAGTGTACAGTGTGGAGACTTGATATATGGGACACTTCATTGGACAGTAAGTGTGTATCGATATTATCAGAGATACTAAAAACTAATAAAACAATAAAGACACTATGGCTGTTGTCCTCCTCATTTACTGGTGGTATCAAACAAGTCAGTGATAGTCTCTTTCATAATGAAACACTTGAGAAGTTAGAGTTGTATAATGTTACTGGTATCACAGATGAAGATATGACTCACTTATCTACTATGTTAGCAACTAATACAACTTTAAAAGAACTACGTCTCTCCTACTGTAACATCACTGATAATGGAGTCCGATATATCTGTCAAGGACTTACTAAAAACCAAACTTTGACTACGTTAAACATCGGATATAATCGTCAGATCACTTCAGTTAGTACCAGTACAATAGCAGATCTAATACAAACTACTACATCACTGACAAGACTAGATCTCTACAAAACTTCACTGAACATTGATGATATCAAGACAATATGTGCATCGCTTAATAAAAATACTACAATAAGGGAACTATGGTTATCAAGAGAACATTACGTGTATTGTAAGAAGTTGAACAGTTATCAAGTTATTAAATACAGACTTAAGTTCTGGTACTAGTAAGTAGTTTGTTGTTTATTCTTAATCTGTCTTCTCGCTCACTTTTATTTCTCTTGACTTTATTTTGATTTTCTCTTAACTTTATCTTCTCTTTTATTAAAAATAGAGCAGTTTTGCTTGACACTTACTTCTCTAACGTCGCACTTTTTTGCTCACTCGCAGCTGCTCAGCTTTTGTAGGTGTGGCCTCATACTACTTCAAAGGATGACAAACATGCTTTTAGTAACTCAATAGTGGCCTTGCTACAGCAGTCAGCATCATGACGGCCTTTCAGAGAAGGGAGCTGAGATTGCACTGAGGTCAGTTCAATTGATTAACAAAAACCGATTTTATTTGTTGTGATACAGTTCAATAGATATTCCTGAGACTAATGGTAGAATTATATTAATGGATCTCAACATATTCTATATTCTATGAACAATGTACATATCACTATTATAAAAGAGAATCTATTGGAGGCAAGAGAGAAACAAATTTTGATATAAATCTTAACTGGATACAATATATTGGAAGTGAAAGGATGAAACTATAATATGAACTACTTTGAACATAATTGCACAGAATTTAATTGTAATTGTAATTGTATGAATATCCTCATAATTGAAACAGTAATTGTAATTGAATTTTTGTAATTGACCCCAGGTCTGCTTGTAATATTGTTCCATCTTGTGCCTACTTTAGCAAATTTAAAGAAATGAACAAATCAACAAAACTTTAATCAAAACAAGAATAAAACTATAACTGTATTATAATTTAAGTTTTTGTTTATTTCTTTGAATTTGTTCACGTTTTGTAAATTAAATTCCGTTTTTCTTTTATTAGCTTCTCTGCAGACTAATTCTTTTTATTCCATGTACCTACAACAATTATTATGTGATCTTTTTGATCATCAGGGACTATTATCAAATCAATCATGTCAAGGAAGTACGTTGATAATGCTTATAATAGGAGACTTGGTCGTGTTGGAATGCCAGTAGGATCATGTGTAGTGAGCAGAGATGGTGGTTCCAACACTGCAAGCTCCAGAAGCGCAATGTCATTTAGACCATCTGGATATAGCACTGCCTAGCAATTCTCAGTTACTGACATGTACAGTTCATGTGGAAGTGTGTCTGGTACCTCAGGAACTTCTAAAGTGTATGTTGATAATGCAAAAAACAGAGAGTTAGGCCGAGTAGGAAAGCCAATAGGTTCTCATGTGGAACACAGAGATGGATCTGTTACTATCAGTTCATTAGAATCTTCTATTTCTTAACAACGATACTATGTTGATAATCCATATAACAGAAGATTAGGTCGTGTGGGATTACCTATTCCACCTTGTAAACAGTATACTACACGTTCTGATCGACAGCGTACGCGTCGTCCTGAATTAATCAGTGAACATACAATTGATGAACTTTTATATGATCTAAAGGTGATGGGATTTGCAGATATGAATCAACGTTCAGATTATCAGTATGCAGTAGATAGGTTGGAGCGAGATCAGATTGAAGAAACTTGGAAGAGAAATCACATTAATCCATATACTGATTTATCTCGGGGTCAGTGTATAGGTCAAGAGATTATACCATATTGTGAACTGGAGAATCTTGGAGAGGAACCAATTGGGCGTGGTGGATTTGGTCATGTTTATGCTGGAATCTGGAAGAGACAACCAATAGCTTTTAAGAAATTGATTGTTCAGCACATGGCTAGAAAGAAACTGGAGATATTTGTGAAAGAAATTAAAATATTTTCCTCACTCAACCATCCTCATATAGTCAAAATGTTTGGTGCAGTTGTGGAGAAAGGTAATATTAGAATTGTTATGGAATACCTTACAGGAAGTTTGTATCGAGCAATTCAATCTTTGTGGATGAAATTGAGTTTTCAAGTGATGTCAAGAAAATTATCGTTCATCAAGTAGCTAGCGCACTAAATTATTTGCATACTCGTGATCCTAAAATTGCTCACTGTGATGTCAAAAGTGAAAATATTCTTCTTGACAAATATAAAAATGCAAAACTGGCTGATTTTGGTCTCAGTGCAGTGAAGAATGCAGCACAAACATCATGCAATAATGCAAGAGCACCTCCTGGACAGGGTACCCTACGCTATTCAGCTCCTGAGGTTCTTAGAGGGGAACTCTTATCAATGAGTCGGCTTTTGATGTCCGATATCTACTCACTAGCTATTGTAGTATTTGAGTTACTAATGGAGGAGGAGCCATATGAAGGCCTTAGTCTTCTACAGCTTCAAGAACACGTTGGAAGAGGAAGGATGCAACCTCCTCTGGACAGTATAATTCTCACTCGACCTGTGATAGATATTTTGGAGAGAAGCTGGGATGTGTCTGCCTCACAACGTCCAACAGCACTAGAATTTATGACTGAATGGTCTCAACTTCTTACTTTGTTTAAAGGGGGGGGGACATGCCAAAATTCAAAAATATTTTTTTTGCATAAATGTTATCTTTGACATATGCAATTCACCCTAAAAATATTTTAAAATTTTCTAAAAATTGTTATCACTGTTAAAAGCAAGCTTCTTTTCGAAGCTCTTTTAAGGATTCTTCTGAGATTACAATGTTCTTCCTTGTAGGGTGGGGCTCCCTTGTGACGTCACAAGGGGAACGAATGCTAGCATTGCTAGGTGCAAAGTAATGGCTGAAGACTTTCAATGCGATGTATCTAGTCGGTATTCCAGCATATTAAGCCTCTCCTACTCTTCTTCTTCTTTCGATATGATCGAAAGCAGTGACCCTGCTTCGTGTGTGGAATCTGACCTCGAGGAAGGCTCTGAGAACATAGTTATTCCATATCAGTATGAACCAGAGGAAAATGGCTCTGAGTCAGAATCTTCAGATGAGTCTCAGAATGATGGGAGGTTACTAAATACTGAATGATTAGTCTCTTGTGTCAGATTCTGCTATCAAGAGCCACGGAAGTCGTTTCAGCCTTCTCCAAAATTAGTTCAATATTAGTTCAATAATGTTATTATTTGTTTGTTATGAAAATAATTAATATCATTACTCTTGACTCTAAACTCATTAACTATATGTTAGTCTCGTTGAGTTAGTGATACTTGAACCCAACATAATGAGCAGATGGAAACTTTGTCCAAATTTTGTTGTCAACACAGCTAGGTAATACATGTATTTTTCTTCCAACCCAATCCCAACACCAACTAGTAAACTGTTGATAAGAGATAAATTTGTATTGCCTGTATGTAATGGCTTACTGTAAGTGAGTTCAATAAAACCCTGTACTTACTCATATCCTGGTAGGTCCTGAATATCATGTGTACCATAATGTTGCCTATAACTGAAATATCCTGCTTGTAATGCTCAAACATTTAGGCAAACAGGTTCAAATCCTTCATGTTCAGTGATACAGGATATCTGTGCTTGAATCTGCCCCATTTTCTGGATTGTAATGTCTATCTCACAACACCATATGCACTCAGCTACAGTAGGCATGACTATACAATGTCCACAGTTACACAGGTAAATTGTATCTATATATATATAACATAACACAATATTTTGAAGTTAGCTCAGACAGCTCATGTAGTAGCCTTCTTATTCATTATTATAGCTGACTAACAGACACAAGAGACTAACCATTCAGTATTTAGTAACCTCCCATCATTCTGAGACTCATCTAAAGATTCTGACTCAGAGCCATTTTCCTCTGGTTCATACTGATATGGAACAACTATGTTCTCAGAGCCTTCCTCGAGGTCAGATTCCACACACGAAGCAGGGTCACTGCTTTCGATCATATCGAAAGAAGAAGAAGAGTAGGAGAGGCTTAATATGCTGGAATACCGACTAGATACATTGCATTGAAAGTCTTCAGCCATTACTTTGCACCTAGCAATGCTAGCATTCGTTCCCTTTGTGACGTCACAAGGGAGCCCCACCCTACTAGGAAGAACATTGTAATCTCAGAAGAATCCTTAAAAGAGCTTCGAAAAGAAGCTTGCTTTTAACAGTGATAACAATTTTTAGAAAATTTTTAAATATTTTTAGGGTGAATTGCATATGTCAAAGATAACATTTATGCAAAAAAAATATTTTTGAATTTTGGCATGTCCCCCCCCCTTTAATAATTAAGCTCCTTTACTTTGGACTAGTAACGTGAGCATGTTTTGTTTATTTATTTGGTGAATTTTGTAGTTTAGAAAGTGAAGATTTTTTTGTATTGCTACTAGATTGTATAATTATATGAGGAGATATACTATTAAATAATGAAACAATATTAATGTTATAAGAACAATAAATAAGCTTTCAATTTCAACCAAGCAGTATAATTCAACTTTATTAATAAGACATATAGACAATACAATGTTACAGTTAGTGAGTTTACTGTGCACATGGCATGCACTAATAATACATCTTGGCTCAACATAAAGTAATATAGTCTCCCTTCTCTCAAGAAGAGGTTTTCATTTTTGTGATCATGGCCTTTGGACTGGGTCATGCCTACAGTCAATACAAAAACAACAAATAAAAAAACAAGTACTAGTAGAGGTAAATAAAAAACAATTGGACCACATCTTACTGAGGTATTAAATATTTCTTACCTGACCAGTTGTAGTGAGATCAGATGCATACACAATAATTGCAGCAAGTCTACCATATATATCAATGGTATTGAAACCATTTGCTCTCAATAATGTCCACTATAATATTGTCATTTTAGATCTTATTTCATTTAACTAATGTATCCTCATGTACATGATCTGTAAAGTCACTTTATATAATTATATTTATAATTATCTGTTTTTTTCTCTCTTTTGTTCAAAGGCGCCATTATTACATAGTTTAGCAACTCAAATGAAGAAAGAATTAGACAATGTAAAAATTAGTTTTACTAAACAACAGTTAGAGAACAAAACATGACATTATATAAACTATATATTTATTAACTATATATTATTATTATAAATGTGAGGTATTTTTAATGTTCTATTATGTTCTTGTTATTATTACATATTGTTATATCATATCAGTATTATCTGATAGCCTACAATATAAGTGTGACTACCAATCTCCTTGACAACCACCTGACCCCTCTTTATGACATAATCATCAGATACATGTTGGTTTAACTGGTTTTCATTACTTGATTGACGAGTTGTATCAGTTGTTGTTATATGTGTACTAACTTCAATAATATCATCTTCTGACAACTACAAAATATATCATATAATTTACATTATATAATCTATCTATATTATGTCCATTAATTAGTCTATATTCAAACTTCATATGATCATACAAACTGGTAATGTACTTTTCCCAACATGTGGCATAGCAACTTATCCTTTTGGACAGTGTGCCTTAACAAAAGAAGGAGGGGCTAGCTCACTAGACTTAGTTAAAATAGACTTAGTGATCCAGTAATGATAGGGATAAAAATTAGCAGAAACTGTTAAGCAAATAATAATAATAATAATAATAATAATAATAATAATAATAATAATAATAATAATCAGTTTCATTATGTAGTTTGGTTTAAGTCATATACTACAATATTATATAATAATATCAATATCTCCTATATGTATATATGAACAGTTATATATAATATATATATATATATATATATATATATATATATATATATATATAATAAGATCCATAAAACAAACAGAAGTTGTTGACAATATTCATATAGTCTTCTGTACCAGCCCCTCCCCCTGTGGAGGGCTGGCTACTGATATTCATATACACCCACCACAGCCGCCACAACAATTTATGTATTGATGGAATGCGACCACATCCTATGTAGACTAGTGAAATCTACTAACTATATGGAATCTCGTAAGATACAAGACTTGATAGAATTGTTTGTTATTATTTAATCTATCTATTTATCAGGTATTTCTCCTACTGAACATGAACTACTCAATCTGTTAGCTGATATTAATGACAAGTGGTATGAGGTTGGTGCATCACTAAAGGTTTCTCAGAATGTTTTAAATGGTTTAACAAGTAGTCAGTTCAGTAATACTTACAAACTTGATCGAGTCATTGAGAGCTGGTTAACTACTACTGAGTCACATCTTGTTACCTGGGAAACAGTAATTGATGCTATTAAGAGTCCTATTGTTAATAATATCAAGAAAGCTACTGAAATACATGAACACTTAACTAGAGGTAAGTAGAATATTGTGTTCATTAGATCTACCAAATATAACTAAATAATTAATAGAGGGTATTGACATACCAAGTTCAAGAAAGAGAAAACAAGATGTTCAAACACTGGAATTAGGACAAAAACATGTAAAAGTTGATTCAGATATAGGTATAAATTAGTGTTAGTAGTACATACATATATAATATTAATATTTATTATTTATTTTAAACTTTTATCTATTCCAGCTTGTCAAATCCTACAGAAACACTCTGATAAGATCTCACCACTTAATCTTCCTGTGGAGATTGTTCAGATGTTATATACAGAGAGAGTGATCTCTAAGGAGACATTAGATGAAGTCAATAGATTGGGAGGTATCCTAGGAGATGGTCCATTGAGAGCACTATGTACTACAGTGTATGAAGATCCTGGCAAACTAAAATTGTTTGCAAGCATCTTATTAAAGTCTGAACAAACAGTACCTATTGCTAAAGATTTAGTCAAAGAATATGGTAATTTTTTAATATTAATAATAATAATTTTCTAATCTTATTTACAGACCAAACATTTCCTCCTCAAGTCAAACTACACCCTGTATATCAGTATGATTTTGATCAAATGAGAGTAGCTTTTGGAGATCTTATTGAGACTATATCACCACTCATTGAAGCTACTATTCCTTCATTAAAGGAGCTCAAAAGATATCTTCGAAGATGTTTTGAAGAACTAGAACCTCAACTGGCTAATGCTGAGTCATTTGATGATGTCATAGATGCTGTTCAACGTTCATGTACTATCATTAATGTTTGTTGTCTGGAGGCCATTGTTAATCACTACAACATCGCTGTGGCTAAACAACACATCACAGATTTCAAGACAGCTGTTGATGAATTCTGCCAAAAAATTAAAGCTGACATATGTGCTGATCAGACCTTTGCAATAGATTCGATGTCTCATCATCTAATCTGTGAGACTATTGAGTTTGTTGTGGAGTGGAATATAAATGAACGTACCCTCAGTCATATCAAGGGACTGCTATCAAAAGCATTCAAAGATATGGCAAAGTCAGTCCAAGTTAGAGCTATAAAGGAAGGCAACTCCATCATTGTTACCTGCTACGCTCCACGAAATATAATTGATATTTTGCTAATAACAGCAGAGGAGAATCTTGACACTTTGAAAGAGATGGGAATGATAAAACTCACTCTTGGCTACTGCACTATTTATGACAAACGTCAAAGAGACAAGGTAAGAGATGAGTAATATTAGACAACAGTTACTACATGTGTTGTTTATTGATATATAGGAGGTTAGACCTATTGTAGAAGAGAACACAAAGGAGTTGAGAAGTAAACTGGAACTACGACAAACCATCAGTAAAAAGATGACTTTACAAATATCATCTGTTGTCCAACAAAGTGAAGGTATTTGTCCATGTAGTCAATAATCATTGTTTATTTAATAGCTGTATATTATATGCTATATCTGATTTAAAATTCAATGTTTCTATGTAGAAAGAAAACAAATGAAAGAAAAAACAATCAAAGATTTGACATCACAACTGAAAAGGAAGGAAGGTATTATTAATACAATAGCTATCACTAACATAGTCTGTGTTACTGATTTGTCAATACATAATTATAATTAATAATTATTTAGTTATTAAGGAAGAGTTACTGTCAGTGTCTGCAGAGAGACAAAAAGAGTTGGAGACACTACAGGAAGTAATAACATCATTGATGTTACGATTAAGAGAGAGAAACGAACAGTTTGAGGCATTAAGGCAGAGCTTAAAAGGTAACTAGTATTAGTCACTTCTCATTATATGACATTGTTACTAGATCTAGCATTCATACCAAAGACTAGTAAACCAGTAACTGATCAAGGACTTGAGAAGACCCAAACACTATCCATTCAGGAAGAGACATCACTTATCACTGAAACTATAGGTAGTAACACAAGACAGTGTCCATTGTATATCACATAGTACTATGAAAATTATATGTATGTATTAAGGTACTTGAGACTGGAAGATGATAATAGGGCTGAGCCATAATTTGACCACACCCACAATGAATTTCACATATTACAGTGTATAGTATCACACTCAAAAATCAGCGGAGTCAATTAAACATTATTAATAAACTATATAAAGGTAGTATAAGACAATATTATCACATTAGACTAACTCAGAGCTACTGATATTATAATACTAATCCACAAAATTGTATTAATTTTAAATTTCACTAATGAACACATTCTAATGTCCTATAACCAACTTCCTCTTTATCCTAAACTAGGACATGGCTATCCTAATATAGAGGAAATACATCATATAGAATTTACCAAAGATCATGATAAGTTTGGATTTATTACTCATGGAGGAATAGAGTCTAGTACTACTATAAAAGTTACAGATATAATAAAGGGTGGAGCTGCAGACAGAGCTGGACTTAAAGTAAGGGACATATATCTATAATTAGTAGAGGGTGTGGTTTATAATATTATTATTATAGGTTGGTGATGTATTATTAGAAATTAATGGTTACTCAACTGAAGGTATGTCACATACTGATGCTGTCACTATTACTAAGCAAGGAGGAAACAAAATTTCTCTAACTGTTAGAAGATCATCAGAAACCATTAGTAAGTTATATATGTTATTATTAAACTGTTGGTCAGTGTTAATATTACCTCTTATAAATGGGAGGAGCTAAGACTATGTTGTTTACTTACGAGATCTGTTTAAAATTATGCTAAATTTAGTTTAGGTAGTAATAATAATGATTTACACTGAAAAAAGCATTTAGTCATTTTAACCGAGGTCTTCGTTACAACAGTTTCATCAATACAATGTAAACCCATTCTAAGTTGCTACAAGGCCAACTATAGTGTATCTTAATGTGCATAAAGCTAACTAGTTGCATCTACAACCACATTTCTTTTACATCCACTTTGCTATAGTAATTGAATCATGGCTTCAATTGAAGCTATAAGCAGATTCTGTTTCAACTGTTCCTAATCCAATTAGTTAAGTTGAAATAGTATCCATCTCTTGCTCATGGCTTCAATTACTAGACATAAACTACAAAGAGTACTTTTTGGCTTCTGGTTGACTTTATACATATTGAGTTAGACCAGTTATGGCTTTGTGGTAACTCAATATTGGGCTTATGTCATATTGATGAAATTATGGTAACAAAGACAATGGTTGAAATGACAAAATGCTATTTTGAGTGTAACTACTGATATAAAGCCTTCATTTATATCAGAGTTGAAAGATCAGTTAAAGGGTTTAGCTAGTGATAAAGACAAGAGTTCCTTACCTCATCCAAGTAGGTTATATTATAATTATAACTTAGTATATATTAAGTTAATACTCTTCAGTGTTAGTATAATATGTAGAGTATATGATAATGATATGATATCAAGTGATTGTATAAAATCAATCTATATAGTTGTTAATAACAAATTAATAGTATTATTATCAGTATTGGTAATAAGATAGTGTGTTAATAGTGAGTATAGATGTTCAATAGAAGGAATGTTAACTGAACATTGAACATAAAGTGTTGTTGTACAGATAGAAGTAACATTGATATTAACAAGTGAAAACAAACCCACAAATTGAGCTAACTAGTTCTAATAACATTACAACAACTTTTAAAGGTAGGTATGGCTGGACCTCACTTATTGACATAGTTTACTTTCCATTTTAATGACAACCAATAGATGTTAGATCAACATCAAAATTGATTTAGAAATATTTTTAAGTATCTTGTGGTCCAAAGTAAAAATCTAGCCACACCCTTTTATTAATATTAATAAACTGTTATAATATCATTGCCTTCCACCTTCACTTCCTCCTAAGTCACTGTATGTATATGTCATCTGTACATGGGTGGAGTCAGACTTAACTGTTGATAAAGAAAGTTAGTGACATATAGGGAGGAGTTAAAAACAATTATAAAAGACAAAATCATTGACATTACAGATATCATTATTCAATAATAGTCTTCTTCTATGTTCTTTACTGTATTTGTAAACAAACAGTATAATTTGTGTATAAATCTAGCCCCACCCATCACTCATTTCTAACTGATCCCTGTCAGAAGTAATTTGTTGTCATCTAACTATAGCTAAGTATGTACATTAGTATATCTGACCACAAGTGGGTGGAGTCAGACAGACTTAGGCTCATAAAAAGGAAAAGTAGAAATAATAAACAAGAACATAGTCTACTTCATGGATTATATATAAAATGTTACAATAAAGTACAAACGTGTTTATATTAATCACTGGTAAGATAAATCCTTGTATTAGACTCCAGGACTCCATTAAAAAATGTTATATTTTATCATTGACTCAAATGTAATGAGAACAAGGTGAATAAACCACATTCAAAGAGGAAATGTCTTTTGTTATAGATCTTGTATTAAATCAAAGCAGTTTATAGTCACACTCAACTATAAAAACAATGTGGTTTGTCAGGCAAAAGTCCAATAGGGCTGGCCTCACCAGACTTAAGTTGATATGTGAATACCTGAAGTCTATCATATAGTATAATACACTAATATGATAGGATTGTTACTCTATAAAACATACAAGGTCTCAAATTTAACAGTAAACCACGTCTTCTGTAAATTGTTGCTATAGTAACCATAGTCAGTAAACAGTAATGGCTTCCTTTCTTCTTCAGTGTGTTGTCTGTGTATTGTAGTGTGTTATAGTATATATTACTATGTGTGTACTATACTATATACTAACTCTGTTTTATAATAGGAGACACTGGAAGTGTTCAGTGGAGAGATGATGACAATATTGTATTGCTCGATAGACCAAGTGTAGTAGAAAGTGAAGATGTTATAAGTAAATTAATAAAAGAACAACAAACAGGAAAAGAATGGAATATTAGTCTTTCATCATCTTCTCTTGAAAGTACTGCAGTTATTATAAACAATCTTAATAAGTGTACAGTGTGGAGACTTGATATACACAGCACTTTATTGAACAGTAAGTGTGTATTGATATTATCAGAGATACTAAAAACTAATAAAACAATAAAGACACTGCGGCTACAGTCCTCTTCACTTACTCGTGGTATTAAACAAGTCAGTGATAGTCTCTTTAATAATAGAACACTTGAACAGTTAGTGTTGGATAATGTTATTGGTATCACAGATGAAGATATGACTCGCTTATCTACTATATTAGCAACTAATACAACTTTAAAAGAACTATGTCTCTCCTACTGTAACATCACTGATAATGGAGTCCGATATATCTGTGAAGGACTTACTAAAAACCAAACATTGACTAAGTTGGACATCAGTCGTAATCGTCAGATCACTTCAGTTAGTACCAGTACAATAGCAGATCTAATACAAACTACTACATCACTGACAACACTATATCTCGACTATACTTCACTTAACAATGATGATATCAAGACAATATGCACATCACTAACTAAAAATACTACAATAAGGAAACTATACTTATCAAGAGAACATAAAGAGTATTGTAAGAAGTTAGACAGTTATCAAGTTATTAAAGACAGACTTGTGTTCTGGTAATAGTAAGTAGTTTGTTGTTTATTCTTAATCTGTCTTCTCGCTCACTTTTATTTTCTCTTTAAATTTCTCTTGACTTTATCTTCTCTTTTTATCTCACCTCATCACTAGCTAAATATACTACTATTGAAGCTATATCTCTTCTGCCGTTGCTAGTCGATTCATTTTCTGACGTTTAGTAAATTCCTGCATACCCTATAATATAAATTTAAAACTAACTATAACAATTAATATTAATATGGAACCTTTTCAACATCACCTCCTCCCATAATAGACAACCTCTCACAAAGAGATGGAGTATCAACAGTACCTGAAAAATGGATGAATATAATAGTAAAATGGATGTATAGATGGATAAATGGACAGATCAATTAATAGTACAATAGATGTATAGATCAAAGAGACAGATACATTGATGGACAAGAAATAATAAAGTTTATAAGTTGTCTCCACTTACCTGGACAGATAGATGTATTCCTTTCTCAACATAATCTACAGCTATTGATTTAGTTAAACCTAATACAGCTGCTTTAGTGACACCATATGAACATCTGTTAGCACATCCTTTAATACTGCTAGCTAAAAAGGCCATGTTGATAATGTTACCTTTTATCTGCTGTTCTAACCACTGAATATATAAAATAGAATTAATTACATCAAATGGATAGATGAATATATTAATAATGGATAAATAGACAAATGGAATGGATCAATGGATTGATATGTTCTAGATATATGGATGTATAAAAGAATGAATGATGGACAGATATTAATAGATTGATATATTGATAAGAATGGGTTCATGAACAAATAACAACAATTTAATAAAAGATTGCTATATATATTATTATTATTACCTGTTGTATTATATATTTGGACATTAAGAACATACTGGTCACATTAATAGTAAATGATTTATTCCAGTCAGTAGTTGATGTAGCTAGCAAACTACCATGATGAACCCACCTAGAGGAAAAAAAAATGAAAATATTGCTTCATTGAAGGATTAATTTAGGGGTGGAGTCAACTTTATAGCCACATAGCTATAAACTATTAGTACTATTTTTATTATTTATTCTCTGACATACCCTGCACAATTAAAGAGAGTGTTAACATTTTTATTAACATCAGATTGTGTAGTATAGTTCATAATAACAGTACATACTTCATTTTCATCAGTAACATCAAGATGATCAGTTTGTATATCTATAACACATATTACTTGATATTGTTAATACAATGACATCTAATTCCTTGTCAATTCATTCTTATCAGTTCATCTAAGCCACTCCTACTGTAAACTTTTACATCAATTATAGGACCACATCATATACATATTAAGTGGCTACTATCTTGCATCAGAAGAGAAAGCAGTTGAACTAGCCTCCATTACAATACAGGTATATAGTAATATTGCTATATATCAGATCTCCTATATCTGTTAGTTATCTTATGGTGACTATAATGAGATAATATATTACATTAAAAATTACCTTCCTACATAATTCCAAGTACATATCATAACACTATACAGTCATTATGACAATATTAAGTCTATGTGATATAGTACTTACCATTATTGTATTAGGCTGTCTTTGAGAGAGAAGCTCATGTTTAACTAGTAATCTTTTCTCATATTGTAATCGTTTTTTGTTCCATAACGTTACAAAAGATAGTGGAGTGATAAACAGTAGTCATTGAGAGATGTCTATAAAATAAAACATCAAACAAGATGATAATATCATTATTCATTAATTTTGGACTTCACTAAAACCCTTTCTTTTATATACTTACAGTGGTAGCTGTTTGTTGGTAAAATTAAGTGGTCAAGTTCCCTTCACAAAAGGTAGCTCCATAAAATGTCCAACTTGTATATCATCTTGTTCCACCAGCTGTTATAATGACTTCAATACTTTTCTTGTTAACATGAACATCATTTAACATCAACTTCATAAAGTTATTTTTTAAAAAACCAATAAAGTGGGCGTGACAGTCTTTTAACTACTGACTTCCTTTATATATTAAGATCATGAGCTACTACAGTATCCACACAATGACTAGTTAATATTTTAATCTCTTTTCCTTGTAATTCTACTGACTTACTATGTTCATTACTCCTTTCATTACTTATTGTTAGTGTCTTCATTACTCCATATTATTGAGACAACCTGAGTTATTAATAAGTTATTAAATAGAACACAAATATAGTTAAATAAATATAATAATATAGACAAATATAGTTGAGCCTAAAACTTTACATTTATCATTTATAGAAAACGTCTACCAAAAAGTACAATTGCTATTTGTTTACCAAATAAGGAAATATGTTATTTATATCACTATAAATGACTCTATGCTATTTATAGTATCAGTATTAATAGTTGCAAGTACTATTCATATTTCTGGTATGAAGCCTTATCCTTTACTTGTACTAGACACTCCCAAGCCCTTAGACATGGCAGCAAATCAAACTGAACTGAGTGAGTTAAAGTAATATAAACTTTTATTTTATTCACTTTAAGTTGCTTCTCTTCTTTACATTGTTATTGTAGATGTTAGTAATCTGAAAGATATTGTTAAAGCTTTGAAACAAGGTTATTTCCCAAGTCATCGCTGGTCTCCTCTTGGTCTACAACTGGGTCTATTACAACCTACTCTGTCAAGTATTAGAACCAAGTACCGAGATGATCCAGAGAGCTGTCTTCAGGAGTGTTTAACTCTGTGGTTGAGTAAAGCTGACAAGGTGACTGAGAATGGAGGTCCTACATGGGACTCATTAGCTAATGCTCTCAAAACAATGGAAGAAATTTTCACTGCTGAACAAATAAAAGAATTTAGTGAGAATTTATAATTTTCATTATATAATACATTGTCTCTTTACCTTTTAACAGACGAGCTATCTACTCCAGCTTGTCAAATGCTACAGAAACACTCTGATAAGATTTTACCAGTTACTCTTCCTGTGGAGATTGTTCAGATGTTATATACAGAGAGAGTGATCTCTAAGGAGACATTAGATGAAGTCAATAGATTGGGAGGTGTACTAGGAGATGGTCCATTGAGAGCACTGTGTACTACAGTGTATGAAGATCCTGGCAAACTAAAAATGTTCGCTAGTGTCTTGATGAAGTCTGAACAAACAGTATTGATTGGTCAAGATATACTCAAGGAGTTTGGTATGTAAATGTTTTATAATGTATAATATAAATCACTGACTCTGTTATAGACCAAACATTCCCTTCTCAAGTCAGTCTTCACAGAACATATCAATATGATTTTGATCAGATGAAAGTAGCCTTTGGAAATCTTATTGAAACAGTCGTACCTCTCATTGCTAAAGTTATTCCTTCATTGAAGGAGCTCAAAACATATCTTCGAAGATGTTTCCGAGAGCTAAAACCTCAACTATCATCAGCTGAATCATTTGATGATGTCATGGAGCTGGTAGAAGATAAATGTACCATCATTAACATCTGCTGTTTAGAGGCTATTGTTGATCACTACAATATCACAGAAGCTAAGACACACATCACAACATTCAAGACAGCTGTAGATAAGTTTTGTGAAAAGGTGAAAACCGACATATGTATTAACCAGAATTTCAAGGTCACTTCATCACACCATCTCACCTGTGAGACTATAGAGTTTATACTGGAATGGAAAACAGATGAATATACTCTCAGTCACATTAAAGATTTGCTATCAAAAGCATTCAAAGATATGGCAAAGTCAGTCCAAGTTAGAGCTATAAAAGAAGGCAACTCTATCATTGTCACCTGCTATGCTCCACAATATATGATGGATATATTACTAATAACAGCAAAGGAAAATGTTGACATTTTAAAAGAGATGGGATTGATAAAACTCATTCTCGGCTACCACACTATTTATGACAAATGTCAAAGAGACAAGGTAAGAGATGAGTAGTATTAGACAACAGTTACTACATGTGTTGTTTATTGATATATAGGAGGTTAGACCTATTGTAGAAGAGAACACAAAGGAGTTGAGAAGTAAACTGAAACTACGACAAACCATCAGTAAAAAGATGACTTTACAAATATCATCTGTTGTCCAACAAAGTGAAGGTATTTGTCCATGTAGTCAATAATCACTGTTTATTTAATAGCTGTCTATTATATGGTATATCTGATTTAAAATTCAATGTTTCTATGTAGAAAAAAAACAAATGAAAGAAAAAACAATCAAAGATTTGACATCACTTTTGAAATGGAAGGAAGGTATTATTAATACAATAGCTATCACTAACATAGTCTGTGTTACTGATTTGTCAATTCATAATTATAATTAATAATTATTTAGTTATTAAGGAAGAGTTACTGTCAGTGTCTGGAGAAAGACAACAAGAGTTGGAGACACTGCAGGAAGTAATAACATCATTGATGTTACGATTAAGAGAGAGAAACAAACAATTTGAAGCATTAAGGCAGAGCTTAAAAGGTAACTAGTATTAGTCACTTCTCATTATATGACATTGTTACTAGATCTAGCATTCATATCAAAGACTAGTAAACCAGTAACTGATCAAGGACTTGAGAAGACCCAAACACTGTCCAGTCAGGAAGAGACATCACTTATCACTGAAACTATAGGTAGTAACACAAGACAGTGTCCATTATATATCACATAGTACTGTGAAAATTATATGTATGTATTGAGATACCTAAGACTGGAAGATGATAATAGGGCTGAGCCATAATTTGACCACACCCACAATGAATTTCACATCTTACAGTGTGTAGTATCACACTCACAAATGGGCGGGGTCAATTAAACATTATTGATAAACTATATAAAGGTAGTAAAAGACAACATTATCACATTAGACTAACTCATAGCTACTGATATTATAATACTAAACCACAAAATTGTATTAATTTTAAATTCTCTAATATACTAATATATTTATTGAGTTGCTCCACCCACTGAGATAATGAACATGTTATAATATCCTGTAACCAACTTTCTCTTTATCTTAAAATAGGACGTGGCTATCCCAATATAGAGGAAATACATCATATAGAGTTTACTAAAGATCATCATGATATGTTTGGATTTACTACTCGTGGAGGAATAGAGTCTAGCACTACTATAAGAGTTACGTATATAATAAAGGGTGGAGCTGCAGACAGAGCTGGACTTAAAGTAAGGGACATATATGTATAATTAGTAGAGGGTGTGGTTTATAATATTATTATTATAGGTTGGTGATATATTATTAGAAATTAATAGTTACTCAACTGAAGGTATGTTACATATTGATGCTGTTGCTATTATTAAACAAGGAGGAAACAAAATTGCACTAACTATTAAAAGATCATCAGAAACCATTAGTAAGTTATATGTGTTATTATTAAACTGTTGGTCAGTGTTAATATTATCTCTTATAAGTGGGAGGGGCTAAGACTATATTGTTTACTTACGAGATCTGTTTAAAATTATACTAAATTTAACATAGGTAGTAATAATACTGATATAACTACTGATATAGAACCTTCATTTATATCAGAGTTGAAAGATCAGTTAAAGGGATCAGCTGATGATAAAGACAAGAGTTCCCTACCTCATCCAAGTAGGTTATATTATAATTATAACTTAGTATATATTAAGTTAATACTCTTCAGTGTTAGTATAATATGTAGAGTATATGATAATGATATGATATCAAGTGATCATAGATAATGTGTTAATAGTGAGCATAGGTGTTCAATAGAAGGATATGTTAACTGAACATTGAATATAAAGTGTTGTTGTACAGATAGAAGATAAAAGTAACATTGATATTAATAAGTATTAAAGTATTGTACAATGTTTTGATAACTTAAACCACATGTAATCACATACTTGAAAAGGCTGGATCACTTATACCACATTAATAACTACTGGTTTGTAGTAAACATTAGTACTCAGTAGTAGTACTATTATAATAATAGAATGATCATTTGAAGTATTTGGTAAGATTTTAACAAGTGAAAACAAACCCACAAATTTAGCTAACTAGTTCTAATAACATTACAACAACTTTTAAAGGTAGGTGTGACTGGACCTCACTTGTTGACATAGTTTACTTTCCATTTTAATGACAACCAATACCTGTTAGATCAACATCAAAATCGATTTAGAAATATTTTAAGTATCTTGTGGTCCAAAGCAAAAATCTAGCCACACCCTTTTATTAATATTAATAAACTGTTAGAAATATTTGTACATCATTGCCTTCCACCTTCACTTCCTCCTAAGTCACTGTATGTATATGTCATCTGTACATGGGTGGAGTCAGACTTAACTGTTGATAAAGAAAGTTAGTGACATATAGGGAGGAGTTAAAAACAATTATAAAAGACAAAATCATTGATATTACAGATATCATTATTCAATATAATAATAGTCTTCTTCTATGTTCTTTACTGTATTTGCTTGATTTCTTTTGTGATTCCAAATTTGTCTTTTCACGAACTGTGTCCTAGCTAGTCTAAAAATACTAGAGTATCTAAAAAAGGAACATTATAGACAAAACTATTTACATCAATGATTTATTGTGATTTGTACTGACACAATAATATTATAAAGTGTAACTGATTAAAACAAATAACTTAATAAAGAAAGGAAAGACAAAATGATATCATGATAACATTGATATTCCAGTATTAGGAACATGTAGTTACTTGTAGTATTCCATATCACTACTAAATGTAGAGAAGAAAGATTGTGGATTCTAGTCTAATAACATTATTATCTCTTTACATTTTATTATATATTATGATGTGTTAACAGTTACATAACAATACATGTACAAACAAACAGTATAATTTGTGTATAAATCTAGCCCCACCCATCACTCATTTCCAACTGATCCCTGTCAGAAGTAATTTGTTGTCATCTAACTATAGCTAAGTATGTACATTGGTATATCTGACCACAAGTGGGTGGAGTCAGACAAACTAAGTGTGGAGTCTAACACAAACTGACCATATTCAAACAGGAAATGTCTAAAGAATGATTAGTTGTGCAAATCCTGTATTAGATCAAAGCTCACACTCAACTATAAAAACAATGTGGTTTGCCAGGAACAAGTCCAATAGACTACCAGACAATTCCTCTCTAAGCAAAGAGGCTGGCCTCACCAGACTAAGTTGATATATGAATACCTTAAACTATTATGTAGTAAAGAGTGTAACATTAATATGAGGATTATTTCTCTGTAGAACATACACAAGGTCTCCAATTTAACAGTAAACCACGCCTCCTGTAAATCATTGCCATAGTAACCATAGTCAGTAAACAGTAATGGCTTCCTTTCTTCTTCAGTGTGTTGTCTTGTATTGTAGTGTGTTATAGTATATATTACTATGTGTGTACTTTACTATATACTAACTCTGTTTTATAACAGGAGACACTGGAAGTGTTCAGTGGAATGATGACAATATTGTTAGACTCACTAGACCAAGTGTAGTACAAAGTGAAGATGTTATAAGTAAATTAATAAAAGAACAACAAACAGGAAAAGAATGGAGCATTCGTCTTTCCTCATCATCTCCTGAAAGTACTGCAGTTATTATAAACAATCTTAATACGTGTACAGTGAGGAGTCTTGAGATATGGAACACTTCATTGGACAGCAAGTGTGTATCGATATTATCAGAGATACTAAAAACTAATAAAACAATAAAGGTACTAATGCTGTACTCCTCTTCACTTACTGGTGGTATCAAACAAGTCAGTGATAGTCTCTGTAATAATGAAACACTTGAACTGTTATTGTTGTATAATGTTACTGGTATCACAGATGAAGATATGACTCACTTATCTACTATGTTAGCAACTAATACAACTTTAGAAGTACTACGTCTCCCCTACTGTAACATCACTGATAATGGAGTCCGATATATCTGTCAAGGACTTACTAAAAACCAAACATTGACTATGTTGAGCATCAGTTGTAATCCTCAGATCACTTCAGTTAGTACCAGTACAATAGCAGATCTAATACAAACAACTACATCACTGACCGAACTACGTCTCCACAATACTTCACTGAACAATGATGATATCAAGACAATATGTACATCACTAACTAAAAATACTACAATAAGGGAACTATACTTATCAAGTCAACATTACAAGTATTGTAAGAAGTTCGACAGTTATCAAGTTATTAAAGACAGACTTGAGTTCGTGTAATAGTAAGTAGTTTGTTGTTTATTCTTAATCTGTCTTCTCACTCACTTTTATTTTCTCTTTAAATTTCTATTGACTTTATCTTCTTTTATTAACAATTTATTCTCTAACAAAACTAGTAGACAATAAAAATAGAGCAGTTTTGCATTTACTTGACACTTGCTTCTCTAACGTCGCACTTTTACTCTCTCTCTCTTTTGCACCTACAAGATTTTTGTGGATGTGGCCTCATTCTATCCCTCTGATGAGTTCACAATACTTTAAAGGATGACAAACGTGCTTTAAGTAACTCAATAGTGGGTTAGTGGTCTTGCTACACCAGTCAGCATCATGACAGCCTTTCAGAGAAGGCAGCTGAGATCGCAGGAAAGTGAATTCAATTAATCAAAAAAACTGATTTTATTTTGTCATGTTACAATTCAGTAGATATTCCTGAGATCTCAACATATTCTATATTCTATGAACAATGTACATATCACTATTATAAAGAAGATTCTGTTGGGTACAAGAGAGAAACAAACTTTGATATAAACCATTAACTGGATACAACATATAAGAAGTGAGAGGATGAAAACTATAATATGAAGTAAATAAATTGAAAGGATCAAAGGTAATTATTGTATCCTCTCTTCTCTTCTTTGAGGGGTGTCATTTGACTGATGATGTAACAACTTGCCTTATGATGACATCACTATGTGTCATAGAGTTAATAATGTTAGGTTTGGTTTAGGGTTTAGGTGATGTCATCAATATGATGATATCACTATGTCTCATTTCATTATGATGTCATCATAGTCAAGTTACACCAAGAACCACTTTCTTCTTTAGTCTCTATATTTATATAATATATGTGTAAATATTTTGTGGTAAGAGAATTTTAACCTTGAAGAAAGGCACTATGTGAAGTCAATGGGCGGGGTCCAATCTTGTAAACTATTTAGCCACAAATAATTTATTGTAAAAATATTCACTTATATGTTATTAACTAGACTACAGGGTCACTGGTATTGATTGTATTACATGTTAATGAATAGGTTTTTTTAATTCTAATTTCTTCATCTCTTTTGCACTCTTCATATTCTAGTGTTCTTGAGGATATACTTCATTCTGTGAGGTTTTACTAATGTAGGTGGAGTATGTAGTTGAGTGGAAGACAAGAAATAGTGTAACTATTCCTGGGGGATGTACCTGTATCAGTTGATTGTTATTACCAGCAGCTGGTACTTTACTCTAATACCTCTCACTACATGACATATATTATATTTAATTAACTATTTTAAAGTTAATTAATAATAATTATTAATAAATCATTGCACAAAATACAAATTTATATCAGTATTAACTAGAGTGTCAAAGGTCAGGTGACTTATAAACTCCACCCACCATCAATAATGAATTCAGTACCAGTAATAAATGCAGTCTGCAATGACAGAGATATATTCAATACTTGTAATATATCTTATCTCACCTCATCACTAGCTAAATATACAACCATTGAAGCTATCTCTTCTGCAGTTGCTAGTCGATCCATTTTCTGACGTTTAGTAAATTCCTGCATACCCTACAATATAAATTTAACACTAACTATAACAATTGATATTAATATGGAACCTTTTCAACATCACCTCCTCCCATAACAGACAACCTCTCACGAAGAGATGGAGTATCAACGGTACCTGAAAAATGGATGAATATAATAGTAAAATGGATGTATAGATGGATAAATGGACAGATCAATTAATTGTACAATAGATGTATAGATCAAAGAGACAGATACATTGATGGACAAGAAACAATAAAGTTTATAAGATGTCTACCATTACCTGGACAGATAGAGTTTATACGTATTCCTTTCTCAACATAATCTACAGCTATTGATTTAGTTAAACCTAATACAGCTGCTTTAGTGACACCATATGAACATCTGTTAGCACATCCTTTAATACTGCTAGCTAAAGAGGCCATGTTGATAATGTTACCTTTTATCTGCTGTTCTAACCACTGAATATATAAAATAGAATTATTACATTAAATGGATAGATGAATATGTTAATAATGGATCAATAGACAAATGGAATGGATCAATGGATTGATATGTTCTAGATATATGGATGTATAAAAGGATGAATGATGGACAAATAATTAATAGATTGATATATTGATAAGAATAGGTTCATGAACAAATAACAACAATTTAATAAAAGATTGTTACATATATTATTATTATTACCTGTTGTATTATATATTTGGACATTAAGAACATACTGGTCACATTAATAGTAAATGATTTATTCCAGTCAGTAGTTGCTGTAGTTAACAAACTACCATGATGAACCCACCTGGAGGAAAAATAAAATGGAATCAGACTTCAAAAATATTGCTTCATTTAAGAAATAATTTAGGGGTGGAGTCAACTTTATAGACACATGTCTATAAACTATTAGTACTATTTTTATTATTTATTCTCTGACTTACCCTGCACAATTAAAGAGTGTGTTAACATTTTTATTAACATCAGATTGTGTAGTATATTTCATAATAACAGTACATACTTCATTTTTATCAGTAACATCAAGATGATCAGTTTATATATCTATAACACATACAATATTACTTGATATAGTTAATACAATGACATCTAATTCCTTGTCAATTCATTCTTATCAGTTCATCTAAGCCACTCCCACTGTAAACTTTTACACAATTATAGGACCACATCATATACATATTAAGTGACTACTATCCTGCATCAGAAGAGAAAGCAGTTGAACTAGCCTCCATTACAATACAGGTATATAGTAATATTGCTATATATCACATCTCCTATATCTGTTAGTTATCTTATGGTGACTACAATGAGATAATATATTACATTAAAAATTACCTTCCTACATAATTCCAAGTACATATCATAAAGCTATACAGTTATTATGACAATATTAAGTCTATATGATAAAGTACTTACCATTATTGTATTGGGCTGTCTTTGAGAGAGGACCTCATGTTTAACTAGTAATCTTTTCTCATATTGTAATCATTTTTTGTTCCATAACATTACAAAAGATAGTGGAGTGATAAACAGTAGTCATTGAGAGATGTCTATAAAATAAAACATCAAACAAGATGATAATATCATTATTCATTAATTTTGGACTTCACTAAAACCCTTTCTTTTATATACTTACAGTGGTAGCTGTTTGTTGGTAAAATTAAGTAGTCAAGTTCCCTTCACAAAAGATAGCTCCATAGAATGTCCAACTTGTATATTATCTTGTTCCACCAGCTGCTATAATGACCTCAATACTTTTCTTGTTAACACGAACATCATTTAACATCAACTTCATAAAGTTATTTTTAAAAACCCAATAAAGTGGGCGTGGCAGTCTTTTAACTACTGACTTCCTTGATATATTAAGATCATGAGCTACTACAGTATCCACACAATGACTAGTTAATATTTTAATTTCTTTTCCTTGTAATTCTACTGACTTACTATGTTCATTACTCCTTTCATTACTTATTGTTAATGTCTTCATTACTCCACAGTATTGAGACAACCTGAGTTATTAATAAGTTATTGCCTTATTGGGTGGTTCTTAGTTATGATGTCACATGATGTCATCATAGGCAAGTTACACCAAGGACCACCCAAGTTATTAAATAGAACACAAATAATTTATAATTAAATAAATATAATAATATAAACAAATATAGTTGAGGCTAAAATTTTACATTTCTTGTTTATAGAAAGCGTCTATTACAAAGTACATAGAATATAAAATACTGGTTTGTTTTACCAAATAAGGAAATGAAATATGTTATTTATATCACTAAATGTCGTATGCTATTTATAGTAACAGTATTTAATAATTATACAATATTCATATTCCTGGTATGCACCCCCACCCTTGTACTATAAAAACTCACAAGCCTTTGGTTATGGCAGTGAATCACAGTGAACTGAGTGAGTTAACTTTATTCTATTCACTTTAAGTTGCTTCTCTTCTTTACATTGTTATTGTAGATGTTAGTAATCTGAAAGATATTGTTAAAGCTTTGAAACAAGGCTATTTCCCAAGTCATCGCTGGTCTCCTCTTGGTCTACAACTGGGTCTGTTACAACCTACTCTGTCAAGCATTAGAACCAAGTACCGAGATGATCCAGAGAGCTGTCTTCAAGAGTGTTTAACTCTGTGGTTGAGTAAAGCTGACAAGGTGACTGAGAGTGGAGGTCCTACATGGGACACATTAGCTGATGCTCTCAAGACAATGGAAGAAATTTTCACTGTTGAACAAATAAAAGAATTTAGTGAGAACTTGTAATCTTCATTATATAATACATTGTCTCTTTACTTTATAACAGATAAGCTATCTACTCCAGCTTGTCAAATGCTACAGAAACACTCTGATAAGATCTTACCAGTTACTCTTCCTGTGGAGATTGTTCAGATGTTATATACAGAGAGAGTGATATCTAAGGAGACATTAGATGAAGTTAATAGATTGGGAGGTGTACTAGGAGATGGTCCATTGAGAGCACTGTGTACTACAGTGTATGAAGATCCTGGCAAACTAAAACTGTTCGCTAGTGTCTTATTAAAATCTGAACAAACAGTACCTATTGCTAAAGATATACTCAAAGAATATGGTAAGTACTGCATATATATCTGCAAGTTATATTGCTTTATTTATAGATCAAACTTTTCCCTCCGAAGTTAACCTCCAACCCATTTTTCAACATGATTTTGATCAAATAAAAATGAAATTTGGTAAACTTTTTTACACAGTTGCTCCTCTTATTGCAAAGGGCATCCCTTCACTGCAAGACCTTAAAACATACCTTCGTAGATGTTTCCGAGATCTGAGACCTCAGTTAGCAACAGCTGAATCACTTGATGATGTAATGGATCTTGTACAAGATAAATGTACTATTATTAACATCTGCTGTTTGGAGGAAATTGTTGATCAATATGACATTACAGTAGCTAAAGAACACATCACAAACTACAACACAGCAGTCGATAAATTTTGTGAGAAGATCAAAGCTGATGTATGTTGTAATCAAAGTTTCATAATCTCTTCATCTTCTCATCAACTTACCTGTGAGACTATTGTGTTTGTTCTGGAGTGGGAGGCTGACAAATATACTCTCATTGACATCAGAGGATTGTTGTCAAAAGCATTCAAAGGTATGGCAAAGCAAGTACAAGTTAGAGCAGTAAATGAAGGCAACTCCATCATTGTTACCTGCTATGCTCCACAAAGTTTAATTGATCTTTTGTTGATGACAGCAAAGGAGAATCTTGAATCATTGAAGCAGTTGGGTGTGATCAAGTTAACGATAGGCTACCACACTATTTATGATAAACGTCAAAGAGACAAGGTAAGATATGAGTAGTATTAGACAACAGTTACTACATGTGTTGTTTATTGATATATAGGAGGTTAGACCTATTGTAGAAGAGAACACGAAGGAGTTAAGAAGTAGACTGGAACTACGACAAACCATCAGTAAAAAGATGACTTTACAAAAATCATCTGTTTTCCAACAAAGTGAAGGTATTTGTCCATGTAGTCAATAATCACTGTTTATTTAATAGCTGTCTATTATATGGTATATCTGATTTAAAATTTAATGTTTCTATGTAGAAAGAAAACAAATGAAAGAAAAAACAATCAAAGATTTGACATCTCTTTTAAAATGGAAGGAAGGTATTATTAATACAATAGCTATCATTAACATAGTCTGTGTTACTGATTTGTCAATACATAATTATAATAAATAATTATTTAGTTATTAAAGAAGAGTTACTGTCAGTGTCTGCAGAGAGACAAAAAGAGTTGGAGACACTACAGGAAGTAATAACATCATTGATATTACGATTAAGAGAGAGAAACAAACAGTTTGAGGCATTAAGGCAGAGATTAAAAGGTAACTGGTATTAGTCACTTTTCATTATATGACATTGTTACTAGATCTAGCATTCATACCAGAGACTAGTAAACCAGTAACTGATCAAGGACTTCAGGAGAGCCTAACACAGTCCAGTCAAGAAGAGACATCACTTATCACTGAAACAACAGGTAGTAACACAAGACAGTGTCCATTGTATATCACATAGCACTGTAAAAATTGTATATATGTATTGAGATACCTGAGACTGGAAGATGATAATAGGGCTGAGCTTTAATTTTGACCACATCATGATGAATTTCTTATATTACACTCACAAATGGCCGGAGTCAACTAAAATTATTTATAAACTATAACGTATAATATATATATACATTGTTAAAATATAGCGTTTTTTCGAGGACAGTATATTTCATGAGTGAAGCTAACATTTGCATTCACAAATGAAAATTTCACAAACTTGTTACTATAAGATGGCATTTGTTCTGATAGGGGTCCATTAGGATTAGGCAAAAAGCTAGATTTCTTGAAATACTCTAGTAACGCCATGTTTGTATTGATCCATGTGACACAAGTGAGTTTAGATTTATTATTAATACTACGTTACATAGTATTAATAATCTATGGTTTAACTGTGTAGGATTTGTCCTAAATTCCGAAATATGCTGCCCTTGAAAAAACCTGTTATATGGTATAAAGATAACATATTCATTATCAGACTAACTCAGACTACTAATATTATAATTAAATTGTATTAATTTAAAATTATTGTTATACTAATATATTTATTGAGTTGTTCTACCCACTGAGATAATGAACATGTTATAATATCCTATAACCAACTTTCTCTTTATCCTGAACTAGGGCGTGGCTATTCCAATATAGAGGAAATACATCATATAGAGTTTTCTAAAGATTATGATAAGTTTAGATTTTCTATTATTGGAGGAACAAAGTCTAAGACTACTATAAAAGTTACAGATATAATAAAGGGTGGAGCTGCAGACAGAGCTGGACTAAGAGTAAGGGGCATATATCTATAATTAGTAGAGGGTGTGGTTTATAATAATATTATTATTATAGGATGGTGATATATTATTAGAAATTAATGGTTACTCAACTGAAGGTATGCCGCATAATAATGCTGTCACTATTGTTAAACAAGGAGAAAACAAAATTGCACTAACTGTTAAAAGATCATCAGAAACCATTAGTAAGTTATATATGTCATTATTAAACTGCTAGTCAATGGTAATATTACCTCTTATAAGTGGGAGGGGCTAAAACTATATTGTTTACTCGGGAGGTCTGTTTAAAATTATGCTAAATTAAGTTTAGATAGTAATAATAATAATATAACTACTGATATAGAACCTTCATTTGTATCAGAGTTGAAAGATCAGTTAAGTCACTGTATGTATGTCATCTGTACATGGGTGAAGTCAGACTTAACTGTTGATAAAGAAAGTTAGTGACATATAGGGAGGAGTTAAAAACAATTATAAAAGACAAAGTCATTGATATTACAGATATCATTATTCAATAATAGTCTTCTTTTATGTTATTTATTGTATTTGCTTGATTTCTTTTGTGATTCCAAATTTGTCTTTTCACAAACTGTGTCCTAGCTAGTCTAAAAATACTAGAGTATCTAAAAAGGAACATTATAGACAAAACTATTTACATCAATGATTTATTGTGATTTGTACTGACACAATAATATTATAAAGTGTAACTGATTAAAATGATGATAGCATTGATATTCCAGTATTAGGAACATGTAGTTACTTGTAGTATTCTATATCACTACTAAATGTAGAGAAGAAAGACCAAGAACCAGAGGAAACCTCTACAAACTCTAGTCGACAAGAACCCACACCATTTACCAGTGAAACTACAGGTAGTAATAATAATGATATAACTACTGATATAGAACCTTCATTTATATCAGAGTTGAAAGATCATTTAAAGGGTGCAGCTGATGATAAAGATGAGAGTTCCTTACCTCATCCAAGTAGGTTATATTATAATTATAACTTAGTATATATTAAGTTAATACTCTTCAGTGTTAGTATAATATGTAGAGTATATGATAATGATATGATATCAAGTGATCATAGATAGTGTGTTAATAGTGAGCATAGGTGTTCAATAGAAGGAAATGTTAACTGAACATTGAACATAAAGTGTTGTTGTACAGATAGAAGATAGAAGTAACATTGATATTAACAAGTGTTAAAGTATTGTACAATGTTTTGACAACTTAAACCACATGTGATGACATACTTGAAAAGGCTGGATCACTTATACCACATTAATAACTACTGGTTTGTAGTAAACATTAGTACTCAGTAGTAGTACTATTATAATAATAGAATGATCATTTGAAGTATTTGGTATGATTTTACTCACCAGTGTACTGTTATTACCATCCTGGTTATCACTGATATCTATTAATTATATTAATATACTCAAACCAAAAAATGAATAATATTTAATAATTATGATTATTAATATTTAAGATGTTATTATGATATATCTAAATTTGAATAGAGTCTCCAGTATCAGATGATGTATTAAAGGATCCTAATGATGATAAAGATAAACAGTCAAACAAAAGAGGTATGTACTAGTAACCAGTTATCATTAATAAATGTTAACAATATTATAATTGAGAAAATCACCTCAGTTATAATTAATGTTAATGTCACAGACATACACTGAAGTTTTGAGAAGTTGTAAGACAGGCAATCAAGTTAACTAGAACCTTAAAAGAATAATCATCTCACATCCATCATGACAGTTGCAGTAGTGGTTCATTGGTTGTCATATGTACATTAGTGGTTTAAATTTATTAGCTTTTGTCCCAATAGAGTAAAATGATGTAAGTAGATATATATAGTAGTAGTAGTAGCTTGTTCTACTATTAGATAATAGTCAGTACTTTAACTAGTTCTTTGATTAATTTAGTTTACCAAGTTCCATCTTGTTGCTTCAAGTGTCACAATATGTTAACAAATAATTCAGTCCCACCCATCATTATTACGAAAAAAGTTCCTCTCTTATAATAATTTCCCAATCCTTTCTCATCCATCATTCAATCATACAGGATAGGGGTGTGGCTTATGAGACTACCACTTAGGGTTTAGGATGAGATCTAGAAATAACATTAAAGTAATAAATATTAGATATTCTGGAAACAAACCCACAAAATTGAACTTTAATAGCTAACTAGTTCTAATAACATTGCAACAACTTTTGGAAGTAGGTGTGGCTGGACTTCACTTATTGACATAGTTAACTTTTCTTTTAATGACAATCAATAGGTATTAGATCAACATCAAAATTGATTTAGAAATGTTTTAAAGCATTTTGTGGTCCAAAGCAAAAATCTAGCCACACCCTTTTATTAATGTTAATAAACTGTTAAAAGTGTATGTACACCATTGCCTTCCACCTTCATTTCCTCCTAAGTCACTATATGTATATTTCATCTGTACATGGGTGGAGTCAGACTTAACTGTTGATAAAGAAAATTAGTGGTATATAGGGAGGAGTTAAAAACAATTATAAAAGACAAAATCATTGATATTACAGATATCATTATTCAATAATAGTCTTCTTCCATGTTCTTTACTGTATTTGTTTGATTTCTTTTGTGATTCCAAATTTGTCTTTTCATGAACTGTGTCCTAGCTAGTCTAAAAATACTAGAGTATATAAAAAAGGAACATTATAGACAAAACTATTTACATCAATGATTTATTGTGATTTGTACTGACACAATAATATTATAAAGTGTAACTGATTAAAATGAATAACTTAATAAAGAAAGGAAAGACAAAATGATATCATGATAATATTGATATTCCAGTATTAGGAACATGTAGTTACTCGTAGTATTCTATATCACTACTAAATGTAGAGAAGGAAGATCAAGAACCAGAGGAAACCTCTACAAACTCTAGTCGACAAGAACCCACACCATTCATCAATGAAACTACAGGTAGTAATAGAAATGATATAACTACTGATATAGAGCCTTCATTTATATCAGATTTGAAAGATCAGTTAAAGGGTACAGCTGATGATAAAGATGAGAGTTCCTTACCTCATCCAAGTAGGTTATATTATAATTATAATTTAGTATATATTAAGTTAATACTCTTCAGTGTTAGTATAATATGTAGAGTATATGATAATGATATGATACCAAGTGATCATAGATAGTGTGTTAATAGTGAGCATAGGTGTTTAATAGAAGGATGTGTTAACTGAACATTGAACATATAGGGTTGTTGTACAGATAGAAGTAACATTGATATTAACAAGTATTAAAGTATTGTACAATGTTTTGACAACTTAAACCACATGTGATGACATACTTGAAAAGGTTAGATCACTTATACCACATTAATAACTACTGGTTTGTAGTAAACATTAGTACTCAGTAGTAGTACTATTATAATAATAGAATGATCATTTGAAGTATTTGGTATGATTTTACTCACCAGTGTACTGTTATTACCATCCTGGTTATCACTGATGTCTATTAATTATATTCATATACTCAAACCACAAAAATGAATAATATTTAATAATATGATTATTAATATATTTAAGATGTTATTATGATATATCTAAATTTGAATAGAGTCTCCAGTATCATATGATGTATTAAAGGATTCTAATGATGATAAAGATAAAGAGTCAAACAAAAGAGGTATGTACTAGTAACCAGTTATCATTAATAAATGTAAACAATATTATAATTGAGATAATTATCTCAGTTATAATTAATGTTAATATCACAGACATACACTGAAGTTTGTCAGAAACTATAAGACAGGGAATCAAGCTAACTAGAACCTTAATAGAATAATCAGTCACATCCATAATGACAGTGCTAGAAATAGTGGCTCATGACAGTTATATTATATTATAGTGGCTCATTGGTTGTCACATGTACATTAGTGGTTTAGGATAAGATCTAGAAATAACAATGAAGTAATGAATATTAGATATTATGGAAACAAACTCACAATTGAACTTTAATAGCTAACTAGTTCTAATAACATTACAATTTTTAAAAATAGGCATCTAAAAATACTAGAGTATGTAAAAAGGAACATTATAGACAAAACTATTTACATCAATGATTTATTGTGATTTGTACTGACACAATAATATTATAAAGTGTAACTGATTAAAATGAATAACTTAATAAAGAAAGGAAAGACAAAATGATATCATGATAACATTGATATTCCAGTATTAGGAACATGTAGTTACTTGTAATATTCTATATCACTACTAAATGTAGAGAAGAAAGATTGTGGATTCTAGTCTAATAACATTATTATCTCTTTACATTTTATTATATATTATGATGTGGTAACAGTTACATAACAATACATGTACAAACAAACAGTATAATTTGTGTATAAATCTAGCCCCACCCATCACTCATTTCCAACTGATCCCTGTCAGAAGTAATTTGTTGTCATCTAACTATAGCTAAGTATGTACATTGGTATATCTGACCACAAGTGGGTGGAGTCAGACAAACTAAGGGCAGAGTCTAACACAAACTATATTATATATATAACATAGTCTGTGTCACTGATTTGTCAATACATAATTATATTTAATAATTATTTAGTTATTAAGGAAGAGTTATTGTCAGCGTCTTCAGAGAGACAAAAAAAGTTGGAAACACAGCAAGAAGGAGTAACATCATTGACATTACGATTAAGAGAGAGAAACAAACAGTTTGAAGCATTAATGCAGAGCTTAAAAGGTAACTGGTATTAGTCACTTCTCATTATATGACATTGTTACAAATCTAGCGTTTATACCAAAGACTAATAAACCAGTACCTAATCAAGGAGTTGAGAAGACCCAAACACCATCCAGTCAGGAAGAGACATCACTTATCAGTGAAACTACAGGTAGTAACACAAGACAGTGTCCATTGTATATCACATAGTATTATATGTATGTATTACGATACTTGAGACTAGAAAATGGTTAACTCAAGGCATAAAGTCAATGTCCCTAATACTAGTAGTAGTAATAGTAGTAGCTTGTTCTACTATTAGATAATAGTCAGTACTTTAACTAGTTCTTTGATTAATTTAATTTATCAAGTTCCATCTCGTTACTTCAAGTGTCACAATATGTTAACATATCTTCAGTCCCATCCATTATTATTACAGAACAAGTTGCTCTCTTATAATAATTTCCTGATATAAATCCTTGTATATATTAGACTCCAGGACTCCATTAAACATAAGCTAGCCTTTATATTTATTATTGACTTAAATGTAATGAGAACTGACCATATTCAAACAGGAAATGTCTAAAGAATTATTCATTTTGCAAATCCTACAATCAACTATAAAAACAATGTGGTTTGTTAGAAACAGGTTCAATAGACTACCATATAATTCCTCTCTAAACAGAAGGGCTAGTCTTGCCAGACTAGTTGATATATATATATATATATGAATATCTTAAACTATTATGTAGTAAAGAGTGTAATTTCTCTGTAGAACATACACAAGTCTCAAATTTAACAGTAAACCACGCCTCCTGTAAACTCCTGTAAATCATTGCCATAGTAACCATAGTCAGTAAACGGTAATGGCTTCCTTTCTTCTTCACTGTGTTGTCTATGTATTGTAGTGTGTTATAGTATATATTACTATGTGTGTACTATACTATATACTAACTCTGTTTTATAATAGGAGACACTGGAAGCGTTCAGTGGAAACATGATGACAATATTGTTAGACTCAATAGACCAAGTGTAGCACAAAGTGAAGATGTTATAAGTAAATTAATAAAAGAACAACAAACAGGAAAAGAATGGAGCATTCGTCTCTCCTCATCATCTCCTGAAAGTACTGCAGTTATTATAAACAATCTTAATAAGTGTACAGTGTGGAGGCTTGAGATATGGGACACTTCATTGGACAGCAAGTGTATATCGATATTATCAGAGATACTAAAAACTAATAAAACAATAAAGATACTAATGCTGTACTCCTCTTCACTTACTGGTGGTATCAAACAAGTCAGTGATAGTCTCTTCAATAACAAAACACTTGTGCTGTTATGGTTGTTTAATGTTACTGGTATTACAGATGAAGATATGACTCGCTTATCTACTATGTTAGCAATTAATACAACTCTAGAAGTACTACGTCTCCCCTACTGTAACATCACTGATAATGGAGTCCGATATATCTGTCAAGGACTTACTAAAAACCAAACATTGACTATGTTGAGCATCAGTTGTAATCATCAGATCACTTCAGTTAGTACCAGTACAATAGCAGATCTAATACAAACTACTACATCACTGACCGAACTACGTCTCCACAATACTTCACTGAACAATGATGATATCAAGACAATATGCACATCACTAACTAAAAATACTACAATTAGGGAACTATATTTATCAAGTCAACATAAAGAGTATTGTAAGAAGTTAGACAGTTATCAAGTTATTAAAGACAGACTCGAGTTCGTGTAATAGTAAGTAGTTTTTTGTTTATTCTTAATCTGTCTTATCACTCACTTTTATTTTCTCTTTAAATTACTCTTGACTTTATCTTCTCTTCTTTTATTAACAATTTATATATTCTCTAACAAAACTAGTAGACAATAAAAATAGAGCAGTTTTGCTTGACACTTGCTTCTCTAACGTCGCACTTTTACTCTCTCTCTTTTGCACCTATGAGATTTTTGTGGATGTGGCCTCATTCTAACCCTCTGATGAGTTCACACTACTTTCAAGGATGACAAACGTGCTTTAAGTAACTCAATAGTGGGTTAGTGGCCTTGCTACAGCAGTCAGCATCATGACAGCCTTTCAGAGAAGGCAGCTGAGATCGCAGGGAAGTCAATTCAATTAATCAAAAAAACTGATTTTATTTTGACATGTTACAGTTCAATAGATATTCCTGAGAACTCAACATATTCTATATTTTATGAACAATGTACATATCACTATTATAAAGGAGACTCTGTTGGGTACAAGAGAGAAACAAACTTTGATATAAACCATTAACTGGATACAATATATAAGAAGTGAGAGGATGAAAACTATAATATGAAGTAAATAAATTGAAATGATCAAAGGTAATTATTGTACCCTCTCTTCTCTTCTTTGAGGGGTGTCATTTGACTGATGATGTAACAACTTGCCTTATGATGACATCACTGTGTCATAGAGTTAATAATGTTAGGTTTGGTTTAGGGTTTAGGTGATGTCATCAATATGATGATATCACTATGTGTCATTTCATTATGATGTCATCATAGTCAAGTTATACCAAGAACCACTTTCTTCTTTAGTCTTTATATTTATATAATATATGTGTAAATATTTTGTGGTAAGAGAATTTTAACCTTGAAGAAAGGCACTATGTGAAGTCAATGGGCGGGGTTCAATCTTGTAAACTATTTAGCCACAAATAATTTATTATAAAAATATTCACTTATATGTTATTAACTAGACTACAGGGTCACTGGTATTGATTGTCTTACATGTTAATGAATAGGGTTTTTTTAATTCTAATTTCTCCATCTCTTTTGCACTCTTCATATTCTAGTGTTCTTGAGGACATACTTCATTCTGTGAGGTTTTACTAATGTAGGTGGAGTTTATAGTTGAGTGGAAGGCAAAAGATAGTGTAATTGCTCATGGAGGGGATGTATGACATATATTATGTTTAATTAACTATTTTAAAGTTAATTAATAATAATTATTAACAAATCATTTCACAAAATACAAATTAATATATCAGTATTAACTAGATTGTCAAAGGTCAGGTGACTTATAAACTCCACCCACCATCAATAATGAATTCAGTACCGGTAATAAATGCAGTCTGTAATGACAGAGATATATTCAATACTTGTAATATATCTTATCTCACCTCATCACTAGCTAAATATACAACCATTGAAGCTATCTCTTCTGCAGTTGCTAGTCGACCCATTTTCTGACGTTTAGTAAATTCCTGCATACCCTACAATATAAATTTAACACTAACTATAACAATTGATATTAATATGGAACCTTTTCAACATCACCTCCTCCCATAACAGACAACCTCTCACGAAGAGATGGAGTATCAACAGTACCTGAAAAATGGATGAATATAACAGTAAAATGGATGTATAGATGGATAAATGGATGGATCAATTAATAGTACAATAGATGTATAGATCAAAGAGACAGATACATTGATGGACAAGAAACAATAAAGTTTATAAGATGTCTACCATTACCTGGACAGATAGAGTTTATACGTATTCCTTTCTCAACATAATCTACAGCTATTGATTTAGTTAAACCTAATACAGCTGCTTTAGTAACACCATATGAACATCTGTTAGCACATCCTTTAATACTGCTAGCTAAAGAGGCCATGTTGATAATGTTACCTTTTATCTGCTGTTCTAACCACTGAATATATAAAATAGAATTATTACATTAAATGGATAGATGAATATGTTAATAATGGATCAATAGACAAATGGAATGGATCAATGGATTGATATGTTCTAGATATATGGATGTATAAAAGAATGAATGATGGACAGATAATTAATAGATTGATATATTGATAAGAATGGGTTCATGAACAAATAACAACAATTTAATAAAAGACTGCTATATATATATATATTATTATTACCTGTTGTATTATATATTTGGACATTAAGAACATACTGGTCACATTAATAGTAAATGATTTATTCCAGTCAGTAGTTGATGTAGCTAGCAAACTACCATGATGAACCCACCTAGAGGAAAAATAAAATGAAATCAGACTTCAAAAATATTGCTTCATTTAAGAATTAATTTAGGGGGTGGAGTCAACTTTATAGACACATGGCTATAAACTATTAGTACTATTTTAATTATTTATTCTCTGACATACCCTGCACAATTAAAGAGAGTGTTAACATTTTTATTAACATCAGATTGTGTAGTATATTTCATAATAACAGTACGTACTTCATTTTCATCAGTAACATCAAGATGATCAGTCTGTATATCTATAACACATAGAATATTACTTGATATAGTAATACAGTGACATACTGGGATACTCCTTAACTAACTCTCCAAGTTTCTCAGTATTAAGATCAGTAGCCACAATATGCGCACCTTCACGATAACATGCCTTAGGACAATACAACCAAATATATACATTACTAAATTGTTTATAAACTTACTATAGCTGATGCTCGTCCTATTCCTTGTGCTGCACCTGTGATGAGAATTGATTTGCCAACTAAACGACCCTTTGCGGTTGCTGCCATTTTGCAATACTAATAATTATGCACATAAAGAGGGTGGGGCTGGTTAAGGGGCGAAACTTGTGCTGCCATAGCAACTACCACGTTGATAAACTGGCGGTAGTTTTGTGCATCTTCACTTGATTTTCACTTCAAATAGCATTCACTTTAGCTAAGAAATATATGGAATAAAGGCAAGCTATCATCTATTAACTTATCATGGATCATTTTAAGGTAAGTCTGACTAAAAACGTTTTATTGTTAATTATATATAGTGTGTACTTTTCTATGCTGCTGTAATTTTCTAGGTCATATTGAAGTGTTCTATTAAGTGGTTGTCTGGTGTATTAAAGTCAAGAGCTCCAGATAATGAATGGCAGACGACACTAGATAGCTATATATGTGGAAATATGGTGGGAAACAATACATAAATAAAATATATATTTTATTGGATGGGCATATAGCGTTTAATTGATGTATAAATTTTGTTAGTTTTAAAAGTCCCAGTGAGGGTACACTATGTTTAATGTACAATTTATATTTAAGAGTTAGGACCCGTTATTTGAGGTCTAATATCTATCTTTTATTGACGGTTAATTTTCTAATGAAATATGAACCCACTAGATCCATTGTAAATAATGTTTTTGATAGACAGCATTAGATAAATGGAACAATGGTTTAATTGATGATGTCATAATGGATATATATAATTGATTAATGATGTCTTAATGGACATATATAATTGATTAATGATGTCATAATGGACATATATAATTGATTAATGATGTCATAATGGACATATATAATTGATTAATGATGTCTTAATGGACATATATAATTAATTAATGATGTCATAATGGACATATATAATTGATTAATAGCAACGGTCTTCTTTATTATTAGATCAAACAAAACTATGATGTTATCCAGATCCTAACTCAACCTCATCTCTACTGTACTGTCTTTAAATGTATCCAGCCTTCAGAGGACCTTCCCTTGTCTCAGGAAACTTTCTGGCCTCTAATTCATGCTCTCGCTCGTCAGGGTATCTACCTTGTAGATACTCAATCTGATGCTAATATAAATCATTCTATGATTGCATCAACAAATCCATTTAAAGAAGTAAGTTATCATCACAGTTGTAGTAGTTACGTCTTCAATGGTAAATGGACAGATATGAATGGATAGTGGAATGAATTAATGGATGAATGGATGGAAAGATAGGTTGGATAGATGGACAGACAGACAGACTAATGGATGGACACATTGTCAAATGGATATATAATTGATATAATAATTATTTATTTCATTATAGTCTGTTCATTGTGCTCTAATTGAGGGGCTAATGGAGTGTTATGCCTCCACTCTTGCACCAACTGGAAAAGTCGTCAGATCTGTCAGGTAGGATGGCTACTGTTAATGTGTTAGATAAATATATTGACAACTTTATCACATATTCATCCATCTGTTTGCCTGTCTGTCCATTCATTTATCCATTCATCCATCTGTTTGCCTGTCTGTCCATTCATTTATCCATTCATCCATCTGTTTGCCTGTCTGTCCATTCATTTATCCATTTATCCATCTGTTTGTCTGTCTGTCCATTCGTTTATCCATTCATCCATCTGTTTGCCTGTCTGTCCATTCATTTATCCATTCATCCATTCATCCATCTGTTTGCCTGTCTGTCCATTCATTTATCCATTCATCTATCTCTTCAATAGTGTTTCTATTCATCCATCCATCCATCCATTAGTGCATCCATCCATCCACTAGTGCATCCATTCATTCATTAGTGCATCCATCCATCCATTAGTGCATCCATTCATCCATTAGTGCATCCATCCATCCATTAGTGCATCCATCCATCCATTAGTGCATCCATTCATCCATTAGTGCATCCATCCATCCATTAGTGCATCCATCCATCCATTAGTGCATCCATTCATCCATTAGTGCATCCATCCATCCATTAGTGCACCATTCATTATTCATCCAACAGACTATGTAGCCATTTTTTTATAATTGTAAATTAACAGTACTAGTTTACATATTAGAACTCTTTGTATGCTTCTCTTTGTATACTGGCAGACAAATATCTGGACTTAGTGCTTCCAAGGAGTTACCTAGTTCCACTGAAGAAGCTCTGTTGCTATGGGTAAACAAAATAGGAAGAGCAGCACTTTCACGTGAACAACAACTGCACCAAACAATGTTACAGGAACCTGATCCCATTAAAAGGAGACAATATCAACTGAAGGTATTACAGGAAGGAGGAGTGAAAGAAGGATTTCCTAAGGCTACAAATATCCATAGTGCTTTGACTGATGGACAATGTATAGCAGCTGCAATATTGTACTATGCTAAGGATGACCTCAATTGGACAGGTAATATATTTGTCTAGCACTTTATAGACCAGTACTTACTATTAGCATCACCACTCACTGTGATATTAGGACATAGGTTAGAATTATTACTTATGACGGAGATGTAGAACATCTACCATTAGAAAGCTTTGCCCTAAATTATCGAAGATTACAATAGCCTAATATGTATCTACTTACATACAATATTTATTATATTATTGTAATCCTTTAGATTTCCACTTCAGTCATCAACCATTGGCAAGAAAAGAAGCTCTCACAAATCTTAACAAAATCAAAGCATATTGTGATCACCATCTCTCTTTGCCTTCATTACACATTGATCCAGACCTCTGGTTAGAACATGCATCTTCTGGACACATTAACAACAACATACTAGCGTTTTTAGCTCACTTGTACAGTTCTCTTGAAACCAGTGCTACCCACGCTAAAGTACCTACTAGAACAATGCCTTCAAGTAACCATATTGAAGAGTCAACTCAATCATCATCTAAAGTTATATCCAATCATGCTTCAACAAGTACTCCATTAAAGTCTAGAAAGAGTAAAAGAAAGCATCCTACTACAACCGTCAAGAAACCACAGTCTCTTTTGAACTTGTCCTCAATTAGCTCAGCCAGCCTACCAGCTCACAACAGTACATGTACATGTACAGGATCCAAATGTATATGTACTAATATTGAGGAACATGAAACTAGTGCTCTGAGTGTCCGGGGAATGCAGAGTTCTAATATGCTTCATTCTCTCTCCTTAAATAATATTTCCAGCAGCAGTGTCACTGACATGGAAGGAAAGAGGAGCAAAGCTCAAAGAACTCTATTTCCTGCAGCTGTAAGAAACCCCTCTTCTACAATACAGACAGCATTACTGTCATCGTTTAACAAAAATAATCCTTTTTCGGCTTGGGGAGTCAACCAACAGCCCAGCTTTGGTAAGGACATGGGGAGTGCCTCTGATTTACCTCGTCTTATAACAGCATCAGTTGAAAACTTGGGTATCCGATCACAAATGGAACAAGCTTCACAACTGAAACATCTGTTTACCAATAGACTGTCCAATGATCAAAACCAAGAAGATAAGAAAGCAACAGCAAAAGATGACATATTGACAGTTTCCAGTGTCACCTCAACTCTACCTATATCTACTATAACAACAGATTATCCAGCCACTACAAGTAGTAGTTTAGAACCACCAAGTACTAAAAAGGAAGAGGAGTCTGGGGAAGAAATCCCTTCTCATCAACCTATAAAATTAAAATTTATTCGACCTTCTAGTAAGGGTACACAGGAGAAAGGTACTACAGGAGTACCTCCGGGAACACAAGGACTTGCTGGGAAAGATGATGTCCTACTTAAATCTCACTCAGTAACAGGAGTTATTGATCTTGATCAGTTACAAGATCGAAACAAAGCTGCAAAATCAACTGTAAATGCTCAACAAATAGATGTCAAAGAAATTAAGCAAAAAGATTTTTCACACACTGTCCTGCAGCCTAAACTTGAAGTGGACGATCTTGTCTCTTGTCTAAAGAAACTACAAGGAGGAGGAGCAGTGATGGAACTACTACCAGCAATAAAGGAAGAGAAACTTGATTCAACTAGTGATGAAGAAGGCATACTTGGTCCACTATACTTGCATATATTTCCGTTAGAGTCCAGTACTTCACCTGAAGACCTCAAGACTGATACTACTGACTTACTTCTCCGAGTCAAGCTACGAAGCAAAATGAAGGAGGTCAAAGAGAAAATGAGAGAGGCCCAAACCAAGGAGAAAGAAACATCACTGTTAGTCAACAAGAAAGTCTTCTTTGATGTGATGACACAAGACAAACCAACGAGTGAATCAGACACTGTTGTAGACAAACTTATTTTAAATCCCATTGCTGAGGTAGAAGGTGAGAAGAATGTCAATGCTACTAGGCCATCAAGTCGACAAGGAACTGGACAACAACGAGTGAAGAGAAATCAAGACAATGTCTTCAGAATGAAAGAAGAAGAGAGGAGGCGAAGAAGAGAAGAACAAATAAAATTGAGATTAGAAGAAAGAGAAAGAGAGAGGAAAAGTGCTCTCCAGGAGAGGAGAAGAAGACATCAAGAAAATGTACTTGAAGCAACTTATCTACAGAAGAAAGACAAAACGTCAACACAACAAAGTAAGTAGAAAGTATTGTACTGGCTCTGTCAAGTGCTATGTAGTGTGCTATAATGATATTAACTCTTTAAAACACTAAATATTTGACAACCAAAAGTGCTCAGTTATTGTGATACCATCATAGTATAGTGTGTATTAATTTCATGAATTTAGCAAAACTAGTATCATATGTGTGTGTGTGTTAAGATTTAGATGTCAAGTCAGAAATTGGCATGACTTTGAATCTAACACTCACTATTATTGAACATTTCCAAGTTTCTAATGTTAGTAGATGTATTATAAATCATGAACTCTGGACAGGCAATAATGTTTATAAGTGCATTATATAAATTAAATTAACACATTCTTTTGATACTTTGTCACAACAATTTGTGCCAAGGGAGTGGATTTTAAATACCTGTTCTCACAACATAATGTTTGTTTAGTAACACTAGACACCCTCAAACATCCACTATATTGTATTGACAATAGTATGACATCATAATAACTGCATTACTAGAGGTATAGCATAGTATATGACCTTGACACATGTCATATGACAATGGATAACATTTAAGCGTATGTATTTATAAACAGATACCATTGATGTGTGTTGGTATTCAATGAATGCTGATTTCTATTGGATTCTATTAGTTAATTATATTAATTTCTAAAGCTAATCATGCTAGCTATGTAGAGAAACCTATCTTATGTATTTACACCTTTGCAATGATGATGGTATATAGTTAATTGATATTTCTATATCTTTATACTGAGTTTATATCTTGGTTTATATTCTGGTTTAAAAATAACTTTGGACTAAGAAACAAATATAGGAATAAAAAAATTTAAAGACATAACAACTTCATGGAAATTTAAATCACGGTTAAATATTTATTTATTAATTGTTACAGCTGTAGATCGTCAACACTGTCAGCATCTTCCAAATATTTTTCATGTAGTACGTAGTCATTAACCTATAGAAACATAAAGATCACATTTAGCTCATTCATTACATTATATGTTGTAGAAATTTAAAATGCTTTCATAACATTTACTCAATATATAGATGCAATGTCACAAAATTTTATCCAGCCAGGTATAGAGCTGTGATGCCATGCCACAAGCACATTATAATTCCATCCTTCTGCAAGTGTATCTGTAATCCATCAAGCCTTGGGCCCGCAGCCAGCCCTCAGGTTGTTTGTATCATAGCACAATGTAATGCTTACAGTTATACTTACTGTAAAGAATTCCAGTGCGTCCCTGTGAGACACTTTCCAAGCATAAACTTCATTAACTTTTCCATCTATATATTTTCCACACACGTCAATGATAATACCATTATCAACATAAATCTATAAAACTCATAAAAAATACTCAATCGTTTGTTCCACTTACTCTGAAGCAATATTTAGCACCCTCATTAATGTAAGTATTAACATCATATCTTGTATACCTTGTACCCATCTTCCTCTCTACATCATATTTCATCTATAGACCAATAGAATGACTGACTAAAATCAATGACACTTATATCTTACCTGAGCTGCTATTTCTCTCTCTTTCTTTCCCAGTTGGTCTTGAGTCAAGTTAGTTGACTCAGATTTTGGCTCTTGAAATAGCGGTTTTGAAGGACCATCATGTCCTTCAGTACCAATAGGACTTGGACGTGGTTTGGTTTTATGATTACCCATCAATCTGCACAAGATTGTAGTAGCAATGTAGCTTCTTAGTAAAAGAATTCATTAGACCTTGATAACCTGTGATGTCATATCCTTAAATCTGCTAATGAAATTCTCCTTTGCACCTAAATTATCAGCACATTCATGTCTTATCTGAATATACCTGAACATACCTGAGCATACCTGAGCATACCTGAGCATACCTGAGCATACCTGAGCATACCTGAGCATTTTACGGATGTTGTTGTAAGTGAAGGTTCCAGAAGAGGATAAATAACATGCCCAAGTTCTATTAGATTCAACAGTGCTTATAGGTCCAGTAGGAAGACCATACTTTGTCATCTGTCAAAATGATTCTCACCCTCTAAACTCTAAGCATTAATTATACAAAGCAGAGTAGGACTTTCTGATGGACCTATAGACACAGGAGTTGACTCTAATCCTAACTTTGAGATGTCTTAACTATTCATATTTTTTGACTGCTCCATATAAAATGTTATAGAATATTCTGCACATATCGCAACTGTATCTATATTTAAAATTTATCTTGCAATTTTCTTGATCTACCGAAAATGTTAAACTCCATTAAATTAAATCATTCTCTTTTTTAGGACATCAGGAGATTGTATCTACTGGTAGTGTTGTAACAACTGAGGGTACTTTACGAGGACAAATTAGGAGTAATAAGAAATTAGTCAGAAATGCTTTGTCATATATCTGTTTGGCTGGTGAGGCAAATATTGCTTTGAAACAGAAAGCCTTAACTGTGAGTAGAGAGAAGGGAGGAGAGAGAGAGAAAGAAGTGAGCGTTGCTTTTTGTTCCTTTTATAGGAATTAGAGTCATCCAATGCTGGTCACTTTCTGATTCTGTTTCGAGATCGTTTGAGTCTTAAATTTAAAGGTCTCTATGGTTACTCTCCAGATAGTCATGTAAGAAATCTAATAACCATTTTTACTAGTTACTTTATACATTATATTTATATTTGTAGTATTTTCGTTTGTTTGGTACTGGACCTAAGACCATCACAGAAGGCATGGTGGAGAAACTTTACAAGTAAATAAATAAGTAGAACAATTTTGTATCTTATTATAACTGCTCAAATTTAATGAATACTATTTAATTTCTAAGCTGTGTAGCTAATTAATTTATTAGATTGCAACATTTAACTATAAACACTGTTAATATTATAATTATTGTAATAAAACTAATAATTATTAATTATTAACAATGTAATTATTGTAATAAAAGTAATAATCAAAGTATGTGATATAGTACATTGTACCTGCATCCTTTAAGAAAAGGAGCAGGTTAGTATTATATATTTACTATTTGATAGTCATTGAACTTTTAGTGGTAGCTTATGTAACTCGATTTTATAATAATTGATGTTATCATTTCACTTCATTAGATATAATTGTGGTACTAAATCTTTTCAATTCATCCCATCTCGTACATTTTCTATCTCTGTTGATGCACTCACTGTACAAGATCATTGTTGGACTACAAAGAAAAGAGCCACTACATCATCATTATTGTCACAATTGAAATAGTGTAATAGGTATATATATACATGTAGTGTTGTACATGTATTGTTAACTTCTGTGTGTGTTGATCATGTGCAGGACATGTGACAAGTAACTATAATTTTGTTAACATTCGATTGAATATTATTATAATTTATATAAATCGAAAATAAAATTTGATTATAGTAAAAAAAAATTTAACATAATCAATTTGCAACTAACGTGAAAAAATGAAGTTGCGATTGTATCATAGCTCTACAGCTGATCACAGATGTAAGTAGATAATAATTTTTTATTATATTAATTCTCAATTGATTAATTGATTCTCACTTAATTTCATGTACTAATAACAGTCAATTAATCATGTAACACATGTAGATCACATGGTGTGTGTGTTTTCTAGAAAGTAAAGTAAGCTTTCTCCTGTAGCTGTGCTCAAAATATGATGACTAAATGTAGTGTCAATAGGGACCCATTTGAACTAATAACTGTTTCTGTACTGTCAAGTTGTGCTATGATGATACTGTACCTCAGCCATTAGCCCATAGCTAAGCTAGCATAAAAAGTTGACATATTAGGTAATTGCTGTTGTCAATAATGGATCTAGTATAAATTGTGTTCTCTTTAAAGTTAAAGAAAATTCAGAGGAAAAGAAGGCAGGTCATTAAATTTTAATCCTAATAAGTTATTATATAGTGGTAGTTGATGTATTATTAACACTAAATGTAATGGTCATTGATAATTTTAATTGATAGTAATTTATAATGTAATGTTGATGTCAATGACGTGTCTATAATCATTATATTGTTAATTATAATTGTAGAAATGTAGTTGTAATTGTAATTGATTACAGTAAAAGTAAGTGTAATAGTAATGAAAGTACTAATGGTAATAGTAACGATAATTATAATAGTAATGGTAATTATAATGTTAATAAATATATGGTAATAGATTGTAATGGTAATACGATTACCATTACAATCTATTACCATTATAATCTATTACCATTACAACCATTACCATTACCATTACAACTATTACCATTATAATCTATTACCATATTCATTAACATTACAATTACCATTACCATTACAATCTATTACCATTATAATCTATTACCATTACAACCATTACCATTACCATTACAATCTATTACCATTATAATCTATTACCATATTCATTAACATTACAATTACCATTACCATTACAATCTATTACCGTAATAGATTGTAATGGTAATGTAATGATAATGGGAATAGTTGTAATGGTAATGGTTGTAATGGTAATAGATTGTAATGGTAATGGATTGTAATAGTAATAGATTGTAATGGTAATGAATTATAATGGTAATGGGAATTGGAATAGATTGTAATGGTAATGGTTGTAATGGTAATAGATTGTAATGGTAATAGATTGCAATGGTAATAGATTGTAATGGTAATGGATTGCAATGGTAATAGATTGTAATGGTAATAGATTGTAATGGTAATAGATTGCAATGGTAATGGTAATGGTAATGGTAATAGATTGTAATGGTAATGGATTGTAATAGTAATAGATTGTAATGGTAATGGATTGTAATAGTAATAGATTGTAATGGTAATAGATTGTAATGGTAATGGTTGTAATGGTAATAGATTGTAATGGTAATGGATTGTAATAGTAATAGATTGTAATGGTAATGGATTGTAATAGTAATAGATTGTAATGGTAATAGATTGTAATGGTAATAGTGTAATGGTAATAGATTGTAATGGTAATGGTAATGGTAATGGTAATGATTGTAACGGTAATGATTGTAATGGTAATAGATTGTAATGGTAATAGATTGTAATGGTAATGGTTGTAATGGTAATAGATTGTAATGGTAATGGTTGTGATGGTAATAGATTGTAATGGTAATGGATTGTAATGGTAATAGAATGTAATGGTAATGGTTGTAATGATAATAGATTGTAATCGTAATAGATTGTAATGGTAATAGATTGTAATGGTAATGGTAATGGTAATGGTAATGGTAATAGATTGTAATGGTAATGGATTGTAATGGTAATAGATTGTAATGGTAATGGTTGTAATGGTAATAGATTGTAATGGTAGTAGATTGTAATGGTAATGGTAATGGTAATGGTAATAGTTGTAATTGTAATAGATTGTAATGGTAATAGATTGTAATGATAATGGTTGTAATGGTAATAGATTGTAATGGTAATAGATTGTAAAAATAATGGTTGTAATGGTAATAGATTGTAATGGTAATAGATTGTAATGGTAATGGATTGTAATGGTAATGGTTGTAATGGTAATAGATTATAATGGTAATAGATTGTAATGGTAATAGATTGTAATGGTAATGGTTATAATGGTAATAGATTGTAATGGTAATGGATTGTAATGGTAATAGATTGTAATGGTAATGGTTGTAATGGTAATAGATTGTAATGGTAGTAGATTGTAATGGTAATGGTAATGGTAATGGTAATAGTTGTAATTGTAATAGATTGTAATGGTAATAGATTGTAATGATAATGGTTGTAATGGTAATAGATTGTAATGGTAATAGATTGTAAAAATAATGGTTGTAATGGTAATAGATTGTAATGGTAATAGATTGTAATGGTAATGGATTGTAATGGTAATGGTTGTAATGGTAATAGATTATAATGGTAATAGATTGTAATGGTAATAGATTGTAATGGTAATGGTTATAATGGTAATAGATTGTAATGGTAATGGATTGTAATGGTAATGGTTGTAATGGTAATAGATTGTAATGGTAATGGTTGTGATGGTAATAGATTGTAATGGTAATGGATTGTAATGGTAATAGAATGTAATGGTAATGGTTGTAATGATAATAGATTGTAATCGTAATAGATTGTAATGGTAATAGATTGTAATGGTAATGGTAATGGTAATGGTAATGGTAATAGATTGTAATGGTAATGGATTGTAATGGTAATAGATTGTAATGGTAATGGTTGTAATGGTAATAGATTGTAATGGTAGTAGATTGTAATGGTAATGGTAATGGTAATGGTAATAGTTGTAATTGTAATAGATTGTAATGGTAATAGATTGTAATGATAATGGTTGTAATGGTAATAGATTGTAATGGTAATAGATTGTAAAAATAATGGTTGTAATGGTAATAGATTGTAATGGTAATAGATTGTAATGGTAATGGATTGTAATGGTAATGGTTGTAATGGTAATAGATTATAATGGTAATAGATTGTAATGGTAATAGATTGTAATGGAATAGATTTTAATAGTAATGGTTGTAATGGTAATAGATTGTAATGGTAATGATAAATTTAAAAGGAAAACAAGCAAGTAGTCATCTAAAGTTCGAAGGTCAAGTAGCTACTGTACAAGTTGTGATGTTCAGGTTGTAATTGTCTTTAATGCTATAGTTCCTTTGCTCCACATACAATATTTAACAGTATTAATTATAATAATAATAATAATAATAATAATAATAATAATAATAATAATAATAATAATAGCAGCATCTGTTACAATAAACAGATATAAAAATTATACACGTATTGTTAATTTACTAATACATGATATTTAACACACAATTATTCTTAATTAAACAATAATAAAGTTTTTATGATCATCAACCAATCACATCCACTTTATTGTAAAGTCCTTTGTCATTGACTCAGCAAGACTCGTGAGTTTCAAACTATTAGAATCATCATCATAAGTGAAACCATTAATCCCTTGTCCATTGAGAGTTGCATGGCTTGGTTTTGTTAAGAGACCTAGGATAGTAACAGTGTCCAATGAAGGAATATTATCTTGATATCCCTAAATAAAGGAAGTTGTTATTTCGTACTTTTATAATAATTTGTTTTACTTACTGGTCCAGAGACTTTAGCTGTTAAAGTATTATCTGATACAGAATAATCCACAAAGACATAGCTAATGCATAAAACAGAAATTAATAATAATTAATTAATTAATAAGTAATTAATTAATAAGTAATTATATATAGTAAGAATCCATCTAACTAGCTACATATTGTCCATTAACCAACCATCCATCCATCCATCCATCCATTCATCCATCTATTCACCCATTCATCCATCCATTCATCCATCTATTCATCCATTCATCCATCCATCCATCCATCCATCCATTCATCCATCTATTCATCCATCCATCCATTCATCCATCTATTCATCCATCCATTTATTCATCCATCCATCTATTCATCCATCTATTCATCCATCCATCCATTCATCCATCTATTCATCCATTCATCCATCCATCCATCCATCCATTCATCCATCTATTCATCCATCCATCCATTCATCCATCTATTCATCCATCCATTTATTCATCCATCCATCTATTCATCCATTCATCCATCCATCCATCCATTCATCCATCTATTCATCCATCTATTCATTCATCCATTTATTCATCCATCCATTCATTCATCCATCTATTTATTCATCCATCCATTCATCCATCTATTCATCCATTCATCCATCCATCCATCCATTCATCCATCTATTTATCCATCTATTCATCCATCCATCTATTCATCCATCCATCCATTCATCCATCTATTCATCCATTCATCCATCCATCCATCATTCATCCATCTATTCATCCATCTATTTATCCATCCATCTATTCATCCATCCATTCATTCATCCATCTATTTATTCATGCATCTATTCATCCATCCATCCATTCATCCATCTATTCATCCATCCATCCATTTATCATGTATGTATGTATCCCACCTTGTTATCTCCAAAGATCTTCCGTCATCCCAGAAAAAGTCACCAGTTGCTGCTCCTTGATCATCCAGGGCAACAAGTAAAGAGAAAGAGTTATTTCTAGTGACTGTTGTTGTCAATGCTGGCTCTTGCATTGGAATAATAGCACCTCCACGAACATGAAGCTTGAAGTTGGAAGAGAGAGGAGACAAGGTAAGTGAATTGTGTTGATATTTGTATGAATTCTTGTCTGGGTAACTTGGGAAAAACTTATAGTACTGTGTTTTTGTAACTAGGATTAACATTCCTCATGCAGTAATGATATTGTTAACCTTTTTTGCATATTTTATTGTATTCTAAAAAGTGGGAGTCCTATAGTCTACGCTCTCTAACTTAAATGTACACAAATACAGTATGAAATTAAATTAAAGTACTAAATTCAAAATTAAACAGTTATTGTTGCAATTTATAGAACAATGAAGTTGAGAATAGATCATTTTTATAGCAGCAAATTAAAAACATCATTAAATTCTACAGTATCCACATGCTTACTTGTATATGATTAATTGGTGTATCCAAGGTGAGAGTGTTTTGGCCTACAAAGGTGACGTTTTTCATTGTATAGAAATCGTACCATATGCCACTAGTGAAATAGACATCAACTTTAGTGGCACCTAATAAATTAAAGAATGATAAAATGTTTTGCTTAAATGGTGGTATTATTATTTCACTTACCTTGATCTAAAACAGGACTGACCATAAGACCATTCCCAACTAGAAATTGTTTTGATAAATCATAAGTGTTCTTGTCAGTCGGGAATTCAAAGAACAAAGGCTTTATAACAGTAGCAGCTGGTTCATTGGAAATAGGAGCTCTGTGAGCTTTATAGAATTGAGTATAATAATAAGGAAGGAGACTGTAGCGAATTGCAAGAACTTTTCGACTTATATCAGCCACAGATGACCATCTGTAAGGTTCCTGCAATTGTTCAAAAAGATATAATGGTTTAAAATGTCTATGCTATGAAAATTATCTTTGTGGTACAAAAGAAACGTGTGTGTGTGTATTATATATCCTTACATTAACCTCTCCCTAATGAGGTACATAAGGTAATAGTAATTTACCTGAGATTTAGCTCCAGCTGTATTATGATTACGTGAAAAAGGATAGAATGCTCCCAGCTCCATCCATCGACTACATAGTTCTTCAGTAGTATCACCTGTAATATAATAGATTAAATATAATGGTGTTTCATAGATTTTGCTGTTAGATTTTACAGCCTAGCACACACAGTATATTTGTTTTGGACCACATGTTATGTATGTCCACTTGCTTTGTTTTATTATGTTTTCATATAAAAATTGACAAATAAAATTAAACATTATCCTTTAACTGTTGACACTTATAGCAACTATTGAACTTCATTAATTCCAAACCACAAGCACTGTAATGTATTGTGCTCAAATGGCTTCTTGCAATCTTGTTACTATTTTAATTGCCAATAATCAACAAAAAGCTTACTTTAATTCTAATAAATGCTCAGATCAGTACAAACTTATAAGTTATTGATAAAGTTGAATTCAAAAGTACTATAACTCTCACTGATACATTGCTAATTTGCTATACTACATTTATATTATTCTTACCAATAAATCCACAAATATCTGCTCCAATTAGTGGAATCCCGTACATCTGAAAATTCAGTATATCGGGTATGCTCTGGAACAGGTCTTCCCATGTAGCATGGTTATCACCTGAATATCACATGACAATCTTGTGATAAGCACACAATTTAACTACAAATATATGTGTGTGTACTAAAACCTCTCATAATCAAAGGCAATAAGGGTATTAGTAATGCTTGAATAATTAATTACTTTAAGTACAAAAAGATAATTTATCAAAGTCATTTATACATATACAGCGACACTATCTAGAGAGAGAGGCTTCACTGCTAATCTCAATATTATAAGAAAACATGGGATCTATTACAATAGAAAGTAATATATTACTATTACTATTACACAGAATTTTTTTCTATTACTATTACTATTACTTGTACCAAATGTGCTAATGTAATTACTATTATTATTACTTCAGAAATTTTTATATTACTATTACTATTACTGAAAACCCTGAATTCAATATAATAGTATTATATTACAATTACTATTACATGCAACCGTGATCATTTTATCAATAAACTAATTGTCTTTTGAAAGTATCACTGAAAAAAAGCATTTTTGTCATTTTAACTGAGGTCTTCATTACCACAGTTTCATCAATATGATGTAAACCCATTCTAAGTTGCTACAAGGCCAAAACTAGTGTAGCTTAGTATGCATAAAGCCAACTAGTTGTATCTACAACCACATTACTTTTACACTCACGTTACTATAGTAATTGATCATGGCTTCAATAAGCTGATACTATTTCAACTGAAATTGATCCAGTTAGTTAAGTTGAAATATACCACTCCCTCATAGTTTCAGTTGTAGGACATAAACTACAAAGAGTACTTTTTACATGGAAGTCTTTTACTATTACTATTACTATTACTATTACATGGCATTGTATAATCTTTACTATTACTATTACATTGACTTTTAAGCCATCTATTACTATTACTATTACTATTACATGGCATTGTATAATCTTTACTATTACTATTACATTGACGTTTAAGCCATTTATTACTATTACTATTACATGGCATTGTATAATCTTTACTATTACTATTACATTGACTTTTAAGCCATCTATTACTATTACTATTACTATTACATGGCATTGTATAATCTTTACTATTACTATTACATTGACGTTTAAGCCATTTATTACTATTACTATTACATGGCATTGTATAATCTTTACTATTACTATTACATTGACTTTTAAGCCATCTATTACTATTACTATTACTATTACATGGCATTGTATAATCTTTACTATTACTATTACATTGACGTTTAAGCCATTTATTTACTATTACTATTACATGGCATTGTATAATCTTTACTATTACTATTACATTGACTTTTAAGCCATCTATTACTATTACTATTACTATTACATGGCATTGTGTAATCTTTATTATTACTATTACATTGACTTTTAAGCCATTTATCACTATTACTATTACTATTACATGGCATTGTATAATCTTTACTATTACTATTACATTGACTTTTAAGCCATCTATTACTATTACTATTACTATTACATGGCATTGTATAATCTTTACTATTACTATTACATTGACTTTTAAGCCATTTATTACTATTACTATTACTATTACATGGCATTGTATAATCTTTACTATTACTATTACATTGACTTTTAAGCCATCTATTACTATTACTATTACTATTACATGGCGTTGTGTAGTCTTTATTATTACTATTACGTATTGCTATTACCCCATGTCTGATTATAAGTATGTACCTGTCCAGTGACCAGCTTGAGCTCCAGAGCCAGGAAATGATGATCGACTGATTACTAAACTTCTAGATTTTTGTATCTTTTCCAGTGCAATATTAGTAGCAATGGACTCAGTTAATCCTTTTAATGAAAATAATATTATATTATAACTATTGTTGTTCTGTTATCACAATGTATCTGACTCTTTGTCAGGCCATCGTTCTATCATCGATGGTCAATGCTTGTTGTCTTACCAAATAAGTTGTGAGCATTGTATTCCAATACTCCTCCGTAGTGTTTTGCCGACATGTCTGTAGTCTTTGAGTTAAGAGGAACTTTGTTACCTTGATTGTTAATAGCATATGGAGGATTATTAGGATCAAATGTCACTTTCCCATGTTTTGGAGAACCATGCGACCTTTGACCTTGAGTACGAAGCCATTTATCGTAGGATTCTTTGACTAATGTGTAGTCTGCTTCTTTTACAGGGAGAGGCATTCCATCACCTAAGGAAGTACATTCTCCATTACAAAAATTACTGATTTCATTCATGTCAATCCAAAGACCATCAACTGGTAACATTGTAAGGAAGTTTGCAATCTATAAAAAACAGTGAGAGAGAGAGAGAGAGAGAGAGAGAGAGTATGTGTGTGTTAGTTAATCTGTATTCATTTTTTCAGTTACCTGATTCTCCCAATATTGATTTGCTTTAGGATTAAAGAAATCTGGAAACACTGTGATACCAGGCCATACTTTCCCTTTGAAGTTATCTCCATTACTATCCTAAATAACACATGTAGAGCATCAGCATGAAAAGACACAGAAAGAAGCAAGTAAGATATCACTCTCCATAGATTCTACTGTTGTATATAAATTAGACATTTATATGCTTATAGTTAGATAATATACTTATATACTAAGAATATCCTATAAATATCCTATCAATATCCTATAAATATCCTATAAATAAACTAACACTCACTTTAATAAATATATCCATTTTAATTCCATCATCATAAGCACTGTATCCATTTTCTACCTTAATGCCAGGATCAATAATAACCACTAGAAATGAATTAAACATAACATTTAAGAATGTTGATCAAATTTTAAGTTATATTACCGTAATGCTGTCCATTTTGATGCAATGTGTCTACAAATGTATTCATTTCATCTTTTGGAAAGTTTTGAGGGTCCAATGTAAAGTCTTTGTGCTATAAAAATAGACACATGATGACATCATTAATGTTACTAAAATTAGTAGCATACTTCATCCATATAATCAATGTCAGTCCACATAGTATCAAGAGGGATCTAAAAACATGTCACATGACACAAAATAAAGTAGCTATTGTTTGCTTACTTTATTAGCAGAATAATTTTGTACTACATTTTTTAAATCTTGTATGTTATGATAACCAAAGCGACATTGATGAAATCCTAGTGCCCAGTATCTAAAATGATATTGACAGTATACCAAGCAATGACCGTGTCATCTCTTACGGAGGCATATGAGGTCTGCCAATAACTTCTTGGTATTGTTGAACAACTCCTTCAGGTGTAGGACCCAAAAAGAAATAAAAGTCAAGGACGCCTAAAAAGAAGAAAGGTATGTAAAAGATACTGAGCACAGGAGACATGTAATCAATATTATATATAATGAGTAGTTGTTGTTATAATTAAAGTCAATATTATAATGAGAAGTTGCTGTATCAGGTATTTACTGTATAGATATAAATCTCATATTTTGTTATGTTCTTCAATGGTCAAAAAATTGACTATAGTCTTAGAGTATTATATATGATTATATATATATACAATATTACATATATGTAATATATATATATTACATATATTGATTTAAGTATTATTGAGTACTGGTAGTGAACATGTCTAACCTACGATTTAAAATTTAAATTTAAATTAAATTTAAATTTAAATCGAATATACAATTATTATTCTCCATCCTATGCATCATTGACCATAATATAATAATGTTACATTATATGGATGATTATCTACCTCCAATGACATTGTAAGTTAGAGATTCTTCATCTAAAACAATGTCCATTCCATTACTGTTCCGTAGGTAGACACCATGCGCAGAACCAGAGGTTCTTAAATCAAGGTAGAAAGGATGAGAACCATCTGAAGAGGAGAAAGAGATAATAAAAATATAAGTAAAATTTTTGCTACTGAAACAATATGGTCACAAGTAGCATAAACAGTAAACTAAAACTATATATTTGCAATAACAGACCACTTCTGATAAAACATTTGTGACCTGATTTGTTCAAAGGGATCACTATCAAAACATCTTTGGTATACATACAGCTGCTATATGTGGGCAACTATTCATAGTAAATGTATGTATACAAAACTGGTTTTTGATGTGGTCCCTTTTCACAAATAAGGTCACAAATGTTTTGACAGAAGTGGTCCCATATTGGAAATCAGCTCATAAATATATAACATGTATGTATTTAAAAACAAACTATATATGTATACATAGCAAACATATACTCTGTTATAAGAGTACTGTTTTGTTCTGTAATAATATACATTGTTTTGTCAATTGTTGATTTAAGTAACAGTGGTTGTTGACTCATGTAGTTGTATACTATATAATAGACTTACATAGGTTGAGGTATTGTGGTGTTGGGGTATCATAGGTCCATAGAGTGTACGTTCTAGATTGTAGTCTTAGATAAGGTGTAACATGTTCACCAATACCATAAAGATTGTAGTTACTAGCTAGCTTTGTACTAATGGAGAGGTATTGGTCATATAACTTAACTGTGTGTGTGTGTAATAAGAAATACAACAGATATGTAATAACAATTAAAATGGCTATGTGTATTGTGTATATTGTATGTTTTATTTTTCTGATATATTCTTACTCACATTGATATCCTGAAGTACTAAATAAAACCTCTTTATCTGAAGACCTGTATTAAAGTCAATAACATCATTTGACATTCATTTATAACTGTGTACATGTACCTTGTAAGAGTGAATGAAAAGGGTTCACCATTTTGTGGATAATTATAGGTATATAATGATGTCGCAGGTGCAGATGTTGGATCAGCAGGTGCTGGTGAGATACTATATGAATTGAATCACTGTGTTAACTTTTGTCTGGCATCTCTCTCTCTCTCTCTCTCTCTCTCTCTCTCTCTCTCTCTCTCTCTCTCTCTCTCTCTCTCTCTCTCTCTCCACTCACTTTGTTGGTATTTCCCATCTCTTATTATTAGGATCATATATTTTCATATGTAATCTCTCTGATGTTTGTGCTGATATTTCAACCACCACAGGTGAGACCGGAGTACCAAATGGATCATCACCTGTTCATGTAACAATATCAGTAAGTAATTAATTATTGGCAATTCTGTAGTGAACATATGGAGCTAAATTACTTAATTACTCAGATATATATGACCTTGCTTCCTCCCAATAGTAGTAACATATCAGTTTACACATGTGACTTAAATTGTTATTACAAGATAAAACAACGACACAAGATACTTACTCATAATACATTAACATTCACATGTACTTCTAACCTGCACTATCTGACGTACTGTTAACTTCTAGTGTAATCTGTATATGTTTGTTAAAAGTATTAACAAATACTAAACATTATAACAATCTGACCTTTACGCCTAGTGCAGTTTTGACAACATCATGAACAATATATTGGACAGGTGGACCAGACTTGAAAAAACACCATGGCTCATTCTACATACAAAATATGTAGTAACATCTATTCAGTCAAATGTCTGTATGTCCATCCGTCTATCTAGTTAGTTTTAATTTATCTCAACAATAAATGCACACACAAATATTCTATTTTACATCTTTAGGATTCCAACAGCAACCTTTCTGTTGACATCCTTGTTGATCAATTCCCACATAACCTAGAAAGAAAAAACATATGAAGTCAAATTTTATTGTAAATTTGAGAAGGTAAGAGGTAAGAGGTAAGCAGCTCTTAAGATTATGTCCAGTGGCACTTACACCAGAAACTAGTACTACAAATTATTCAAAAAGTTGAAGGTGGAAAATGTACTCATTTGATTTCTTATAAGCTAACAATTATTTACAGTATTAATGTCCCAAATCTTAGTTCTATGCTGTCTATCACAGCAAAGTTAGCTCCTTAATGTCTAATGTAGTTTAATGGAGATTGTGACCTACTTACCACAATCAGTACGAGGAGAATCAAGTTGACATGAGTCATTTGATGGTGTAGGTGACGAAGATTTGAGTATACACCAAGGAGTGTCGGCTAATTCCTACATGTACACAATACATAAAATTAGTATCTTATAATAGATCATAGTATCTCTATAGGATATATACAAGACTAATAAAATACAGGCTATTAGTGGTTTTGATCACTAAGCCATAGACTACAGATAATGAATCATTAAAAATTGACAACTTCCTGTTCTAACAAGATGACTCTTTGTCTTACAGACAGTAACAGTTACTTACATCTGTAGATGGTATCCAACAACAGCCTTTAGCCTCACATTGTTCTTGAGTTATTCCTAAATATCCTAAAGCCCAAGAAAATTATATATATATATACACCTATCATTTAAATTAAATACGATATTTATATTCTCTGTGTGGACATTATCTTCATACCACAATCCTTTCTTTGGCTAGTGTCACAGTCCTGACTCCATGCTGTAGCTAGACACAAAATTAGCACTAAGAAGAGATGATATTCCATCTTTAGATAGCTAACCAAATTTTTGACTATATTCATTGTCTTATATATTAACTTACATTAATGAGCCCCACCCATTTCTGAAAATCGTAGTATGGATTCTTGTTTACTGGATAAATGTTTAATAAATTATTTTTTATATTTTTTATTGCATAATTGTTTTTTTGTAAGCAGAATGAAATTTTAATATTTTCCATTATTTCTCCATCTATTAGATTTTAATATTGTGAAGTTAATCTTTTGTGAGATTTAATTCTTGCATCTTGGTGGCTTTGCTAAAATAAAGTCCCAGTGAAAACTTATTATGGTAATATAATAAGATGTGTTGTTGATCATGTGCTGATCAGATACTGATCATGTGCCGATCACATACTGATCAAATACTGATCACATACTGATCATGTACAGATCACATACTGATCATGTGCCGATCACATACTGATCATGTGCTGATCACATGTGTTAGTATGATTTGTTTAGATACTTGACTGAAATGAAAAAAAATTAATGAGTTACTAGTTATTACCTCATAACTGATTAGTTAAACATTATTTATTAAACAACATTAATCACTAAACAATTTACGAGTTATCTGATGATAGCAACAACACTCAGTGAGCATTGGAATTGAAAAGTAGTTAGTTTTAATTTGTCCTCAAATTAAACTTGATTGTTAAACAGGCGTGTGTGAAAATATTAAAACCACTACAATTTGTGATATTATTATTATAGCTTCACATAACAGTAACAACATGCATGCATGTGTAGTGAGTGAGCTTTATATCAAAAGATAGGGAGGGGCCTGTATAAGTAATGCTATTGTTATAATGATTACACATTGAAAGTGTCTGATATAATGAAAGTGTGTGATGTAGTCAGGTTTTGATTTTTAAGAGAATATGTTTTAAATTGATAACTCTACATATACAACATTAACGAGTCTGACTTTAAAATTCAAACTATTATTCACATGACCAAAGCATGAAACAAATGAGACAATCTATGTGATAAATGAAGTGATAAAGTGACATGATGACCAACATGACAGACAACACATTCCTAAATATATAACAGCAAGCATAAGAATATAAAAGAATGATTAATGGAAATTAAGTAATACATTTACCTTTTGGACTTAATAACAAAACCACAGTTCTACCCTCATCATATGGCCTAATCAACAGTGTCATGTGACCTAATCAACAGTGTAATGTGACCTAATCACCAATTAAAGTACAAAAAGTAACCATGCATCAAGTAATATAACCAAACAAAAATTTTAGAACATACATACTTACCACCTCTTTGTGACTTAGTGACTTTTAATGATATCATTGTTATATAAAACTTGTGGAGATAAATCATCACATCACAATTTTTATATATAATAACTTATTTGTTAATCAAAACCTACATTTGCTAGTATATGTTGAAGACAAGGTACATATAATTTATTGTTTTGTAACTTTATGAAACATGTACTAGTAACCATTAATAACAACAAATGATCAGGTGTGTGGTTCCCTCTAACAAGTGTGCCTGTCACTTAAGGAAACATATAGTGTCAATTGATGACAATTTGTCATCACTAGGTGGTTCCTCCCTTATAACAATCATGTTACCATTGACAACTTGTGACCAACTATTTGCTTCCATGTAACAAGTCACTTACCATTGACAGCAGCCTGTACTCAGGTGTTTGCTTTCCTCTAACAAGTATATCTGTCACTATAGGAACTTTTATTAGTATCCATTGATGACAAGTTGTGACAAGGTGGTGGTTCTTTGTAACTGGTTTCTTTAACAGGTACATCTGTCACTTTAGGAAGTAAGTAAAATGATTGTGATATATAAATCCTGGATAAAACTTACAAGCAATCAGTTTCTGTAAATATACTCTTATGTAACTGTAGTGAATAAGTGAAGTGCAAAGATGAATAATCACCTTTTATTATTATTAAGTTTGTGTCTAGCCACAGCATGGAGTCAACCCTGTGATCCTAGTAAAGGTTTGTAGTGCAATTTTAAAAGATCTTTGAGCTCTATTTTCTTAATTGCTTACTCTTCTCATGTATAGGAACATGTGATGCCATACAACCAGCTTGTGACGCAAATTGTGCTCGTACTGATTGTGGTAAATATAATAACTGTACATTTTAAACAGTCAATTAAAGTAGTTATCATAGATGTGCCATTATTGTCATTACTTGCTTGTCTTATGCAATTTTCTAGGATATTACGGGATAACACAAGATGAATGTGAAGCTAAAGGTTGCTGCTGGTCAGTGGTAAGTCAATTAAATTAGCATGGTTATATCAAATCAAAATGGTCGAAATTGTAGTTGCTTAAGAAAACATATTGATATCATATTGTATACTATAATAAGACTTTATTATTTTACATGTGATATAGGATGGTACTCCCAGTTGTTTTTATAAGTCACTTTGTCAACCAAATTCTCCTCGTAAAGAATGTGGTGAGTCAATTATTATATTTAAACACAAATTAAATGACAACAAAGCTATAGTGTTTACCAAGTTTTTTTTCATATTTATAGGATATTATGGCATAACCTCACAAGACTGCAAAGCTAGGAGTTGTTGCTGGTCAGAAGTAAGTCAACTAAGTTAATAACTAATCATAATACAGTATACTAGTTGTTTTTGCTTAGTATTAATTTCACTGATAAAAGGCATGTTGTTATTATGCAAAAAATTACGTAGTAAATTTCAAGTTTGGTATAAAATTTTAACCACAATTTAGACTTGGTACTCAATGTAATAGTTAAGAGTTAAAAATTTATCTTGGCTCAAAAATCACAAACTTTCTTCTCATTGGAAATAATTGTGTATTAAGTATATATGCAGGATAATATATCAGCTGTTTATATGTTACCAGTTTAGTGTTATTATTTGGTATATGTAGGACAATATATCGGGTGTTCCTTGGTGCTATTACAAGACTGCAGTATTGACCTGTGAACCTAATGCTCCCCGTTATGACTGTGGTAAATAATCAGTGACTGTTCTTGTCTGAACTTGATAACTAAAATAATACAGGTGCTATATTGTAATTCTCTTTTATTTTAGGATACTTTGGAATAACCCAAAAAGACTGCTCGGCTAAAGGTTGCTGCTGGTCAACTGTAAGTCAACCAGTGTGTTGGCAGTGGACACTTGTCTTGTAGTTCTGTTTGTTAAAGTACCTTTTGTAACTTATTACAATAGCAATTATTAATTGATAAATGTCTATTATTATTATTATTATTATTATTATTATTATTATTATTATATAGGATAAAGATGGTGTTCCTTGGTGCTTTTACAGGTCATTATGTCAACCGAATGTTACTCGTGCTGATTGTGGTAAGTAAGGATTGTGTGTACGAACAGTTTTGAAGTGACAGTGATGCCATCGTCTTTTAAACTTATTCTAGGATATCATGGGATTACTGAACAAGAATGTAATGCCAAAGGTTGCTGTTGGTCAACTGTAAGTCAATAACTACAGCTTATTAGATTCTTGTTAAGGAGTTCTGATTATCTCTGTTATATATATTAATATTATTTTGTACTTAGTATTGGGAGTGTCCATCATTTTGTTAACAAACTTTTTTTATATATTTAGGAAAACTTTGGCCTTCCTTATTGTTTTTATAAGTCTCCACCATCAGCCTGTCAACCAGAGTCTTCTCGTGTTGATTGTGGTAAGTAATGTCATATATTTATTAACTATTGGTTATATTTATTAACTATTTGTTATATTTATTAACTATTTGTTATATTTAATAACTATTTGTTATATTTAATAACTATTTGTTATATTTATTAATTATTTGTTATATTTAATAACTATTTGTTATATTTAATAACTATTTGTTATATTTATTAACTATTTGTTATATTTATTAACTATTTGTTGTATTCCATTTTTAGGATATATTGGGATTAAACAAACTGAATGTAATGCAAAAGGTTGTTGCTGGACAGAGGTAAGTTAATCAGGATTACAACTAGTCTATTAGAACAACACCTTTGGTAGAAGAATCCTAGAATATATATAATAATAATACCATCTTGTAACGATTTATAACATGTCATGTGACCTTGGATCTATAATTTGATTGGTCAATGTTATTTTATATGTCATAGACTACTGCAACTGGTGTTCCTTGGTGTTATCATAAGACAATTCTAAAACCACCTGCCAAATAATAATTCTATTGTTACTGATTGCAGTATAAATAATGGCTGTATCTACTATTTATCTAACCTACTATTAGAACATATTAAGACTTAACAATCCTAAACAATTTACTTATGGTAACTGTATTAAATAATGTTTATCAAAAAGAGTCTTGTTTTTTTTTTCTGAACAGTGATTTTTGATTAAAATCTTTAACTATTTTTGCTCTATTGATTTGATTTTGTTATATACTCTTTGCTATATAATTTGTTAGCTTGTAGCTACATTCAGTTCCTCATGAGTTTTGTATAACTATATATGTTGTATTATATATCAGCTGTACATATACATAGAAGTTCTAACATCAAATACGTTTACTAGCTCTCAAAATAGGTTAAAATTGGTGCAGGAAAGAGATTATTCTAAAGATAACATTAATCAATTAAATTAAGTCAAAAGATAAAGAAACCACCCACTGTTGCCCTTATCATAAACTGCTGAAATAAATAAAAGACTGAGAAGAGCCTCGGTAACAGCTGATCTTTTGTACAGCATCACGACTATAGTACATGTTTAAATGAGATAATTAGGTCAATATTTAATAAATCATAAATTCAGACCAGATACCAGATTGTACTGATTGAAACCAGGAAAAATCAATTTTGACTTAGGACGATTGTTAACGAAAGGTTTTGTTGACTAAAGAACTCACTATAGCCTATGTGTGTGCATGTATATATATATATATACATATATTTCAATGGAGAGTATAGTGCAACTAAGTCTATACAGTTTCGCATACATACATAATACCTTCCCAAAGAAACGTTTCTTTGGGGGAGTGGCTAGAGCTAGTTAAGCGGACAACACCGTACGTAGTAATTAAATTCATGACGTAACCTATATTAATGACCTCCACCCAGATCTGAGATCCACCCTTTCTTTCTTGACTATGTTGCAGCTAACAGTTCTACTAGTAACAGTCATTGTAGTTTGTCTTCGGTCTACTTGTAACGCTCAATGTCCAGCTGTATCAAATGTGAACCCGAAGAGTGGCTTAAAGCAACAGGTTTTTACTATCACTGGTAGTAACCTTTTACAGGTCGCCAATATAACAGCCTCTCAAGGCACTGTTAACTATACAAAAGTCAACTTTGGTCAGATCAATTTTCAGTTTCTGCCAGTACAACCGTCTGGTATTATCACTATTAACTTACTACCAAGTGACAATGTAAACTGTATCTTTATTTCATTCACAATTGACATCAAAGGGATCGGTAAGTTCAATGTGCACTCCAATTTTGTCTAAAACTCTGACAGAAAGTCTCTAATTTTTTGTACATTATAATACTAATTCACACCTGTTAAATTATAAAGAATGTCTTGCCTGAAATCTTTATAGTTTGAATTCTTAGTAATGACAAATATTGAAAAGGTTTATGCTCCGATAATGCACTAGTCAAAACAGACAGATTATAATCATTTATTCCCCTACAGGCCTACGTAAAATATTAACATATATTTGACCTGTTTTGCAATAAGGGACCATGTCTGTCAACATTTATATGTTATAACACTTTTATTTGAGTAGTTCATTTTTAAAGGATGTTTAATTATTAGGTTTTATATTCATATTATCTAATAACAACTGAGATATAATTTAGAGGATGGCCAGTGTAAAATGCATGCTTTAACAGAAACTATCCTGGCTAATTTCTTTGAAAATCAAGACAGTAGTACTACTAAATTGTGGATAATATCAATAAATAGATCCTTGGATATGCAAACAGATAATCCTCAGAAGTAGAAATTTGATATTTAATAAGGAAGAATTCAGATTATAAATCCATTGACGTAGCGTTGGTCTATCTATTATTATTCTATTCTTATTCACAGCACCACTTATATCTACTTTGTCCAGTAATAATGGTCAGCCAGGAACAGTTATTAAAGCCAATGGATGTTTTCCTTCAACATGTGGAGACAATAGTACGTCCTATGAAGTTCAAGTGGGAGGAGTTAATGTCGAAGTGTTAGCATCTCAAGTTGTGGGAGTTGGCTTTACCAGTATCTTCTATATTCGACTTGCTCATGTTCCCTCAGCTATACTTAATGCACCTATAAGTATTATATCACAATATGGAACTGTCTTCATAATTACTACAGACCTTATCAATTACGAACTGGCTGGTAATATTACAAATGTAATCCCTTCTACTGGACAAAAAGGGACACTCGTTACAATTCAAGGTAACAACTTGATTGGTCTCGGAGCCCTAGGGATTCAAATTACTAGCGTTACATTTGGAGGGGTTGCAGCTGAAATAATCAGTACTACACAGTCCAAAGTTATTGTTAGGGTAGAGTCTGGAGCAGCTGGACCAGGAAGTATTCAACTCAACTCAACTCAGTACAGTAATGAAAATGGAGCAGAGTTGCCAGGACCTTATAATTCAGTTTCCGGTCTCTGGACGCAGTTGACAGATGGTGTTATTACAACTCTTGTTCCTCCCGCAGGACAGGCAGGTCAAACTATATACATTTGTGGGACAAGTCTAAGAGGGGGTGGAGTTACAATAACCAATGTATCCATAGCAGGCATCCCAGCTCAGATCTTTTCACAAACACTGGTGAACATTTCTGATCCAGGGCTACCACCAGAGTGTTTAAGTGCTATCATTCCGAACATTGATGTTGCATTGTCTCTTATAGGTTCAGTCAACCTAACTGCCGACACAGAGGCTGTTGTCACTACACAAGATAACTTGTTATTTGAGTATGCTAACATCTCCTCTGTGAATCCTAATCAAGGACAAGAATATACGTATGTAACTATACGTGGTATACAGTTACTTTCTGGCTACAACAATCTCAATGTGACACCACAAGTGTACCTCTCCGGAGTCCAAGCTATTGTCCATAATTACACACAAAATGAAATCATTGTACAAGCCTCTCCGTTAAACCAGACAAACGTGACAAACCAGTTAGGTGATGTGGAAATCAAAGTGACACAGTATGGACTAACGTCTACAGTATTTCTTGCCAATGGTTGGTCTTATCTTGTGCCAGGAGAAATTACGTCTGTAGATCCACCCACTGGACAATATGGTACATATATCAACATTACAGGAACAAATCTCCTTGGTTACGGCACTACATTACAGCTTGCCATCTTCCTTGGCTCCAGCACAGGTAATGTAGTAAGTGATCCCATAGTGACTGCAGAAATAGACTCATTTTCGGATTTTGCCGTAACACTGTCCGTTCCCAGACCAGCTGATGTTAATTACACAGGTTTTATTGATATCTACTTAATTGCTGACAATGGTGCTCAAGTACGAGGACAAGGAGTATTCAGATATTTAGAGAAGGGAAGAATTGTCTCAGTGTCACCCTCAGAAGGCCAGAGAGGCACATATGGTAAGTTGATACCATTGATCTATTTGATCCAGTCAATGGACTTTAAAGGGGGTTTCCCTATGCATGAGTATTATTTATACAATGTTAGTGTTAAGTACAATGATGTGTCATTGTAGCAACAATAGAAACCATTTGCTTATCAATAGTATTTAACGAAGGCCAGTAAACTCATAACCTTATTATTAGTTATACCAATCATCTAATAGGGCCAAACTACATAAGAACATCAATAGTGTATATATGTTTTAATGTAGAGTCGTTTACTTCTCTTGTGTTTTCTCTATAGTAACAATCAATGGACTTAATCTATTTGGATATGGTAGCAATGTGACTTCTGTGACATTTGGTGACATCGAGGCTAACATTCAATATGATGTGTTAACAAACTCTTCAATATTAGTTCGTGCTGGTCTATTCAATGTGTCAGCAGACACGCTGGTACGTGTGACCATTATCTCTGACACACATGCACGAGTTGAATCAAGTGCACTCATATGGACCTACTTGAGAGTCGGAGAGATTACCTCTGTAATACCTAATCAAGGCCAAATTGGTTCTACAATTACTATCAATGGAGTAAATCTTCTCGGAGGTGGTGCAAACATCAGCAAGCTTTACATGGATGGAGTTCCTGCAATCATCCAGCCAGGATATACATCAACTCAAATCACTGTACGTCTAGGTGAGGAAACTCTTAGAGATTCCAATTTCCCAGCTAATCAGATATACATTGAGTCCAATACAGGAGCCTTTGTTACTGGAGGTACATTTGAACAACTTTCTCCCGGTATGATCACATCATTTGCCCCAATGTTTGGTAGACAAGGTACAAAAATCGTTATCACTGGATACAATCTGACAGGCTTTGGACAAACAATAACTAGTGTTAGCGTTGCAGGCTACAATTCTGTATCTGAAAACTTTCAAACACAAAATGGCGATACTCAGCTCGTAGTTCAAGTAGGACCAGCTCCAAATGGAACCAGTGGTCGAATACGCATAAATATTAACACAGGTGCTATTATTGAATCAACAGCTGTCTTTACATACACACAACCAGGTTTTATCAATGCTGTTACTCCCTCTATTGGTGCCGAGGGTGTTGGTGTCCTTATACAAGGAACCGAACTACAAACTGGTTCCTTTGATATCACTAATGTCACAATAGGAGGATCTGAAGTTAGTCGAATTGTTACTACATCAAAGAACAGTGTCTCTGTTGTGGTAGGTCCAGCTCCTAGTAATTTAACAAATCAAACTATTAGAGTTATATCATCTGATGGATCATATGTTGAAGGAGGGTCTTTTACTTACCAAAGTCTCAATATTTCGGTAGTTGGACTTAACTACGGTCAACATGGAACACAAATAACAATCAAAGTCCCTTTTCCAGTTGAAGATGTTACGAGGATCCTTATTGGCGGTTCAGACGCTACCATATTGAGTACCAATACAATACTAATGACTGTAACGGTCTCAGTTCCACGTGCCCGTACTATCGGAGGACACAATGTGGATGTTGCTGTTGAGAGTAGCGATCACATTATTGCTCGTCAGACAAATGGCTTCACTTACTTACCTGAAGGTAGTATCTACTCTGTTCTACCGGGAGAAGGTCAGAAAGGCACAAGGGTGAATATAAGTGGCGAAAGATTACTAGGAGGAGGTACCAATATTACATCAGTCACTGTCGGAGGTGTATCAGCTTATGTGGAAGGATTGTCAGATATTAACATCAACATATCAGTGGCTGCTAACATCAATGCTGCCTTGTATCCCTTCAGTGGTGATATTGTTATTATCAGTAATACAGGTGCTATAGTAACACGGTATCAAGGTTTTTCCTTTGTTCAACCGGGTCAAATCACAGCTGTGAGTCCTGCTAGAGGTCAGTATGGTACTGTGGTGACCATAAAAGGAATGGATCTTCTACAGGGATCTCTAGACGTTACTTCTGTTTTGTTAGCTGGAGTAGAAGCTGTAATATTAGGGACACCAAACAGTACTAATATACAAGTGAAAGCAGGAGCTGGTTCTCAAGTGAGCGATAGTGTGAGTGTGATCCTGACAAGTGGCGCAATAATATCTTCAAATACTCTTCATTTTCGGTATATTGCAGCTGGTGCTATAACTTTGGTATCACCTTCTACTGGTACCATAAGAACTGTTGTTAATATATATGGCACTAATTTACAAGGTGGAGGCACTCATACCAGTCAGGTGATCTTAGATGGAGTCCCAGCTTCAATTATGTTTGACAGTAACACTCATATTAAAGCAATGGCTGGTTTTGGCAATGCTACTGGTGGACCAGGTCAAGTTATAATTATTTCAAACACAGGCTCGACCGTGGTATTAAATTCAGCTTGGACTTATGAAGAGCTGGGAAATATAACCTCTGTCTCACCATCGACAGGTCAACAAGGAGTAATTGTGGTGATAGAAGGAGCCTCATTAATAGGAAGTTCTGGGTCTCATATTATTGAAGTAACACTTGCTGGGGTTCCAGCAACCATTCTCAATCAAACCAATACAAGTGTACAAGTTGCAGCTGGCTATAGTAATGTGTCCAGAACAGGACCTGTAGTTGTTAAGGAATATTCTGGACCTGTTATAACCAGTTTAACAAACTGGTCATATTACGAAGCTAGAATTGATTCTGTTTATCCCAAATCAGGTGTTAATGGCACCTATGTTACCTTGAATGGCACTAATCTTATCGGAGAACCTGATAGTAATAATACAGTAACCAGTGTTCACTTCGGTAACATCAACGCATTTGACATTGTCACACTATCAGCAAACAGTGTACGAGTCAGAGCAGGATATTCTGAAAATATGCCAGCCCCAGTTTCCGTTCAAATCACTTCAAGTTCAGGTGCTAGTTTGATTCTTCAAGACCAGTGGTACTTTCAAGAACCAGGTCATATTGATTCAATCAATCCTACAACAGCTTTCCCTGGTGAGAATGTCACTATTCAAGGTGCTTCCCTTGTCCCACAAAATGCTACTGGCGTTAAGGTAGTCGTAGGACAAACCCAATCATTTGATGCCACCATTATTGACACAACCACTATACAGTTTAGAGTTGGTCCATACCAAGGCTTGGACATGCCTAATACAAGCTTACCAATTTATATTGAGGCTAATAATGGTGCCACAGTTTACAACAACTCAGGTCTTTTCACATTCAAAATGGTTGGCAGTGTAGCAGCTGTAACACCTAATGCAGGTGGTACGGGAGCAGAAGTAATGATTAATGGAACAAATTTATTGAATGGAGGAAGTCTTAGAGCTGTATACCTTGCTGGGGTCAAAGCTGAGATAATTAACTTCACTAACTCTACGATTTTTGTACATGCTGGTGTTGCTAGCGATATCAGTGGGACTGTTGTAATTGAATCAGATAATGGCCTACTAACAGGTCTAAGTGGGGCGGACTCTTGGATGTACCTGCCTACCCTTACAGCTTCCAATGTCACCCCTCAATCAGGACGGAATGGAACAAAAGTGATTATTGATATATCATCCATCCCTAGTACTTATTTAATACAGTCTGCGACATTAGTTGGTATTAATGCTACTGTTGTGTCTATAAATGGAGGAATGTTAGAATTGACAGCTGGTAATTATGCTTCGTCTAGTCCAACTGGTGACATTGTACTGTACTTTCAAAATGACATCATGCTCATTATCCCAAGTTCATGGGCGTATCAGGCTCCTGTAACCATAACAACCAACCAGAACTCTCTCATTGGTTATTATAATACTACAGTATCTCTCAATGGTTCGAGTTTTCAAGGAATATTTTCTGGAAACGTAGTACCGGTATATTCAGTCACATTAGCTGGTTTTAACACTACTATCATTAGTCAAAATGACTCACTACTGACTGTCAGAATAAATGATTATTTTGATTCCAATGGAACCGGGAATATTACTGGACCCATTATTATTGTAGGACAGGATGGCTCAATTTATACCTCCAACCATCAAAATGTGATCTTTACATATCTCCAGGTATCTGTGACATCTGTATCTCCTAGCAATGGACAATATGGTACTTTAGTATCTATTACAGGAACTGGTTTATTAGCAGGAGGAAGTTCCATTTCCTCATTCAGATTGGCAGGTATTCTGGCAGCAAATATAACATCTATTTATGATAATGAGATTAAAGTGGTAGCAGCTGGATCAAATAACACAATTATTCCATCTGATATTGTGTATATAATGGATTCTGGTGCTCATGTCACTATAGCAACCAGTTGGATGTACGTTTCTCCAGGACAAATTGATGCAGTGACTCCAAGTAGTGGACGAAAAGGAACAATCATTACTATTACTGGAACAGGAATGCTTGGAGGAGGCCAAGAGGTGAGTTCTGTGCTTTTGAATGGAGTATCAGCATTAGAGATCATGGTTAGTTACGATACTTTTATACGTATCAGAGCAGGAGACAGTGGTGTTACAGGTGCTGGAAATGTCACAATAATCGCCAATACTGGAGCAGAAGTCTCTTCTATTGTTACAGATGTATCATTTCAATATTTAACTCCAGGACAAATTATATCATTTAGTCCATCTAGTGGACAGTTCGGTACAATAATCACTATTACTGGAATACAGGTTTATTCTGGTAGTGGTATCAAACAAGTTATACTTAGTCAGGTAGAGGCAAGTCTTATCTCCTTTAACGAAACTGAGGTCAAAGTAACAGCACAACGTCCCTCGTTTATTTCTTCATTAGCAGGACCAATTATAGTGGTATCAATGGATGGAACTGTTACTGAAAGTACACAAAGCTTTGTCTATCTTCAAGAAGGACATATATATAGTATTTTGCCTTACCAAGGACAACGAGGGGCAGATGTGATTATAACAGGAGCTAGATTAAGAGGAGAGGGTGCTCGTGTGACTTCTGCAACAGTATGTAGTGTTCCAGCTGTCATTATCTCTGAGAGTGATAGTGTTGTAAGATTAACAATAGATGAAAATGTTGATAGCAATTATGCTGATATTCTTGGTGATATAATTCTGACAGCTGACACTGGAGCCGAGGTGACAAGACTCAATGGTTGGACCTATATTCAAGTTGGAGAAATAATGTCCCTGTCTCCTCTTTCTGGACAGTATGGAACTATCGTTACCATTACAGGAGAACGACTGACAGCTGGTGGGTCATCAGTATCACAAGTCTTCATAGGGGATGTTCCAGCTTTAGATATCATCTCTAGTAACTCAAGCATAGTAGTTTTCCGAGCGGGAAATCCTCTTTCTTCAAATACATTCAACGCTACTATTACTCTTATATCAAATCACCATAGCAACTTGAGTACTAATACTTCATGGAGTTACTTGGAAAGGAGTGACATTATGGCAGTTCAACCTTCTAATGCTACAGGAGGTAGTATTGTTATTATAACTGGGACATCCTTATTAGGAGGTGGTACCAGCATTATTAACGTTATACTGGCAGGTATCAAGGTGAGAGAAATCATCATGGGTAATGACACTTATATTGAAGTGGAGACAGGATTCAATGCAGATGGACAACCAAGAATGGGTGATGTTAGCATTGAATCAGACACAGGTGCTCTGACGATATTGAGTAATGGTTTTATTTATGAAAGTGAGTGTCCTATTGGACAACATGGCAACAGCACCAACTCGTGTTCTCCTTGTCACCCAGAATGTGATCATTGTTATGGACCAAGTGATTACAATTGTTACGAGTGTAAGAACTTCAGAATATTAAATGGCGATTTGACCCAATGTGTATCAAGATGTCCGAGTGTTTCTAAACCAAACAAAGAGTGTGTAGATGATTGCACAACTTACCAATACAGACATATTTCAACTCTCGATAATGTAACTTATTGTTATAATTGTAGCTCACTGTGTGATCCCAATTTAAGTTGCTCTGGTCCACAACCATCACAATGTACTGCATGTAGCAATGTCATTGAAAAAGGGGTGTGTGTAATCGCCTGTTCAACTGGGTCCTATGTTGTCAATAGCACGTGTTATCCATGTCATGAACAGTGCTTACCTACGGCAAATTGTTATGGACCAGAGGCCTATCAATGCAATGTATGTGCAAATGTTAGTATCACTCGTGCAGGAAATGAGACATCATTTGACGAATGTGTCCCTTTTTGTCCTAGTGACTTCTATGGGGACAACAATAATCGGTGTCAGCCTTGTCATACTGAATGTCGAGGTGGTTGTATTGGTCCACTAAATACACAATGCATTGCCTGTACTGATGCTACAATAGTACATACTAACGGTAACTTTGAGTGTGTGTCGGATTGCAATCCTGACTCCACATTGCGTACAATGTATCAAGACCCTTTCACTGGAGAGTGTCAGTCCTGTCACCAACTGTGTTCACTCACAGCTGGTTGTAATGGACCTTTTGCTACGGACTGTATAGCGTGTAGAAATTTCACTGGTGATAACACAATGACCTCTGAATTTGTGCCCAGATTTAATGAGGAGTGCTTACTGCTGTGTCCAAATAACACTTACGCTGATTTAAGAACAGGCAATTGTGAGTCATGTCATTATTCATGCATCATGGGTTGTGATGGACCCTCAAGCATGGACTGTTTTGTAGAGCTCACTGAAAGCCCAACTACAATAACAACGTCTGTAGGTCCTTTCTCAGCTGGTGCCGGTACTATAGCTCTTACCATTGTTGTGATAGTAATAATGTTAATAATATTTACAATGGTAATTATTGTACTGGTTGTAAAACTGAAGATGTCAGTAAACTCTCAAGGAAAGTATAAATTTGCTAAAGAGGATTTTAGTAGTTGCCCAATTGAAATGTCAATGCACACAAATGTGAATGTGGTAGGTGATAATGCTGACAATTTGTCTGGTGACTCTACAACAGAAACAAAAATGATTCGATCTGGAGGGATTAGGATAGGAACCAGTACACTAATGCCAGGAGATATCAATGTATCAAAAATGAATCCAGCTTATCTTGAAGTGAGTAACATTGAGCTACTAGAAGAAGACGAAACCAGCTTAAGTCGAAGTTATGAGGCACTTAATCAGAACAAGTCTCTACATTCTACTTTGCATTTCACAGAAAGTAATGTTAGTGCCTCTGTAGTAAGTCAACCACCGGAACGGCCAACCAGGAATCCTAATCCGTATGAACATACCACTTTACCTCCTATTCCGCCAAAATCACGTAAACCATCTTCACCTCTTCCTTCTCCTTTAGAAGTAACACAAAATCCTCAAACAAATCCACTTGCATTTCTACCTGACCCTGGAGATATAGAACCTTTGGCATTGTACATGGAGGGAGAGCCACCTGACCAAGAGATCTCTTTAGCCACACAGGAGGAATACACTGATATGGAACTTATGCAAGCTCAATTACCAATGTCAATTTCAGCCATTCCCATATTTAGCAAGCAACGTGACGATAGCTTTGTGGAACAGAATCTGTATGAAGAAACTGACCTCCAGTCTCCCACGTTCATAGATGACATAACTGATAAACAGGATGGTCGTCAACCTTCTGTTTTTCCATCAACTGATAAACCACCTGATCTCCCTCCACGACCTGGATTTAGTGGCCAAAGACCACCATTGCCTCCTCGTTCACAACCAACCAAACCCGTACCTTATGCCAAACAGGTTTCCAGAACAAGTGATACCAGTATGCCTGGTCGTACTAGTTCAACTGGAAGTGCAGAGGATGTAACTCCTGGTACAATAGAAGAGTATTACGAGGAAATGAACAAATCTGTCCAACCCACAATTAAATCAAGGGCTAAATAATTTTTATAAGATCTTTTTTTACTTTATAAATGTGTGTTCTTAAATAAATAGGAATAACACTGATACGTTAAAATATATTTCAAAAATGCAATGTCTACTTTATATATTACGCTATGTATTTCTTATTATTATTGTTTTTTAAGTGATACAATTTTAATTCTATTACAACTATCTTTGTTGTACATTT